>JAYESA010000014.1:80522725-80895225 GCA_036927795.1 Iris macrosiphon | reverse complement strand
AGTTTAATTTCTGTTAAATAACCCTAGATTATTAACTGCTGTAGATATAATTAAATTCTTTGAAAAATCCCGCGAACCCACTTTTCCCAGATTATCAAAAGTTATGAAACGGAGTGCGCCCCGCCAAACGGGACCGCCCCGCCGTGTACCAAAAAATTTGGAAAAACTGATTCGGACGCATGTGCGCGCCAAAATCAGTCCGTATCCGCGGACACACCCCGTTTCGCAACTTTTGTGGAAGTCGCGCGCATTTTGTGCAAGCTCGTCAGATTGTGATGAAACTTGAGCCACTGGACTCGTGGAAATGCGCTGATCCTGTGACCCAATTTTCACGCAATTCTGAGACAGTTGACCAAGTTGCCAATTGGCAGGCCCCACGGTTGACTTTTTGGGCAAAATTGTGTTCGGCCCATTGGAATCCACATTTGGACATATCGTTGGGTTCGTATTGATATTTAGAGTTGTTTGACCTATAATTTGTCCCATTTAGAGACTGTTACCCTTGGCACATTTTTGGTGCAAAGTGGGCCACACGTGGACCCCACTTTTATCCGAAATTACCGTTTTGCCCTTGTGTCCAAAATTGGACGAAAGGGAAGTGCTTTTTAGCTATTTTGCTTATTCTGAGAACGTTGGTGATATTTATTTCAGCATCCGAAGACGTTCATTCTGAGGCCGTAGCTTTTGACTCTTGGTGTTGACATCGGGACACTATATTTTATAGCTTTCTTGCCAGGCAAGATACCTTGCCAAATTGCTTACAGTATTTTGAATGCTTAGTATATTTCTGTATAATTATTGCATTTTTGTTTATTTATTGCATGTGTAGTTCCTTTCAGTCATTACTATATATTAGATATGTTGACACACACTTGATACTTAGTATCATAGAGGACAATCATTAGGCGTATGGACTTTTAACCACTCTGGTAAACCATAGTATATAGTTCGCACTACGGGCGTGTATCGCGCTGGTCGCTACCCCCTCGGTATGTCAATTTTTGGAGTCTCGCTGGTCGCTACCCCCACGGTATGTCAATTTCTGATGTCCATTGACGTGTGTGTGAGTTGTGAGGTAGATCGAGTAGCCTACCCTTGCCCATACGTCGAAAAGTTGTCCTCATTTGCATTCATATAGATTCTCTTGTACAACGTACTTATTTATTTTCAAACACTATGCATGTTCACTGTATTCAAATTAGCTTGTCTCTATGTATCTTGTTATGTCCCTCTGAGGACCTGGTCCCTTGCCAAGTATAGACGACTAGGAGTATCCGCAGGAGTACAGGCCTGGACCTGACGCATTCCTTTCTACCAAGGAGGTCTTACCTTCTGAGCATCTTTGATTACATCTAGCGATGGATTCTTTTAGCTGATACACTTCTGTCTTCACATTATTTTATATTGGAGATTTTATACTCCTCTCTCATTTTAGTTTTGGATATAGTCTTTGGTAGTGGATTTGTCTCCACCCGACTATTATTTTGGATATTTCAGACTCCTTATTCTAGTTTAGTATTTCTTTTCTATGACTTGTTGTGTGGATGAGATTAGCATATCTGTGACTTGTGACATTATATATACCACATGTAAGTTTATATTCATTCTACAGCGTACGTGTGTATTATTGTATCCATATATTGGAGTTGCCATATACATACGGCTGGCATGCTTATGTGTTCCTAGTCCTACGTATTTTGGGACTGGGGCGTGACATATTTTTGTGGTGGCCCATGCAGGTCGAGTTAGCCATTTCGGTTACGTAACTGTACCGAGCGGGCCTGCACCTAGGATTAGAATTTTAGATCTCATCCACACTTGACTATAACCTACCTTCCTTCCAATATGTCCTACTTAAGTGCTTGCATCCTGCTTGATTCATGTACTCTTCTTAATCCTTTGTCCATCTCTTGTAGAGAGATGAATTTGCATAACGGGCATGCCGCCACCGGGGACAACACGTCTCCAGGGGACGACGACCAATCACCAGGAGTGACCTCAACGACTCCTCTTCTTCCCAGACCGGATGGACTGACTAGCAATCCAATTCCATCAACCCCTTCCATGATACCTAATGGGAATTTTCCAGCTCCACTAGCACCGCAGGATGGCCAGACACAGTTGTTCCAATTCTTCCAGATGATAATACAGGAACAGAGGTAACATGCAGCAGAGCAGAGGCTAGAATTTCTGGCAACACAGGAGAGAATGGCTGTACTAGCCCCTGCACCAACCCAGGCACTAGTTTCGGTACTACAAGCTCGGGTTGGTTCAGTCAAGGAATTTGTGCAGATGGGCCCTAAGCCATATAAGGGCAATGAGAGTCCAGAGGAGACCACGAACTGGATTACCAATACCAAAAAGTTGTTAGAGGCATCACAATTACCTACTGACCTATGGATGATAGGCGTAAGGACTCAGTTAGAAGGCAACGCGCATCACTGGTAGGAATCAATGGAGAGCCAGTTGGGTACGCGTAAGACTTGGGAATAATTCTTAGAGTGCTTTGAGAGGAAGTACTTTTCGGACACTGTAAGGGACGCATTGTACGATGGAGCAGGGGAATAAAACAGTTGATGAGTATGACGTAGAGTTTAGCCGTCTTAGTAAGTATGGCACAGTCCTAATACCTAATGACTTGGAGAAGGCTAAGAGGTTTCACCGTGGGCTGACTCAGGAGCTCCAGCACTACACTAGCTTACAGTCCCGGATCTCTTATGCCGAGTTATTGACAGAGGCCAGGATTCAGGAGGCCATCAGCAAGGGAAACAGAATTCAACAGAGAAGTCACCAAGGACCAGTAAGGATACAGCAAGGAGGACCCATTCGACACCCTTTGATATGCCAGCAACCAGATAATGTCATACTATATCCAACCAAGGACCCCCGTACTTGTCACTTTTGTGGTAAGATAGGTCATATTCATAGAGACTGTCATCATCGATTGGGATTGTGCATGATATGTGGATCAAGTCACCATCAAACCCGAAGATGTCCTCAGCAGAACCAGAGGTCCATGGCATTAGAATCAGGAACACCGCATACACCCTCAAGTATAGAAGACCAAAGGGACCCACCACTGCTTCTACAGTCTGCACAAATGGAGGAGACTAGACCCCAGTTGAACAACCAAGGACAAGGCTAAGCACTCATTATGACAAGTATGGGAGAGCAGACACAGGAAGCCGTAGATACATGTACGACCTTTTAGTTATAATTGTCTTTGCATACTCATAACCCCATTGTGACACAAGATCTTAGATGCACAAATAGATGTAGAATTTTATATATGGTAGTCTAGCAGTTATGAGGATATATTTCTATTCTACCCAAATGGCATACACGCGATGCTAATGGATGACGTGAGTAGCAGTAGTAGTATTCTTTCCCTATCCTTATCTCGCCCTCTTGGGTGACTCATCTCCTCTTTTTATATTTATTCCTTATCTCGTGCTTAACTCTTCCTATCTTAGTTGTATCTTTTCGTGCCATTATGAATTGTTGATTTATATCAACCTCACCCCTATTTGTTAGTTAAAACATAAATGTGTTAGTAATGCTTGATAACTAAGGATGAGTTCTTAATATGTATATGCACTATAGCAATATATGTATTCTTTATTAGTTTAACCCTTAAGTAGCACCATGTAACCTAGTAGAAATTGTTAGATCATTTGAGATAGATCATACCCCTAATAGTTAGTCAAGACCTTAAGTGTTTTCCTAAAAACCTAGACTATGCCTAGGAAAGAGTTGAAGGCACTTGTTACGAACTGATGACTATGACAAATCGCTGGCGAGATAGCGACAATTACAGCCAGACGATTTTGGTAGAGTAGTCGAATTACTTGCAGCCATACTGGCCAGGTGGCGTGGCAGTATTAGACTATAATACTTGATGGTTACGGGAAAAAGTCATAGTTATGAGATTTTAGACAGGTATCCCAAGATTCTCGACCCAATAAATGTATTTGCCTTATAAACCTAGACAATAGCTTCAAAGAATGTGACTACTAGTAGAATTCTTGTAAGTTGGGTAGTGTAGACGAGTTAGAGGATGATAGAATAGTGTATGGACAATAGATGAGGAAGTGTTAGAATGGCAGACCATGAGTTTTAGGAGTCCTGCTAGACACCAATGTAGTATAATAGCTATAGTGATCATTATGAATATGGGTTAGTGTCAATTTCGAGGACAAAATTTTTGTAAGTTGGGTAGAATGTAAAACCCCTATTTCTAAAAATCATATTTATTATTTTTTTATTAATTATTAATTTAATTGTAATAATTAGTGGCTAATTAGGAGAAATAAATATTTAATAATTTTTATTTTAGGTGTCCGTGCATTTGGGAGATTTATGGGACCATTAGGAATTTTTTCGAATTTATTTTATGTAAGAGACCCCTTGAGGAGTTGCTAGCTTAATAGTGAGCATTATTATAATCTAGAATTTTCTTATGAGTATATATATATATATATATATATATATATATATATGCATGTATATATTTAATAGAAAAGGAAAAGATTAAGAAAAGAAAAGAAATTAATATAAACTAATAATAATATTAATTAATAACAAACTATAAGCAAAACACAACAAACCATTACAACTACCCCTTAGCTAGTAGCAGCAAACCGCTGCCTCTTATTTTCTTGTGAGCCCTTGCAAAAAGCAACAGCAAGCCCGCCCAACCATTCCCACGCAGCAACTTCCTTAGCCGAGACCCCCCACGTTGACCCGCCTCCTCTCTCTTCCTTTCTTATATATATATATATATATATATATATATATATATATATATATATATATATATTTCTCTAAACCCTAAACCTAATCATCCAGACTCTCCCTCTTCCCATCTAGACCTAGAGAGCGCCGCCACCGCAGTCGGAGAACCCCGCCAGGCCGTCCAAACCAATCCCGACGACCGCGACCCCGTACACTACAAATTCTCACAGCGAGGTACCTGTGTTCAAGAGTTGTTTCCCGTCGACTCGCTTAACCAAACGCCGCCCCGTCTTCACCGGTATGATCACCCCTTAACCCTCTTCCATATCTGTGTGTTAGTATACCTCGAACAACGCGTAACTCTAGGCAAAAATAGCGTCAAAGTTGGCAGAAATAGACCGAATTCTGGGATCGTAGAAAACTGTGGTGACCACCCATGTCTCCGAGTTCGTATCTCCCACCACAGAGATTCAAATTCGATGATTCTTTTTGGTATACGTAGACTACTTGACCTAGTTTAATTTTTGTTAAATAACCCTAGATTATTAACTGCTGTAGATAGAATTAAATTCGTTGGAAAATTCCGCGAACCCACTTTTTCCATATTTTCAAAAGTTATGAAACGGAGCGGTCCCGCCAAACGGGACCGCCCCACCGTGTACCATATGTACCGAATGGTGCATGCAGCATAACCGGACACGTAGAAATTTGCAGAAACTAATTCGAACGCGTGTGCACGCCAAAATCAGCCCGTATCTGCGGACACACCCCGTATCGTAACTTTTGTAGAAGTCGTGCGCATTTTGTGTACGCTCGTCAGATTACGACGAAACTTACGCCACTGGACTCGTGGAAACGTGCTGATCCTGTGACCCAATTTTCACGCAATTCTGAGACAGTTGACCAAGTCGCCAATTGGCGGGCCCCACGGTTGACTTTTTGAGCGAAATTGTGTTCGGCCCATTGGAATTCGTATTTGGACATACCGTTGGGTTCGTATTGACATTTAGAGTTGTTTGACCTATAATTTGTCCCATTTAGAGACTGTTATCCTTGGCACATTTTTTGGTGCAAAGTGGGCCACACATGGACCCCACTTTTATCCAAAATTACCGTTTTGCCCTTGTGTCCAAAATTGGACGAAAGGAAAGTGCTTTTTAGCTATTTTGCTTATTCTGGGAATGTTGGTGATGTTTATTTCAGTATCCGGAGACGTTCATTCTGAGACCGTAGCTTCTGACTCTTGGTGTTGACATCGGGACACTATATTTTGCAGCTTTCTTGCCAAGCAAGATACCTTGCCAAATTGCTTACAGTATTTTGCATGCTTAGTATATTTTTGTATAATTATTATAGTTCTGTTTATTTATTGCATGTGTAGTTCCTTTCAGTCATTACTATATATTAGATATGTTGACACACACTTGACACTTAGTATCATAGAGGACAATCATTAGGCGTATGGGCTTTTAATCACTCTGGTAAACCGTAGTATATAGTTCGCACTACGGACGTATGTCGCGCTGGTCGCTACCCCCACAGTATGTCTATTTCTGGAGTCTCGCTGGTCGCTACCCCCGCGGTATATCGATTTCTGATGTCCATTGACGTGTATATGAGTTGTGAGGTAGATCGAGTAGCCTACCCTTGCCCATACGTCGAAAAGTTGTCCTTATTTGCATTCATATAGATTGTCTTGTATAGCGTACTTATTTATTTTCAAACACTATGCATGTTCACTGTATTCAAATTGGCTTGTCTCTATGTATCTTGTTATGTCCCTCTGAGGACCTGGTCCCTTGCCAGGTATAGACGACCAGGAGTATCCGCAGGAGTACAGGCCTGGACCTGACGCATTCCTTTCTGTCGAGGAGGTCTTACCTTCTGAGCATCTTTGATTACATCTAGCAATGGATTCTTTTAGCTGATACACTTCTGTCTTCACATTATTTTATATTGGAGATTTTATACTCCTCTCTCATTTTAGTTTTGGATATAGTTTTTGGTAGTGGATTTGTGTCCACCCGACTATTATTTTAGATATTTCAGACCCCTTATTCTAGTTTAGTATTTCTTTTCTATGACTTATTGTGTGGATGAGATTAGCATATTTGCGACTTGTGACATTATATATACCACATGTGAGTTTATATTCATTCTACAGCGTACGTGTGTATTATGGTATCCATATATTGGAGTTGTCATATACATACGGCTGGCATGCTTATGTGTTCCTAGTCCTACGTATTTTGGGACTGGGGCGTGACATGTTGACTTTTTGG
Source organism: Iris macrosiphon (assembly GCA_036927795.1). NCBI lineage: Eukaryota > Viridiplantae > Streptophyta > Magnoliopsida > Asparagales > Iridaceae > Iris > Iris macrosiphon. The sequence goes on along the minus strand of JAYESA010000014.1, from coordinate 80,888,209 downwards.
ACTAAGAGTTGACTTTTTGACCCAGATTTCATCGGTTTGACCCGTTTGACCTAGAACAACCCTAGAAGCTTAATTTTAGTTTATTTAAATGTGTTTATCTCTCTAAAGCACCAAGTAACCTTTGATTTCTATATTAGGTCTTCGCGATGCCAATTCAGACCTCGATCCTCGCTAGCTGCTCAGGACGTCATACGAGTACATTCTCTGATAGTTTTTATTATCTGATAATTATTATGATTCAACTTCTAATATAGTATTATCTAATTTTCTGGTACGATACTGACTAGTATTTCTGGATTAATTTACTTACGTCACGTATATTTCCTGTCTAGCCTCTATTTCTGGAATCACCTACTGGCATCACATCAGGACTCACTACAGGCATCACTCATGTTTCTGGCTGGACTCATATTCATTTTACGTGTCGGGTCTTGGATTTTCTTGTACTAGTCGGGGCAGGAAAATACTTGAGTAGACATGTAAACATTCCTAAATCTGGAATTACTCACTCTGGTCTAATCTGGAATGATAGCAGCCGCACACCCAGTGTGCGGTGAGCCGTACTTACCCCTAGTCGTTTACATGTCAAAACAGGTATTTCAGAAATACTAGTTCATTCTTTCTAGTCTGGACTCACTTACACTTCTTGACTGGTCTCACTTATACTTTATGGACTGAACTCATTATAGTTACTCTTGCTGGACTCACTTCACGTTATTGTGCACACACTTGCTCTTAGTTTAGATTTCTTGTATCCTGCAGTCATTATTATCTTGCTTCTAATTTTATGCATCTTTACCTTTATGCACTAGTTGATAGGTATATATATATATATATATATATATATATATATATATATATATATATATATATATATATTCTTGTTCGTACTTTATTTCCTTCACCTTGTGCTACTTGCTACAACTGCTTTATAGTTTTTATCATTTAACTGGAACTGCTGTTAGAGGTGTACTTGCTCCAATCCTGTCATGCCCTAGTCCCAAAATACGTAGGACTAGGACACGTAAGCATGCCAGCCGCATGGATATGGCAACTCCAATATATGGAAACCAAATCCACACGTACGCTGTAATATGAATATTAAATCCATAAGTGGTATAACCTATGTCACAAGTCACAGGGTATAATCTAAATCCCATCCACAGAAAATCAAATATAAATAATAACCAACATCTATGAAACTAGAGCTCAATAAGAAGTATCTAAGGATGATAGTTGGATAGAAACAAATCCACTACCAACTCGAATATAAGAGCAATACAAGATGAGTACAACACAATAAACACTATATAAGTATACCAGCTATCAATCACGGGCTCGAAGAGAAAACATCCACGAAGCATCTATAACCATCCAAATCTGCGCTCCTGCAAATACTCAAGAACAGGTACACCTGGCAGCGGACCAGGTCCTCAGAGGGACATAACAAGATACTTAAACACATGCCAATAAAGTATTGAAATAAATATCCAATGGGTCGCCTAACCGTCTAAAGTGAATGCAGTTTAAGAACAACTTTCCCAACGCGTGGGCTATCTGGCTAAAATGGGATTGGCATAGTTCTCTTGGAGATCCAGGGCCTACAAAGGCACGGCGTCTTTCAAACACCGGAGGCCCGCCTGATAATAATATAATATATAGTGGTCATCATGACCGCGCATCTCCGGCGGAGCGTACGGGTTACACAAGGAAAGTGCAACGGAGCCCACACGCCTTACTTGTTGTTCTCCCCACCCCATGCTCTAAGCATGTCACATCCATGACACGATAAAACCTCTAATAACTGCCAAGTCTACTAGCATGCAAAGTTTCTAACAGCAGTTATTCCTAACGTACGGCCCACACGTACAGGAGGCCAACCCTGCACGCGAGTCCGTGATCTACATGAGACTCATAACTCGTGTAACAACTGTGTCACGGCCAATGAACCTAATGATGCTACATGATAATGGGGTAGTCTCATAAACAGGGTCAATGCAAATACATAAATAAAACATATCGCGACAATACCGTCGCGCACATTTATATACCGTTAAAATATATGAACTAAAGAAAGAAAATAAAGATGCATGCAACATATGGAATATAAACAACAGTACAATAGCAATGTATACTTGCCTGGCAAGGAAGCTGCAATGTACCAATAACCTGCTCCAAAAATCGCACAGAACAATCCAATATCCTATGTACACATAAATATAATATAATAGAATCATTAGTCATTACACTAGCACATACTCAACCACATTTACACTGGACTCAGGGGGTATACTAGGGGTAACACTAGTCATCTAATACGGTCAATTACGCGTTGAATTACGCGGGTGTCGCGTCTTCAAGTACTGTACGAAATCAGTCAGTCAACTGACAGGTGTCTATGCCAGTACGTTAATGTACGCAAGGCAGAAAAATTCACAAGTTCTTAGGGTCAACATGGTCAAGGTAAGTATGGGATAGTTCGCAATGTCCTAGGGTCATACAGTCTGAATATTTAGTCATAATTATCAATTAGCATTTACTTACATATATATTCATATAACTATATAATAATATAACCATTAATTTATTTTAATTTATTTAATTTTGGAATAATTACTCTAAAATTCTATTTTAATCTTATTATTCTGATTTTTATGTTAATTCCTAAATTTTGTCCAAAGAAATTAAATTTTATCAACTCGAGACTCATGGCACAAATCGAGGCGATCTGTTGACCGAAAAGTCAACCGACACAAACTCAATTTTCATGCATGATTTCCTGTAGATTTTAGCATCAAAAACATGCTGGAATTTATGTCTCGTCCGAATTCAAATTCGTTTGGGAATTATGACACATACAAATTTTGTATTGTGCACCGATGGTTAAATTCTAACCTAGAAGTTCTACAGAATTAACAGTATATAAATACTTTGAATTAAATTCTGATAAAAACATATATTAATTATCTAGATATTAGCTTTCCGAAACTTCAAACGGTTCATGATTCTGATTCCTGGTTCTCCCGGAATTGCGAAAACATCGAAATACGTCTATTTTCGGACATGCTGTGCTCTACAAATTTTCAGAATTTAATACTCATAATTTCATAAAATAAATTATGTAATCAGAAAGCTAACCTCAATATCATTCTAAAAAAAAAACTGGAGCGCGTTTGGAGTCCGGAGCTAAGAGATATCGTCTTTTTAATTCGTCATAACTAGTAGAAAATGAGGCTGAATTTATGACGAATTTTGACTATTTTTGGACGAAAAAGAGAGGAATTTGGGGAAGAAAAATATGAAGGATGAGGTATTTATAATGGTGGACACTACCTAATTAAATACGACTAGGATTGGTTAATTTGGATAGGATTATGATGAATTTAAATAAGGATAGGATATGCATGAAGTTGATTTCCTAGTAGGTTCAGGATTTGAATTAATTTAAAATAGAGTTTAAATTTATCTCAATAATTTATAATCTTAAATATAATTAAAGATAATACAAATAATTTATAAAATCTTATTAATATCTATTAACACTAAATTAGCATCTATCTAATATTAAGACTATATATATCCAAATAAATCCTAAATAATTTTAAAATCTAAATAAATTTCTTAAAATTCTAAATAAATTACAAAAAAATATAATTAAATATTTTAAACTAAAATAAATATTTGGTAGGAACGACATGCAAATATGGTCGTATAGTAAATCATAGAAGTCCTAGAAATTTATGTTTTCTAAGTTTTAATTACCAAAAATTCTAGAAAAATCTCCAAAAATCTAAAATAACCTAAAATAATTCTAAATGAATATTTATATAAGTAAATATACTAAAAAAAATTATTTTCTAATTAACTAAGAGAATACTCTAAATAAATTCAACATCTATAATAAATATAATAATATAAAATATACACAAATACCTATTTTGGGTGAGGGAGTTTACAATCTACCCAACTTAAAACAATTTCGTCCTCGAAATTAAAATAAGACATAATTTGTTAAATCATTCACATTCGTACATAAGGTATGTCAATCGCAATCTCTTCCAAAAATTTAAATAATAAAATCTATTTGAATCTATCACGATCACTTCAAAATTAATATAACCACTGTTTAAATCAAAATTTAACCTGTCGTAATCTCTTTTCGATTTTTAAATAATCAACATCTAAATCTGACTCAAGTCTATATGACATCCCACATCAAAATTTATATCATAATTTCCAACTATCATAATCTCCTCTAGACTTTGAACAATAAACAATTCTAATCAAATCTTATTCCTATTCTCAAATTAAGAATTTTGTACTCTTCAAATATTTAAACTCAATTTACATCCTCAATATTTCAAATAGGTGACCCAACAATCAAAATTAAACTTTTAATTCAAATCATCAAATTGTAAAATTTAAATCTAATTAACCAATTGTTCAAGTCTAAAATACTATATTTATCCTCAAAATTTAAATCGATGATTCATCCTTCAATATTCAAAATTTAAATCATGTGCTCAAAGTATAAATATTGGGTCCTCAATATCAAGATTTTTAAAATTCATTAAATCCTCATTATCTTAATCTCTCTTTTAAAATTCTCCACATTTAAAAGGACTTAATCTCTCAATCTAATCCTACTTGATCACAATCTAAAAGAATTTTCCTCAAGTTTAATAATGCAATTTCTACCCAACTTAGAATTTACCCATCTATCACATAAGGCTCTTACACTAAGAAGGCTATGTCCCAATTTATTTAATTATGTTATTGAATCCTCCCGTCTTTAACACCAAACATATCGTCCATGATATGCCCTTAATCATTTATAAAAGATAATCACCAATCAATGTGATTGGCCTATGGGGATATCTAGTACTATCTATATATCAACTTATACCAAGCAAGATGTTTCGTCTTTTCGAAATAAGGAAAGACGTAGATCAATAAATAAGAGTTCAAGGGAGAAGTAATAGAATGCAAGTATAGGGATCAAGGCATTTCAAGGAATCCAAATGGGAATTGTCAAGGCAGTTATGGATTGAAATCCTATTTTGGTAGTTCCTATTCACATGCTCGTATCAGTTCAGTTATGAGACGGATACGATGTGCTCAGCTATATCTAGAGGGCAAGTACATTCGTCTACTAATTACTACATATCTCAATCCACGTAAAATAGTTATATGAACGGCGAATCAAGCGCACTATGGTTGATCAGACCGTAGTACACTGATTCTGAAATGTATTAATGTGTATACCCAATAATACATATGTCATGAACAAGCTCGATAAAGAATAAGCTTGCAAAAACTAGGCTACAATAGCAGCATAATTCGAGGTAGCGCAGAAAATATAACGCTGGATTATGATGAGAGAGGTTACAAAATAATTCAAGTTCATAAAACAAAATATCATAAGCAACAATAATAAAAGGACTCTACAATCTCTACAGTTATCATACAACCTCCTTGTCTAAGTCGCTAGTCGACCACATAGGGGCATGGACCTCTAAATTCTATTGCTTGAATAAACACTGTCATCTTATGCTATCATACAATTAATGTCATTCAGTTACACTACCTTGATGGGTCAAGTGGACCATGTGATACTAGGTTGTGAGGCATACTACCCAACTTAAAAGAATTAAGCTAATACTGTGACAGTCTTAAGAGGATCCTACAAAACAATCTTGCACATGTACATAGAACAGAAACTCTTATTAGGGTCTTCTATTGCCTTACATAGGTAAGGGTCACCTTAAATCTTAATCATAGTGCTCATAGGACAGGTGTCAATCGTAGGGATAGAAAAGTTACTAGCCGTTAAGGGGAAGGAATCTAACTCGTATCGAAGTGAGGGTACAAATTAAGTGGTCTATAACTAGGGGTAATCATCACAATCTAATTGAATAACTCAACTATCAGGTTCTAACTACAAGGTACACAATTCAAAATTCAAGATTACAACTATGACTATAGCAAACTATATATCCTATTGTAGAGTATAATCACTTGGTCTATGATCAGAGGTGGAAGGTGGCACGAGTTAAAAGATGAAGGAGAGAAAACATGACTAATCGTCGCACAAATAACGAGCGCTAGGGTTTCAGAGGAACAAATACATGAAATTAAATGGAGAACTCTAGTTAGCATCATGGTTTTCCAAGGGAAAGGGGTATGCTAGTCTCTGTGTTTGAGGTATGATTAGGAAAATATTCTATGCATTGCTCTTGGCTTTCTAAGGTACTGCCTGCTAATAATAAAGACAAGAACCTATATCCTAACACTATCTCACTATGCACACTAGGTTCTGTTCTATCATTCGATCTCCGATTTCTATTGGTTCCTCAAAACTGGGTCAACCACTAGGGTCAAACATTAGGGTCCAATCTCTAACTAACTCTTAGCAGTGCCTATACTACTCTTAGGTCATTCATGACTATAACAAAAAATAATGGTAAATTATTCTATAGGTAAGGGACGTTAGGGTTCATTAAGCGTTCTACTTAGGGGTGTGTCAATATCCTAGATGTACTTTTAATAGGAAGGTTACCCTACTTATCATCTAACAACAGGAACTTCTATATTCTAGGAGAGACTATACTAAAGGAACTATTATGGGAGTACATGAATCAAGCAGGATGCAATTATTCAAATAGAACAGATTAGAAGAAAGACGAGTCATAGTCAATTATGGATGAGATCCTATACTCTAGTCCTAGGTGCAGGCTTGTTCGGTACAGTAACGTAACCAAGACAATATGCTCTCGACCTGCATGGGCCACCACAAAAATATGTCACGCCCCAGTCCCAAAATACGTAGGACTAGGACACGTAAGCATGCCAGCCGCATGGATATGGCAACTCCAATATATGAAAACCAAATCCACACGTACGGTGTAATATGAATATTAAATCCACAAGTGGTATAACCTATGTCACAAGTCACAGGGTATAATCTAAATCTCATCCACAGAAAATCAAATATAAATAATAACCAACATCTATGAAACTAGAGCTCAATAAGAAGTATCTAAGGATGATAGTTGGATGGAAACAAATCCACTACCAACTCGAATATAAGAGCAATACAAGATGAGTACAACACAATAAATACTATATAAGTATACCAGCTATCAATCACGGGCTCGAAGAGAAAACATCCACGAAGCATCTATAACCATCCAAATCTGCGCTCCTGTAAATACTCAAGAACAGGTACACCTGGCATCGGACCAGGTCCTCAGAGGGACATAACAAGATACTTAAACACATGCCAATAAAGTATTAAAATAAATATCCAATGGGTCGCCTAACCGTCTAAAGTGAATGCAGTTTAAGAACAACTTTTCCAACGCATGGGCTATCTGGCTAAAATGGGATTGGCATAGTTCTCTTGGAGATCCAGGGGCCTACAAAGACACGGCGTCTTTCGAACACCGGAGGCCCGCCTGATAATAATATAATATATAGTGGTCATCATGACCGCGCATCTCCGGCGGAGCGTACGGGTTACACAAGGAAAGTGCAACGGAGCCCACACGCCTTACTTGTTATTCTCCCCACCCCATGCTCTAAGCATGTCACATCCATGACACGATAAAACCTCTAATAACTGCCAAGTCTACTAGCATGCAAAGTTTCTAACAGCAGTTATTCCTAACGCACGGCCCACACGTACAGGAGGCCAACCCTGCACGCGAGTCCGTGATCTACATGAGACTCACAACTCGTGTAACAACTGTGTCACGGCCAATGAACCTAATGATGCTACATGATAATGGGGTAGTCTCATAAACAGGGTCAATGCAAATACATAAATAAAACATATCGCGACAATACCGTCGCGCACATTTGTATACCGTTAAAATATATGAACTAAAGAAAGAAAATAAAGATGCATGCAACATATGGAATATAAACAACAGTACAATGGCAATGTATACTTGCCTGGCAAGGAAGCTGCAATATACCAATAACCTGCTCCAGAAATCGCACAGAACAATCCAATATCCTATGTACACATAAATATAATATAATAGAATCATTAGTCATTACACTAGCACATACTCAACCACATTTACACTGGACTCAGGGGGTATACTAGGGGTAACACTAGTCATCTAACACGGTCAATTATGCGTTGAATTATGCGGGTGTCGCATCTTCAAGTACTGTACGAAATCAGTCAGTCAACTGACAGGTGTCTATACCAGTACGTTAATGTACGCAAGGCAGAAAAATTCACAAGTTCTTAGGGTCAACATGGTCAAGGTAAGTATGGGATAGTTCGCGATGTCCTAGGGTCATACAGTCTGAATATTTAGTCATAATTATCAATTAGCATTTACTTACATATATATTCATATAACTATATAATAATATAACCATTAATTTATTTTAATTTATTTAATTTTGGAATAATTACTCTAAAATTCTATTTTAATCTTATTATTCTGTTTTTTATGTTAATTCCTAAATTTTGTCCAAAGAAATTAAATTTTATCAACTCGAGACTCATGGCACACAAATCGAGGCGATCTGTTGACCGAAAAGTCAACCGACACAAACTCAATTTTCATGCATGATTTCCTATAGATTTTAGCATCAAAAACATGCTGGAATTTACGTCTCATCCGAATTCAAATTCGTTTGGGAATTATGACACATACAAATTTTGTATTGTGCACCGATGGTTAAATTCTAACCTAGAAGTTCTACAGAATTAACAGTATATAAATACTTTGAATTAAATTCTGATAAAAACATATGTTAATTATCTAGACATTAGCTTTCCGAAACTTCAAACGGTTCATGATTCTGATTCCTGGTTCTCCCGGAATTGCGAAAACATCGAAATATGTCTATTTTCGGACATGCTGTGCTCTACAAATTTTCAGAATTTAATACTCATAATTTCATAAAATAAATTATGTAATTAGAAAGCTAACCTCAATATCATTCTAAAAAAAAAACTGGAGCGCGTTTGGAGTCCGGAGCTAAGAGATATCGTCTTTTTAATTCGTCATAACTAGTAGAAAATGAGGCTGAATTTATGACGAATTTTGACTATTTTTGGACGAAAAAGAGAGGAATTTGGGGAAAAAATATGAAGGATGAGGTATTTATAATGGTGGATACTACCTAATTAAATACGACTAGGATTGGTTAATTTGGATAGGATTATAATGAATTTAAATAAGGATAGGATATGCATGAAGTTGATTTCCTAGTAGGTTCAGGATTTGAATTAATTTAAAATAGAGTTTGAATTTATCTCAATAATTTATAATCTTAAATATAATTAAAGATAATACAAATAATTTATAAAATCTTATTAATATCTATTAACACTAAATTAACATCTATCTAATATTAAGACTATATATATCCAAATAAATCCTAAATAATTTTAAAATCTAAATAAATTTCTTAAAATTCTAAATAAATTACAAAAAAATATAATTAAATATTTTAAACTAAAATAAATATTTGGTAGGAACGACATGCAAGTATGGTCATATAGTAAATCATAGAAGTCCTAGAAATTTATGTTTTCTAAGTTTTAATTACCAAAAATTCTAGAAAAATCTCCAAAAATCTAAAATAACCTAAAATAATTCTAAATGAATATTTATATAAGTAAATATACTAAAAAAATTTATTTTCTAATTAACTAAGAGAATACTCTAAATAAATTCAACATCTATAATAAATATAATAATATAAAATATACACAAATACCTATTTTGGGTGAGGGAGTTTACAAATCCTGACTGGATATATTTTTTAGAGGATCCGGAAGATTGGTGTCCGACGTTTTATGGACCTCAGCCTGTCGATGGTGCAAACAAGGACCCCCTAGTTCAGGAGTGATTTCCGGGTTGGTAGTCGGGATCACTAGGACCTCAGTTGTATTTATTAGCTTTTGGTACCGGATTTGTCCCTTGCTTTTGGTTTGAGACTTTTTATTGTATTTAATTCAGGATATTGTTGTTATTATTATTTTTGTTGCTGTCTTTAGTAGTAGTTGTTACTTAGACTTTGTAGTTGTTAGACTTCCTTGTTATCTTATCGTGCTTAGATCGTGATTGAGTATTTGTATTATCTTTATCATATTGTTCCTTCGTTTGGAGTTAATATCTTGGCAGGTACTTATATTATTGTGTGAGATTGTTAGCTAGATAGTAGACCTAGACAGCGTTTTACCGCCGATGCTGCGGCGTAGGCTGGATGTACCCACGACTCATGCCCGATTTTTTGGGTGTGAAATTTATACTTGATTTTTTTTCCCTAAGAGCCCATATAAATCTTTTATAGTGTTTTGACCCAATCTTCTTATCTATGCGCTCAAGCTTAATATTTATGATCAAACTTTAATCTTCTTATCAGTATAAAGAGAAAGATAGAGAGGATAAAGGACAGAAAATAAATTGGTAGAATAAAATATTATGCGTGCAACTTTTGATAATAGGATTTTGAGAATTATAAACCTTTTGCCTTTACAATTTATTTAGGAGAAATATGATATAATTATTAGAGGTGTCTACTAGTACCTAAGAATACCATATTTATCCAAGAGTAATCTTGGAAGGTTGTTTCCATTCTGTAGGTAAAAGTTTATTAACACCCTTTTAAGTATAACAATTTTATGATGTATAAAGAGAATAAAAGCAGGTATATTTTTTCGAATATTAGATATAAGGGATGGTTGAATGGAGAATAGTACTCATATGGATTGGTGGAGAATCATAAATAATAAGGATGACAATGTGTGTTTAGGAATAAGGTCTTGATAAAGTTCTTTCAAAGTAAGCCATTTGAAATTAGATTTTGGGATAATGAGAATAAAGGTTAAAGAAATACTATGAAGGATTACAATTTTGGAATTAATTGATTATTGATAAAGAGAAACTGATAAAAGGAAAGAATGAAGCAACGATTTAGTTAAGTTTAGAGATAGAGAGGAGAAGGGGAAGTAGAGGAAGAGAGAATATGAGAAAGGAGATTGCAAGGGACTTAAACCCTAGGTTGCATCTCATGTCTATTTATATTGATATGCAATACACCCACAATTACTATTATACCCTCATATGATAAATAACAAAATAAAATAACTCTAACACCTCCCTCAAGCAGGAGCATACGGATCAGACATGCCCAGCTTGCTACATAAATCAGAAAATGGACCGCGAGCAAGTGGTTTGGTGAGGATATCACCTAATTGATCCTCTGACGGAACATAAGGAGTGACAATCTGTTTCTTCAGCAACAAATCACGAACAAAATGACAATCCACCTCGATATGCTTCGTGCGCTCATGAAACACCGGATTACTTGCGATAAATATTGCCGACTGATTATCACAATACATCTCCATCGGAATAGGAATCATAATTCCCATTTCATGAAGAAGAGACTGCACCCACATTATCTCAGAAGCTGTATGAGCCATCGCACGGTACTCGGCCTTTGCACTAGAATGAGCCACAACATTCTGCTTCTTACTACGCCACGTGACAAGATTGCCACCCACAAACGTACAATAGCCAGAAGTAGACCTCCTATCACTGCGACTGCCTGCCCAATCAACATCACTGAACCCAGTCACCGTAAGCAACTGGGAAGGTTTGTACAACAAACCCTTTCCAGGTGCACTCTTCAAGTATCGAAGAATGCGAGAGATAGCCTCCCAATGTGGTTGCCGAGGGGCATGCATAAATTGACTAATTACTCCAACTGCATATGTGATGTCTGGTCGAGTAACAGTAAGATATATAAGTTTGCCAACCAAACGTCTATAATATCCAACATCCTCAAATAAATCTCCCCTGTCAGCATCAAGCTTGTCATGATAATCCATAGGAGTCTCAACTGGCTGACACTCCAACATTCCAGTCTCGAAAAGCAAGTCTAGAACATACTTGTGTTGTGACAGATACACCCTCTTCTTAGATCGAGCAACCTCGATTCCAAGAAAATATCGAAGAAGACCCAAATCCTTAGTATGAAACTGACGACTAAGGTAGGCCTTCAAGTCCGCAATTCCAGCATGATCACTCCCAGATATAATGATATCATCAACATAAACAATCAACACGATAATACCTGCTGAGGAAGAATGGCAAAACACTGAATGATCTGATGTGGTACGCCGAAAGCCATACTGAATGAGAACTGAACTGAACTTGTCAAACCAAGCACGAGGTGACTGTTTCAGTCCATATAATGCTTTCTTCAATCGACATACGAGTCTTTTATTTCCTGCTACAACATATCCCGGTGGTTGATCCATATAAACCTCCTCCTGTAAGTCACCATGCAAGAAAGCATTCTTTATGTCCAGCTGATATATAGGCCATTGGTGATTAACCGCCACAAAAATAAGAATTCGAACTGAATTCAGCCGAGCCACTGGAGAGAAAGTCTCCATATAATCCACGCCATATGTCTGAGTAAACCCTTTGGCAACCAACCGTGCCTTGAGGCGCTCAACAGAACCATCAGGGTGATACTTAACAGTGTACACCCATCTACAACCCACTATTTATTTTCCAACAGGAAGTGATGTAAGCTCCCAAGTCTGATTTTGATGTAAAGCATACATCTCCTCATCCATTGCACTTTTCCAACCAGAAGATGACATAGCCTGCTTGTAAGTTTTGGGAATAAAAGTAGAAGACAATGAAACAGTAAATACATGAAAAGATGATGAAGCACGGTGTAATAAAACATAGTTAGAAATAGGATGCTTATTCTTTGTGGTACAAAGACGTTGTCTTTTTCTGAGAGCAATAGGAAGATCATCTGGATCTGTGGTGATGGGAGCAGAAATCTCAGGCACGGAAGATGATTGGTTGAAGGCTGAATTTTGCAGAACCACTGGCCTGTCCTTGGATCTCTGATAAACCTGTAAATGGGGAATGGAGACAGAAATTGATTCAGGAATGACCGGAAGTGGTATGGAAGATATCAAATCTGTTGTAAAAGGAATACAACGGTCTCCTGAAGGAAAGAAAGGGGTAGACTCAAAGAATGTAACATCCGCACTGACATAATATTTGCGTGACTGTGGACTGTAACAACGATAACCTTTTTGAGTACGGGAATAACCAAGAAAGACATACTTCAGAGATCTAGGAGCCAACTTATCTCGATTAGGTTCCAAGTTATGAATAAAAGCGACACAGCCAAACACTCGAGGAGATAAGGAAAAGGGTGCGACATCTGTATGTAATATAGTAAATGGAACTTTGTTATTTAATACAGATGATGGCATGCGATTAATAAGATAACATGCAATAAGAACGGCATCTGCCCAATACTGTTTGGGGACATGCATATTGAACATGAGAGTTCGAGCCACATCTAAAATGTGTCGATGTTTGCGTTCAGCTATACCATTTTGTTGAGAGGTGTGGACACAACTGGTTTGATGAATCATACCCCGATCAATACAGAAACTGTTCACAGAAGATTGAGTATACTCCAAAGCATTATCAGAATGCGGAATTTTGATACGTTTATTAAACTGAACATAGACTTCATTATAAAAGGCAGATAACACATTTGGAAACTCAGATCTTTCTTTCATTAAATAACACCAAGTCATTCTGGAATAATCATCAATAAAAATAACAAAATACTGAAATTCTTTCGGACTTTTGACTCTAGACGGACCCCAAATATCAGAATGAACAAAATCAAAAGACTATAATTGACGACTCTCACTACGACGAGGAAAGGAACTACGGTGATGCTTGCCTAACTGACAAGTCTCACATTCAAGACTAGAAACATGACTCAAACTAGGAACAACTTGACGCAACTTAGCCAAAGACGGATGTCCCAAACGATAATGCCACTGCAACGGAGAAGTAGAAACAGAAGTGAAGGCCTTTCCAGGTAGATCCAAGTAGTACAGTCCATCTTTTTCATGCTCCGAACCAATCGTCTTCTTCGTCCTGAGGTCCTGAAAAATACACGAATTGGAAAAAAATGTCACAGAACATTGAAGAGATTTGGTTAACTGGCTCACAGATAACAAATTAAATAGAAAATTAGGCACATATAATGAATCAAATAATGATAGTGATTGAGTAGGGTGAATGACACCTTTCCCAAGCATAGGACGAGTAGACCCATCAGCCAAGATAATATTATGTTTCATGGAACTACGATTATGAAAGATAGATGTTATACCAGACATGTGAGAGCTTGCTCCTGAGTCGATGACCCAAGAGGTGGATGGTGACTGGGTTGCCACAAAAGCAGGATTACCTATATGTGCCATGGTTGCAGTAGGTTGGGAGGTGGTACTAGCAAGCGCGTTCAACTTCTGGAGGATCTGTTGAAATGGAGATGAGGTATCGGACGTTGAAGTCTGATTGAAACCCGAAGTATCATCTCTGGGAGCAGAAGTGGTGTCCTGGGACTGCATATTTTCATCATGCACTTGATGTGCATATTCTGGTTTGTCCCATTTGTCCCAACAATAGTCTTCTACATGACCGAGCATTCCACAATAGTTACACTTTCGTGGTTGACCACGGCCACCACCACCACCACCGCGGCCACCACCACCACCGCGACCACCACCACGACCATTGTCTCTACCACCACGGCCTCCTCCTCGACCAAAACTACGACCACCATCTCTACCGCCACGTCCAATACCACGTCCACCACCACGACCAACAGCACTAGAAACTAGGGCAGAAGAGTCAGTACTTGGCACCACAGAACTCTGTCCCAGAAAGGAACGATTGAGACGGGAGAAAGTATCTGTCACCGTAGGTAACTGTTCTCCAGCAAGGATTTGAGCTTTATAAGGTTCGAGCGCAGGATCCAAGCCGGCTAGGATGAGTGAAACATGAAACTCTTCCTTCTGTCTCCGAGCTTCCTTCAAATCAGTAGTAACAGGATGATATTGAAGCAGTTTCTCCCACAAAGCCTTCTTTGAAGCCAGATATTCATTCACATGCTTCCCATTTTGCTTTGTATTGAACAATAACTCGTACAACTCATAGATACGGGCAACATTTTGCTTCTGCGAATAAGATTCTTCCAGAGATGCCAAAATCTGTTTGCTTGATTCACACCACTGAACATTAGCAGCGATATGTGGTTTCATACTATGCCACAACCACGACATAACGTATGCATCTGCACTCATCCAATCTTCATACTCAGCGGACGTTTCAGGCAGGGGTTCTTCGGTCAAAAACTTTAACTTCTTCTTCGCCCTTAACACCACTTTGATAGACTTGGACCAGGCAAGATAGTTCGCACCATTGAGTTTCACCGCTATAATCGACTTTCCCAATTCATCATTATGAATAACAGTAAAAGGAGAACCACCTCCGCTACCACCACCACTATTAACCTCGCTAGAAGATTCGGTCCCCACCATACTTGCAGATGCAACAGAAAGACGAGATCTTTGAAATCCTAGATCTCACAACGAACCTCAACCGATGACGAATAACCAACGGAGATATGTAGAAACCCTAGATCTCATAAACGAACCACGAACGACCACGAACAATGAACGGTGAACGGCGAATCATGAAAAGTAGACGAAAAACAGCCGGCCTTGTCGGGGATGGGATGTACAGTACTTACAAATATATGCTCTGATACCAAGTTAAGTTTAGAGATAGAGAGGAGAAGGGAAAGTAGAGGAAGAGAGAATATGAGAAAGGAGATTGCAAGGGACTTAAACCCTAGGTTGTATCTCATGTCTATTTATATTGATATGCAATACACCCACAATTACTATTATACCCTCATATGATAAATAACAAAATAAAATAACTCTAACAGATTTCTTTACAGAGCAAGCAAGTTTACAAGTCAAAAATATTCACCAACGTTGGAAGAAACTTAGTCACCTGATAATTGACAAAAAATGGTAGAAATCTTGCCAGGTATAATTTAAAGAAATTTGAAATTTTAGACTAATTTGAGACAAGAAGAGTAAAAGAATCCTCTAATAAATACTTGCAAACGGTAGTAGCTTAAATGACTTAAACAATTTGAGTGTGTTGGATATTCTGAGATTACCAAATATTGAGAATTTTTTTTATTGATGAAGACATTTTAGGAGAGGAGGAATCTATGAAACTTTGAGATTTTGGAAGAATGATTTCAGGGAGGAAAGGATAAAACTTATGTAACAAAAATATAAAGAGGATCATAGAGGAAGAAATAGTATGATCAGATAATTGAAGAATTTTCAAGTTACATATTTGCTCGATATTAGTTAAGAAAATAAGACTAAGATATTGGTTGAAATTTTTTGACCATCAAGTAATAGCAGTATTAAGCAACAATGGTGGAGGAATGTAAATATACAGAGGACCATTGGATTTCAGAACACTTTTTTTTTGAAGTTCTTAGGAATTAAAGAATTTATTATTTTGAGGATATAAGCTTCGTCAAATATTAAAAGGAATGTGAAACATATAATATGTATTTGTAGAAATAAGAATACTACCTAAGGTGATATTGGACTAAATGACTTTAAAGGGGTTGAATGGTGTTACGTTACAAATGGTGGCGAGGTATAATTTTAGACCGAATCAATGAAGGTAATTATCTATGGATCAGGAGAGTTATAGCTTCGTCAAATATTAAAAGGAATGTGAAACATATAATATGTATTTGTAGAAATAAGAATACTACCTAAGGTGATATTGGACTAAACGACTTTAAAGGGATTGAATGGTGTTATGTTACAAATGGTGGCGAGGTATAATTTCAGACCGAATCAATGAAGGTAATTATCTATGGATCAGGAGAGTAGAAGTTTTTATCAGTTAAAGGAACATAGCTAGGTTGTATGAGTATCTAAGAATGATGATTTTCGTTAGCTATCCTCATCCCTTGACATTATCTTTCTCGACTCCCCTTAATTTTCAAATATTTTCCCTATTCAAGATTATGGAATAATTATTTAGATATGTTTAACAATCATGCCAATCTTAAATTTCAAAGACGAAAAATTTCTAAGGTAGGTAGATTTGTAACTCCCGTCCCTAAAATCATAAAATAAAATTTTGGATTAATTTAATTACTAAACTTGGTATATATTTTTCTAAATATTTTTTCTTAAACAAAATAAATTAAATATTAACTAGAATAGTAAAGTAGTAATTAATGAAGAGGGCATGCTACATTTGGGAAATAAATAGAAAATTCCTAGAGGGAAGTTTCCAGAGATTAAGTTGTTTTTGGTGAAATCCGGCATGTGCCAAATTAAATTCATTTAGAGAGTTCATTTGAACGAATACAAATTATATTTATCTACACAAATAATATTGAGTTACTTTCATCTTCCGAAAACTCTAATTCGTCTGATAATGTTATTATTTTCTCTAGCACGAAGACATGTTTGTCTCATTCTTGCAAGTCATTGTAAGAACAAATTGTCGACAACACCTTCTTAAATATGTAATCGTTTTAATAAAATTGTGCTGGTAGAAGTGCACACTAGAAAAAAAAGATTGCATATATGCATCATCATTGCCGAGTGTGAAAAGGGACATAAATAAAAAAGTATATATATTTGACTTTAGAATTATATCAATGCATACATGATATGGGTTGCTTAGAACACTACCAGAAATTAATCCTAGCATACATTAGTAGTGATTCAATTCTACATGCGCTTCGCGCGCTATTGATGCTTTGCTTCGTCTTATTTCTTTTTTGGACGGTTCGTTTTTTATTACATTCAATTGTGAGTTATCCGGTAATGCCACATCGACTATTCTACTCTGTGCTCGTGGGTATCTTGACCATTGATTCGATTGCGCAAACGTATTGAACTGTGTCATTTCCTACATATTTATGTGCACAAAATCTAATCTGATTTGCAATCGGCAAAGATGATTAGGCTGCTTGATGCAAGAGCCACAGCGGTACAAGTTCTGTTCTTAAGAGTTGTAACTCTCTCCGGTAGCACTCTTCCCACCGCTTCTCGCCGGATCGAGGACCTTCCCGACCGGTCCAGAAGCATCGTCCAACGCCTCACCGACCCTCCTCTGGAAGATTCGAGACCACCCTAGACCTCTTCACCGACTTCCTCCACCGCCTATAAATAGGACCCGACGCCTCTGTTCCCATCATCTTCAAAACCACGGCGAAGCCCTGCCGGCATCCCTCCAATCCATTCCTTCCGCCTCCACCTCTTCTCCTTCCATCACCGCCAGCGCTCTCGAGAGCTTCGGCCATGGCGCTTCTGGCTCGGCAGTGACTGTTATGCACTGCGCTGAGCCGATCGACTGAGCAGTCGAGTGGCGGATCCCCACCGAGCATTCTTCGACGAACTGCTTTCCGACGACAGACTCTTCGAGCGACGGTTTGCTCGAGTGGTGAAACTCTGTGGGGACGATCGGTTTCTTCCGCTGCGAATTAGAGTCGCTTCCCCTGCCGACCGATGAACACTAGGTGAGTTCATGAACCGACTTCTTTGTTTGAATTCGTTTCTTTGAATCGAAGCAGTAATTTCGATCCATTTGTCTTTTCCTTCCTCTGATCTTCTGATCGTGGAACAGGTTTAACCGAATCAAGATCGGGAAAATTCATCAAGAATACATTCCCTATTCTGTGAATTAAGTATTTGATAAAATGACTGAATCAAGTTTTCGGTTACCGAGCTCAGTTGGCTGGCTCTTGTGGTTTTTTGAGAAGAGGTATAACATCTCTTGCTGGACGGAGGTCTCGGGATCAAATCGCGAGCGAGGTGTGGGAGCAATGGGTACAAATGACATGCAACGCAGCATGCGCAAAGTCCCGCACGTATCGTCGGATATCTCAAAAAAAAAAAAAAAAGTTTTAGGTTGAATCTGGACGCACAAAGGATCGTGCCCGACTCGTAACGGTTGTGTTTTTGGCACTCGAGTCCTAGGAGAGCTTTGATTCAATTCGAGCATGTGCACACTAGGTGTTCGGTATATGCTCGATGCAAGTACGTGTCTCTAATACAAGGGTTCGGACACGCTAAACTCGAGTTGACAATTGTTCTATACTTCTAGGACTATTTGTTTGTACCCCTGTTAGATTAGGTATATTGATATTATCCCATGTTATATCAAAAATTGAGTTAATTTCAGAAAGTGTCGTTAAAATTTTATTAACGACACTTTGAAAACTTTTAACGACACTTTCAGGAAGTAAATTCAACTTTTGATCTAACATGAGATAATATCAATATATCTAATCTAACGTGGGTAAAATCAAATAGGCCGTACTTCTATGTCATTCTTTGATTGTTCAATTTTGATTTCTTGCTCATTTATTTTTCTCCTATTGTCGAGATACTATTCCAGCTCGGTTTCAAATTTGCATTGATCAACTGAGATCGGGTACTTGGGACTTCTGTGTCTGCAATCGGATACGCAGGTATTCGACTACTTCCTTTCTGTTCTTGAATTTCCAGTCAGACAAGAATTAGAATGTAGTTTGGGAATAGTTTTTGGCTCAATATGAATTCGGGGAATATTCACTGGGGTTGACTGGGAGTTTCAGCATCATTAAGCCATAGGGAAACCGAGCAAGCAATGGGCTTTTGGTTCTGAAGAAGATGGTATTAAAATTTCCAGTGGGTTTGATTATGGAGTTTTATAAAGGACATCTAATTATATTGGGTCTAACTCTTATATGTCATTTGAGACAAAGGTATGGAAACAAAATAGAATGGTCATTTGATGCTTTGCATTATAACAAAGGGCTGTGAGTTAAATGGGTATCTTATAAATATAATCTTAATTCTTTGGACTTGCTAAATAAATTGGTCATGACTTTTTGTGTCTCAAGACAAATCAAACTGGTGGGTGTTCTTGTAATAATTAAACAGTGGGCATTTTCATAGAACCTGACAATATATGGCCTTTTATAAAGGCACTATAAAATACACACAGGACAGTCCAAATTTTTTTTTTTTTTTTGAATAATTACAAGTTTGTCACTCCCAAAAATTATTTACCGGGTTGTCCACTCCCAATTGATTTTTTTTCAGGACTGTCAAAGTTTTGGGGTAGTAGTGTCGTAGGAATACATGTACCTGGCCTTTTGCAGTTGTAGCATATAGACTCTTCATCACTGTTGTCATTAAGTTCATTCTTCTTTGATCTCTCAAGTTTTAGAAATTTTCTGAAGTTCTGAGTGATCAGGTCAACTTCCTCATCTTGAGATTTATCGTCGTCGGAGTCGTAATTTGTGACATTCTTGTGATGCACCTTGAGAGCAATTGTCTTCTCCTTTGGAGTTGATTTTTTAAATTCCTTGAGATCCAGCTCGTGAGTCATCAGCTTACACATGAGCGTCTCGAGGGTCATCGTGGTAAGATCATTCCTTTCTATGATTGCAGTGGCATTGAGATTTCAGTTCTTGGTGAGTCCCCTGAGTACTTTGCGAATCTTTTCATGATTACTGTACTCCTTGCCAAGAGATGATAGAGGGTTGACGATGTCGAGGAATCTCGTAAACATTTGAGTGATTGTCTCATCTTGCTTCATCTTGAATGCTTCATACTCTTGTGAAAGATGACTTATTTTTAATTTCTTCACTTGGGAGATTCCTTCATGAGTGACCTCAAGAAGTTTTCATACTTTGTGCGAAGTGCTGCAAGCGGAGACCCTATTAAATTCAATTGTGTCTACATCACAAAATAGAGCGTTAATAGCTTTAGCATCAAGACAAGCTTGTTTCTTTTCAGTGTCTGTGTACTTATCATGGGGTTTCTCTACAAGGTTGCCATCTACAACTACTCTAGGTGGCTTCTTGTATCCATCTATTACAACAGACCAAAGATCAAAATCAAGTGATTTCAAATAGAAACTTATACGTGTCTTCCAGTACGTGTAGTTAGTACCATCAAATAGGGGTGGCCTATTTGTGGACTGGCCTTCACCATTGTTGGTGTAGATAGATCTAACAGTTGCCATGAGTCTCTTAGGATGTTAAGCCAAATATCAAGATAACTAGCTCTGATACCAATTGTAGGACCAATTGGTATTAGCAATAGCTCCTATATAAAGAGCACCTGCTCTGATACCAATTATGGGACCAAATGGTATCAGTATTATCTATATAAAGAGAGCACATACTCTGATACCAATTAAAGGAGCAATTGTGATCATAAACTAAATAAGAGACTACCTGCTTTGATACCAATTGAAGGACCGTTTATGGCAACTATAGAGGGGGGAGGGTGAATAGAGTGCAGCGGAATAATCTACCCAATTAAAAATTAAGTAGAGTGAAGGCAGCTAGCTACCAACTAACAGTTATATGCAAGATAGTAATGTAAAGCAGTAAGAGTAAGATAGAGTAAACGCAAACACCGCGATGTATACTGGTTTTTCTCTGAGAGTACTAGTCCAGTCCCGAGAACTCAAGCTCGAAGTTTTATCTACTATAATCACCAATAGTGAACACAAGCTTTGTGTAACACCCTGTTCCGCTCAAGCGGACTGCCGTCTCAAACGGCGATAATGCAGTTGTCCCGACCTGCTTTGCCTCAACAAAGAAGCAAAGGACATCCAGATTTGCCCCTACAGGAATTCGGCTTAGGCTTTCAGAGGCTCGCTCGACGTATCGCTCTACCGAGGCGAATCATCGCTAAGGTGGGTGGCTACGGTGAACTTGTCTTTGCTTAGCCAGCACACATAAAATCTGGAATATTCATGCTAGTCGCTAGGTGATTCACCCCCTGCATGCTAATAAATCCAACGCACCTAGCTAAGGGAATAATCCCAACTCATATTGCTTGCTAGAACATGGAATTGAAATACTGCTTATATTCAGACCCTTGCATGCTAAGTCCCTTAACGGTTTCAATTCTCGGCTTACCTTCGGGTCCGAGCAACGTACCTGCTTATGTTCCTTAGAAACGCATGCTTGTCTGCTTGAATGTTGCATTGTTTTCATCCAAACCTCGGAAGACTACAAAGTAGTCATTCCGTGCCTGAATGAACCCGCAAGTATTCGGGACCGTTAGGTCACCAAGGCAGTTCCCGATCCAGGGGACTGTATCATGCCAAGTAAAAGAATCATGTTCCTGTGGCAAGACTCATTCAGGTATTTGGATCTCCCTGCAAGTCTCCCTCGTGTGCGGGCTTACAGCAGCCCAGGAGACTGTGCATATCCAATAGCTAAATGAATCTCGTGTGCTCGTGTGTAAATTAACAATCGTGTTCGATCATGGACAACTTGTGCACAAGGATATAAGTTCTGCGGACGGTGCTGGGGCACTGGCACCGATCCGATCCGGGCAGACTTCATGTTTATAGTCAATCGTGTGCGGACTGGGTAACTTGCAACGTATCGTGTTTTATGAGCTCCTCGTATTTTCTCGTTGCATGTTATTCATGTCCTTGACTAGTCCATTATGGCATCAGCCAGTGATCCTCGTGTGTATATGCTTGCAATGCCTCGTGTTTATCGTGTGAATATCGCTTGCAATGCATCGTGTGTTCATCGTGTGTATTTAACCTGTTGCATGCTTGCCTGTAAAACAAAGATAACAAGTCATCCTCGCTTAGCGGCTATCCACGTGCGAGTCATTGCATAGCATCAATGAATAACTTAACACCTGAACGATCATGTTACAAGAACCCTCGTGTTTGCATATGCTATGCCTCCTGAATGTTTATGCTTGCCCGTGCTTGAATTAACAATGTTTGCCTTGGACAGGGAAGGACAAATGGTAAGTTGGTAAGTCTCACCGTGTTTCCTCAAACATCGCACGGCGCACTGTCCGACACGTTAGGCTATTAAAAGTTTGCATGAAACTGATCCTAAGGCAACTAGAAAGACAACTTAATAGTTGTGCACGGAACCTGTGTTACGTGTTTGGATTTGTCGAGCGGGCGAGTAGCTTCCCCACCAGTGCATTCAATGTACTGATAATCCACCAGTTTGTATGCAGGGTGCGGGAGAACCTCGTTCGGTGCGGACGCCTCCTTCGTGCGTGCTAAGGCCAGGAGTTCCCTCTGAAGCCTTGCAACGGTGCGTTCGGGACTGAAGCACATATACAAGACATAATGTTGGAGCGTCGTCTGACCATCGCCTGTACAATCATTCTACTGTTGTAGCCACTTGGCACACTTTTACTGTTTCAGAGAGAGAGGCTTGAGCGACTTGTAATCTCGGCTATACGCCGCCTGTAACACTTGTTCATATCAATAAAGAGATTACTTTACTTCAACTTATGTTTCAATGCTTCCGCTATATTGTCGACTCAGTGAACCTGTTATCGAATCGCTATGCGTTCATGACTCCGCTGCACTCGGACAATCTGTGCGACTCTGTGGCTTAGAACTCTTGCCGCCAGCCAATGAACCATGGCCTTGCACGGACGTAGCTTACGCTCGTGCGGCATCACGCCCGGATGGGTTAAGCGAACGTTCCGCGGAAGCGCTGGCGAGGGTGATTCCCGCCTAGCGGGAACGGCCGAATTGCCTGCGGGAGATCGGGGCGTGACATGTTGGTATCAGAGCCTGGCTTCTACGCCTTTGGACTTCGATTCGATATCTCTGTTTCGAAAGCTCGTTCGTGGGTTATGTGCACGCTCTCTCTCAATGCCTCGATGGGATGTTCCAACAATAAGTCTAAATACTTTCAAAATACGTTTTGAATGATATGATTGCTTGTCTGATTGTATGCTGCGAGTGGCCTTTGTGCCAACCTGTGCGAACCCTTGAGAGTATCGCTAGTAGCTTGTCCGATTTTCACTAACTCTAAGTTTGGTTGAATGCATCTATTCGAGGGACGCCTTGAACTAGTGCACCATCCAAGACTTAGGAAAAGGTGAAACTCGAGTGCTAAGACTTCGCTATCACTGAGCTGGTTGACGTGTTCACGCTAGAAGTGCACTTCGAAAGTGCGCACGATCCAGTCTAAGCGATATGCTAATTTCGAAGCTTGTGCAAGTTAATATCCAAATGAACAAGTACAAACGACTTGTTTAGGATTGCCTCAACCTTAGATTACTGCTTATCCTTAGTAAGTCTCGAGGACGAGACTTTTTCTAAGTTGGGTAGGATGTAACACCCTGTTCCGCTCAAGCGGACTGCCGTCTCAAACGGCGATAATGCAGCTGTCCCGACCTGCTTTGCCTCAACAAAGAAGCAAAGGACATCCAGACTTGCCCCTACAGGAATTTGGCTTAGGCTTTCAGAGGCTCGCTCGACGTATCGCTCTACCGAGGCGAATCATCGCTAAGGTGGGTGGCTACGGTGAACTTGTTTTTGCTTAGCCAGCACACATAAAATCTGGAATATTCATGCTAGTCGCTAGGTGATTCACCCCCTGCATGCTAATAAATCCAACGCACCTAGCTAAGGGAATAATCCCAACTCATATTGCTTGCTAGAACATGGAATTGAAATACTGCTTATATTCAGACCCTTGCATGCTAAGTCCCTTAACAGTTTCAATTCTCGGCTTACCTTCGGGTCCGAGCAACGTGCCTGCTTATGTTCCTTAGAAACGCATGCTTGTCTGCTTGAATGTTGCATTTTTTTCATCCAAACCTCGGAAGACTACAAAGTAGTCATTCCGTACCTG
Organism: Iris macrosiphon; assembly: GCA_036927795.1. NCBI lineage: Eukaryota > Viridiplantae > Streptophyta > Magnoliopsida > Asparagales > Iridaceae > Iris > Iris macrosiphon. Next base: position 80,863,627 of record JAYESA010000014.1, on the reverse strand, counting down.
AATGAACCCGCAAGTATTCGGGACCGTTAGGTCACCAAGGCAGTTCCCGATCCAGGGGACTGTATCATGCCAAGTAAAAGAATCATGTTCCTGTGGCAAGACTCATTCAGGTATTTGGATCTCCCTGCAAGTCTCCCTCGTGTGCGGGCTTACAGCAGCCCAGGAGACTGTGCATATCCAATAGCTAAATGAATCTCGTGTGCTCGTGTGTAAATTAACAATCGTGTTCGATCATGGACAACTTGTGCACAAGGATATAAGTTCTGCAGACGGTGCTGGGGCACTGGCACCGATCCGATTCGGGCAGACTTCGTGTTTATAGTCAATCGTGTGCGGACTGGGTAACTTGCAACGCATCGTGTTTTATGAGCTCCTCGTGTTTTCTCGTTGCATGTTATTCATGTCCTTGACTAGTCCATTATGGCATCAGCCAGTGATCCTCGTGTGTATATGCTTGCAATGCCTCGTGTTTATCGTGTGAATATCGCTTGCAATGCATCGTGTGTTCATCGTGTGTATTTAACCTGTTGCATGCTTGCCTGTAAAACAAAGATAACAAGTCATCCTCGCTTAGCGGCTATCCGCGTGCGAGTCATTGCATAGCATCAATGAATAACTTAACACCTGAACGATCATGTTACAAGAACCCTCGTGTTTGCATATGCTATGCCTCCTGAATGTTTATGCTTGCCCGTGCTTGAATTAACAATGTTTGCCTTGGACAGGGAAGGACAAATGGTAAGTTGGTAAGTCTCGCCGTGTTTCCTTAAACATCGCACGGCGCACTGCCCGACACGTTAGGCTATTCAAAGTTTGCATGAAACTGATCCTAAGGCAACTAGAAAGACAACTTAATAGTTGTGCACGGAACCTGTGTTACGTGTTTGGATTTGTCGAGCGGGCGAGTAGCTTCCCCACCAGTGCATTCAATGTACTGATAATCCACCAGTTTGTATGCAGGGTGCGGGAGAACCTCGTTCGGTGCGGACGCCTCCTTCGTGCGTGCTAAGGCCAGGAGTTCCCTCTGAAGCCTTGCAACGGTGCGTCCGGGACTGAAGCACATATACATGACATAATGTTGGAGCGTCGCCTGACCATCGCCTGTACAATCATTCTACTGTTGTAGCCACTTGGCACACTTTTACTGTTTCAGAGAGAGAGGCTTGAGCGACTTGTAATCTCGGCTATACGCCGCCTGTAACACTTGTTCATATCAATAAAGAGATTACTTTACTTCAACTTATGTTTCAATGCTTCCGCTATATTGTCGACTCAGTGAACCTGTTATCGAATCGCTATGCGTTCATGACTCCGCTGCACTCGGACAATCTGTGCGACTCTGTGGCTTAGAACTCTTGTCGCCAGCCAATGAACCATGGCCTTGCACGGGCGTGGCTCACGCTCGTGCGGCATCACGCCCGGATGGGTTAAGCGAACGTTCCGCGGGAGCGCTGGCGAGGGTGATTCCCGCCTAGCGGGAACGGCCGAATTGCCTGCGGGAGATCGGGGCGTGACACTTTGATCCGAAGGCTTGCCACTTCTTTACACCACGAGATTTGATCCGAAGTCTCGCAACTTCAAACACCACGAGTTTTGATCCGAAGGCTCGCAACTTCACACAGAAGAAGAGACTTGATGAACCAAGCTCTTTACAACTCTATAGACTTCTAGACCGAGACCACACTTGGCACTTAGAAGGCTAGAGAGTTGATCTTGGAGATGAGAAAGTTTAGGCTCTGAGGGTTTACTCACTATAGGATAGAAAGATAGAGAATGGTTGAGTGAGTAGGAATGTGGAAATCCAATCCTATTTATAGGGTATTGGCAAACATAATTCGGCCAGAATTCGGATGTGGTTTAATTCAAAATTGTAACAGTTGGGCCAAGAAATCATGAGCTAATTGAACTGGTTGATTTCATACCAAGAGGGTAACCGAGTTCGGCACGAGTTCGGACAGAGTTCGATTTCTAAGTATGGTAGACTTTGTTAATGAATATGGCCTGATTTGGTGGATATGTTCTTTGGTTTATTTGAGTGGACTAGGTATATGGGTATAAGTACTTGAATTTGCCAGTGCGACTCAGCTTACATCAATTCTAGACTCAAATAAAATATCAAATTATATATGAAAACCAAGAGCACTGATGACGCCAAACTTTTGAAACATCTGCTGATTTGAAGATGCATTTTTTCTTGACGACAGTTGTCCAAAGATAACCAGATCTGGTTATCTGAATACCTTTTAGGGACTTCACTCCCGAACCCCCACGAGGGGCGCTGTCCCCTTGACCCCCGTCCGCTGACTGGGCAGCAGAACCCCCGGGTGCGAGGCTCGAGATAAGTCGTAGGCGGTTGGACTAAATCTTCTGGTATAAGTCGTCTTTGGCTCATCGTCATATAGCATATGTCCATTACTGATCTTGCTTATTGCTTTCTGCAAGTACATGTTAGACGAACAAGAAAATATACAAAAGCAAATATTATATTTTGGACAATGCTGAGTTTAAGTAGAAGATACTATAGTGATTGATCAATTACCATAATGCTAAACTTAATCGATTAGCCATATTCAAAAACTCAACACAAACATTGGGCCAACAGTCACGAGTATTGTTGCCGCTGTTGTTTTTATTATTGCTGTTATAAGGGTGTTTTTTCCTATCATCAGTGACGGAGATTTGTATTCCCAAGAGCTGGACGTCCTTCACCTTCTTCTCAGCGCCGACAACGTTTATGATGAACGCCGTCCAGCCTTTCAACTGACTGTCGTCCATCCAGAGGCTGACTGTTGGAAGTAGATTTCTGCGGCACATGTTCATCAGTGTGGACTCAAGATTGCCAGGAGACAACTTCAGTGCTGTTTGCCTATATCGTTCGATGTATGCGCGTACATGCTCCTTCTCCTTCTGCATAATGTCCATTAGAGAAAAGTTTGTCATGTCGCTTCTCCCGTCATAGAATCGGGGGGAGAAAAAGACCCTTTTGGTCATCGAACGATGAAATACAGTTCTCTTGCAGACTGCAGAACCAGTCAAAGGCTACTCCGTATAATGCCCCCACAAAGAGCTTAGTGAGGAGGGCGTCACTGCGAGGTAGGTGCCCCATTGCAGTCTCAAAGTAACTCATGTATTGACCGTGAGATGTGTTCCTGTCAAATGGGTTCAGATTGAAGGGCTTGTACTTTGGCGGATACGGCACATCGAGTCCACTCGGGAGGATATGGTTGTCGTATCCCGATCTCGCGGAGTGTGTTCCGATTGCCCAGCGAGTCCAAACGAGCTCTCAGTTCTCTCACCTCCTGAATTGCTTCTTGGACTTCATCTGATGCAGAAGGAGCATGATGGCCACCAGCAGGAGGCACGATTGCATTCGAATCTCCATTGGTCCCAGGGTCCTGGTTTGCTTGACCTGAGGCCCTTGGTGGTAGAGAGGCTACACTTTTTTTGATGTCTAGAACTGCTTGGGTCAAATCTTGCATTGACTCGCTCATGGTTTACATCATGGTCTCGAGGGTTTCGAGGCGCTGCCGATCACTGGGGCCTTTGTGTTCGTTTCCTGCCATGTATGAGGTTCTCACATGAGATGAGATGGATGAGACGGTAGATGTAGCACTTTTCGTCTCGAACTCTTGCAGCGAATAGTTGTCGGGGGAAATTGGTAGTGTTGTCTCGTTCGGACTCCGATGGAACACTACCCCCACCGTAGGAGGCTGCGTCTTCTTTATGAGGGTGGATACCCCTAGGGATCTCAGTACCTGTTCCTTTGGAATCACCGTCGTCTCGGAATGCTGGATTGTCGTAGAGTTCCTATTGATCGGGAAAGGAAGTTCCAATGAAAGCATTTCAAAGGTAATACATTAGCGAGCGAGCTGAGCGAGCCCGAGCGATCTGAGCGAGCTACTCCGAGCGAGCGAAGGCCTTCTCGGTTGGAATCTACATATGTCAGCGGGGCTGAAAAGGAAAGCGGACCGATAAAAAACTCCATGGACTTTCAGAGAACAGAAGGAGTTTTCATGGCAGGCGGGAGTATAGCACAAGATCGTCTTTTCTTGCTGCCATGGGGTCAATCTGTGAACAAGTAGGATTGCGACCCCCAGATTCTGCAGTCATCAGGGGTCCCGAGAAAAAGCTACCCCCAGTTGCTGGCAGCTTCTTCTTTGAACGGGTTCCCAGGAAAACACCCTCTGTAGGTCCTGCTGCTTGTCCTCCTTGGACCCGCCTCCTCGATACGCTGGTCGAGAGTGACGGATTGGAGGTACTGGACTTTCTACCTCCCTTCGTGAAGGGGGCCTTTGAAGCCGAATAGCACGAGGCGAAGGGAGGCTCCTCCTCCTTTGGTACTTGCACCTGCTCTTTGGGCTACTGCTGGCTGGGTGCCCTTGGTTGCAGTAGCTGGAATGTCGACCGCCTATTTGCAGGTATTGCTATCTGATTACAGCAATAATTGATGATAATGCTGACACAATGATGCCCCGAAGGGGTCATTTCGCATGCCGTGGTTGTTTCTGTCACTTTGCGCTTATGATTGACCACGTTGCGCAAGTCACGCGAGGGCTGATTTACCTTTACACCCTTGTTATGATAACATGGGTGTGTGGGTGGTGTTTTTGATTCATGACTTGGATTTTGTGGAAGAATTTTTTAAGTCATTAGCGGAAGACTTTTGAGATTGACCCAGTCCACTTGCCGCTGCGGGCTGGACACGTGGTTTGGTCTTGTATAGCTTTTCGTCTGAGGTACGCATAACAGTCAGCGATGCCTGTTGACGGTCAGCCGAATGAACAATTGCTTGAGCTTGGCGACCTCGCGCTGCCCTAGAATTCTTCGTCCTTGCACGCGCTGGTGCATAATACGAAGAGTCCAAATTTAGGTTTTTACCATTCTCAACATGGCGCATAGGATTAGCGCTGCGTGAGATTCGGTCGAAAACAGAGGTTATGCTGCTGACAGAGTCGCATGCGGACATCTGCCTGCAGCTGTCAACCGATGCCGCATAGTCGATCTTATGCAGCCTCCTCCTTGGCCGCATAGAACTTGCATTAGCACCCGAACCTCTGGCATTGTAGTATTTTTCTCTGCCAGATTTTGAGTGCCGAGCATTTTCTGCATCAGACGAGAATGCCGTATGTACATGGACAACCTGGGTGGACGCCTGACGAGCGTCTTCAACAACAGAGAGAGAGAGAGGCGGGAGGCACATGCTCCGCAGTTGGGTGAGGCATAGCGGCCTTCGCTACCCATGTCCTCCGGGTCTTCTTAGGCTTTGATTGTCTTGGAGAAGGACTCGCGCTGTCCCCGGAGAGCATGTTCTCGAATGCTTGCTAGTCGAAGCGTACCACCAGCATCCTTTGGGTTGAACCCAGCTTGGCCGCATTGGACTGCGTCACCGTCTTCTCATCGGAGGAGAAGTTGGTCCCAAGCAGAGTCGCCACCTTGTTCGCCATTAAATTGGAAGTCTAAAAGAACTTGCTATCAAAAATCGTACTTAGATTGTCTATCTAAGTACGATTTTTGATTCTGGGGCGGGACGATGGAGATCGAGTGATGTAGTGACTCTTTTACTCCTTTGACGGTCCGATGCGGGCGTGAGAAAACTCTTTTCTATTCTCTCTTCTGTGCCTGTTACTCGCCTCTGTTGTGCGGGTGTGCTACCCTGCTATTTATAGCCTCCAGACTAACGGGCTATAGATGCCACATATGCCTCTGTTTGGTGGCCGCATGTGGGCTCCTTCAACAGAATGCGGTTGTAACTGGGTCGCATACTACGGGCGTGCCACATAGCCTTGGTTGGGATATGCGGTTGATACAATCTCGGTGAAGGGGGTGTAGTCGTTATTGACCCATTATGTTCGCGACCTGGTCAGCTGGACACGTGGTCTACACTAATTGTGTGAGGGATACAAATTCTAGCCAGATATTCTCGTTCTTCCACGATAGCAGATGAAACAAGGTGATCACTTACATCAATTTGAGGTTGGGTAGGTTCACCCAATGAAGGATCGATAAGATCCTGGAGGACATCTGTTTTACCCGGTTTGACAGTAGACACCTCTTTCTTTTCTTCAGCAGAAGACAACTTGATAGCAGAAGGAGGAACAATGGTCTCCTCAAATTCCTTGTCTTTCCTCTTCGAAGTAGCCTCAGAAATCATTTTGCAAGTCTTCGTGAGAATGGAATAAGAAACTCCAATATCTATAAGATAGAAAATGACGGTTTGAATTCCCAAACACGACTCCTCGGTAAAAAGAGACGACAGTTGGTTTCCCCCAAACGAATAGCAGAATACAAAACATAAAATTGTTTTATAAAACTGTTTTGTATGATGGTCCGAGGATTCTCATATGCGCATTTGTCTGATCGACATAAAATATTGCATAGTGTGCATGAACAAACAATTTGCATAAATGGTTATAAAAGTGCGCACGACAAACCGCACAGTGCACACAAACCCACTTCTTTTTCTAAGTACATATTTGTGCGCGTATCAGTGGGATGACAAGAAAAAGTCATATTCAGTTTTTTTTTGATGCACGTCGACCAAAATCTTCAGTTAGCAACACATATACAACATAATGAAGTCAAAGCTAAAATTTTATTGAAGCTTAATCATGATTACATATGATGGAGATCTATCACACATAGATTTTCATTCTAAAAATCATGATTATACATATGAAAATCTATTACACTCGGTTTTTCAAATGATGGGGATCTATCACAGAGCCATCCCCATATCTGTGTCCCGTCTGCTCCTTTAATTTTTTTAGGCGCAGAAGAAATGGGCTCCTCAGTGCAAACTACAGTATATAGAGAAGAAATCCTTGCTATGGGCGAGGATGCTATACAGGACTGGGCCAGTTTAAATTAGCATAGACCCATTTCTGTCCTGACTCGATGGAGGACATGACGATTTAAACGCCACCGCTAGAAGTCTCGGTTGGGGATTCCAATCCCAACGCTGTAATCTGTAATGACCCGTTCCGTTCAAACGGATAGCCGATTCAAACGGCACAAGTGCGATAATCCGACCCGCTTTGATCAGCGAGAAGACTTGCTTGAAGCAAAGGATTTCAGACTTGGTCCTTCAAGAGTTCAGACTTAGACTTTCAAAGGCGCGCTCGGAGTATCGCTCGACCGAGGCAAATCATCGCTAATGTGGGTGGTTACGATGAACCTGTCTTTGCTTAGCCTGCACACTTAAAAATTTGGAGGATACATTCTAGTCTCTAGGTGAATCACCATTTGCATGCTAATAAAGAATACAATGCACCTAGCTAAGGGAATAATCCTATCTTGTATTGCTAGTGTTAGAACATGAAAATAAAACTTGGCTTATAGTTGGACCTTCGTATACTACCTTAGCTTCGTGCAAGTAGACTCCGCTTATGCTTCGAGTAAGATAATTATATACTCTTCGTAGTACACTGCTTCACATGTTACATTGCTCGTACCAAAGATTATGTCGCTAGATATGTCCTGTACGGTTTCACTCCTCGCACGACCCCTTAGACCCGTGCTAACATAAAGACTTATGTTCTAAAGTAGACTATGCTGCAAGTTTTCTTATGCTTATATTTCATACAAATGCAATGCTTGCCTGCTTACATGCTAACTTGTACTCGTTTGCCTCATTTTTAATGCTTGTTACTTATATGCCTGCCACGAATCATCGCACTTCACTATCTATGATTCGTTCAGTTGAGGCAGGAAGGCTATCAAGAGATTCGTTCCGAGCCAAGTATTGAAACATTGAAAGTATTCGAGACCGTTAGGTCGTCAAGGCATTTTCGGAACTCGGGGACTGCAACATGGAAAGTTAAGCAAAATAACATTATCACATCTTTGAAAATTAATACTCGTTTTGTACTAAATCTGATGGCTCGGGGAGTCGATATTGTACCTGATAGATCCTGACTGAATCTGAATCTGTAACTGTACCTACCTGCGAGAATCTAGAATAATTGATGATACGCGCAGTCACGGACAACTTGTGAACAAGGTAAATTTTTGAATCCAAGTTCAGCGACGGTCGCCGGGGCACTGGGGTCGATTCGATCTAGACGGAACAATTGAGTAGTCGTCTGTTAGGGGCGGGATGGGTGCAATGCCCTCATTGTATATTTGCTTGCACACCATCTTTGCCTCGTGATTACATTGTCCACTATGGAAGTCATGCTAGTGACCCTCTATAATATAGATTAAGTCGATTGCGGCAACCCGCGTGCGAGTCATTGCATTGTAGGCGACCGCTCTGTGTAACACATCTGTATCTATATCTGCATCTGAATACCTGAGACTTCTGAGTACAACACATCTAAATAATCCTTGAAACTCGTGCACCCGAATCAGAAACCAGCTCGTGACACTGTGTTTGCTTATGCGATTTTCGTGGATTTTATTATTATTATTATTATATATATATATATATATATATATATATATATATATATATATATACTCGTGCTTGGTTTAACTTGGACAAGGAAGGACGGATGGTAAGTTGGTAAGTATTGCCGTGTTACTCATATATCACACGATGCACCGCCACACGAATTAGGCTTTTCATTATGCCATAAAACTGATCCTAAGGCAATACTAGAAATATAACTTAATACATGGTGCACGGAACCTATATAACGTGTTTGGATTTGTCGAGTGGGCGAGAAGCCCCCCCACCAGTGCATTCATGTCTTGATAACCCACCAGATTGCTTGCAGGGTGTGGGAGAACCTCGTCGGTGCGAAAAAAAATTCGTGCGAGTTAAGGTATGGAGTCTGCTCTGGAGCCTTAAGGCGTTGCGTCCGGAGCTGAAGCCCATATACAAGACATAACGTTGGAACATCGTCTATGTATCATTCCATAATTGTAGCCACTTGGCAAGCTTTTATTGTTTCGAGAGAGAGGACTTGGGCGACCTGTAATTTCAGCCTAGCGCCGCTTGTAATACTGATTCAATATCAAAAAAGAACTTTTTTTACTTCTATACTTGTGTTATTCAATACTTTCGCTATGAGGACTCTATGAACTTGTTACCAATCGCTGTTCGTTTCTTATTCCGCTGCATTCAGACTACCTGTGCGACTCCGTGGCTTAGATATTGGTCTTGCACGGGCACAGTTTGTGCTCGTGCGGCATCACGTCCAGATGTGAACGATCGTCCTGCGGGAGCGCTGACGCGGTGATTCGAGCCTAGCGGGGACGGCCGATTCTGCGAGAGATCAGGTCATGACCTATTGGTGTCAGAGCATGGCTTTACGTCTTTGGACTTCGTATCGATTTTCTTAGTTTTGAAAGCTCGTTCGTGGGTTATGTGCAAACACTCTCTCGTTGACCCGTTGGGATGTTCCATACAATGCGTCTAAATAATTTCAAAATGGCATGTGATTGATATGATTGCTTGAACTGGATAGTTATTCGAAGACCCTTGTTTTGACGTGTTAGACTTTGTGGGAATAGACTCGTGCTAGAATTTGTAAGTTATGTGCGAACCAGAATACCTATACATGATTACCAAGTTGGTTAGTATACGAGATAGAATATCGTTCATCGTTCAGACGGTTAGTTATGCACACAGCCTTTCGGCTAAGTTGTGTTGAGTATCGCGCTCCAAGACCCTTTGGTGCTAGCAAGTTTGCGTGCGAGATTGGGATATTGTTCAGATAAGGATAAGTCAGACTTAGATTGGCAACCGATAGAAACAATATCAGTTTATCGCTGAGGCGAATATAGATGATCGTGCTTGGATTTTGAGAAATAGCTCGGACAGTATTTTATGTCGTCAAATACAAATAAAATATGGTTTACTGGATGACCATCAATAAGGATATATACGAGACTAAGATTTATCGAGGCGACGCTTAGATATCGTGCAGGAGTTCTAAGGAACAACTTGGTGAATATGCAAGTGAGCGATCCGATCACGATTGAGGATTTAATTGGATGAATCGATTCCTGAGTGGTGTATGGAACATTTTTGGAAATGTTCAAACGAATTCAGAGATCTCGTGTGATAGTTGGTTTGAACGATAGAGAATGTGTGAACAAGTAATAAGGCTTATATCGAATAGGGATTCTAAGTAATGAATCAATATCTTGGTCGAGGAAACTTGGTGGATCGTGTGTGTGATTTCGAATTGGATCAAAATGGATTGAACTTGAGTATGGATATTGTGGTTTCGGATTAATAGACTTGATATGGTATCGGTAATTGGAAGATAGTACGGATTGATGCAAGTAAATGAATGTTGTGGTTCGATGAAAGAGGTAAGCGATAACAGATTCGATCTGGAGTTTGGAAGAACGATCTTGAAACTAGTTCGAAAGATAACTCTCGACCATAAGGCCCAGCCGAGGACGATTATCTTGCGGGAATGCTGGCGTGGTGATTTCACATCCGACGGGGATAATCGATCATGTACGGTGATTATTCAAAGAACTCAATATAATGGTAATGTGGATAAACTTTGGCTTGAGGATTTGAACTTAGTTGTTGAGGAATGCTAAAAGTAGACTATGGATTAATCGAACGGTAACACTAAAGTTAGGCAATTTGGCTGTACAAATTTGATCACGGCATGAACGAACATGACTTGAAGGATTATATATCTTAGATGGAGCGAAGTGAAATGATAAGGTGTCTTGATCGTTTCGATGATAACCATAACGTTCGATATTCTTGTCTCGTGCGAGCGTAACTCCATGCTCGTACATGCGTCATGTCCGGATGATGACGATTCCAGCGGGAGCGTTGGCGTGGTGATCTCACGTACAACGGGGATGATCGAACTTGCGGGAGACCGAAGCGTGACAATTGAAGGATCGTCTTGACTAGTGGTTCGACACGATAAGACGAGTTTGAGAATACAATTAAATCGAAAGTGTTTCATGGATGAGTTAGTCTAGAACATGGTGTAAGACACGCTTGATGGTTTCGTGAACGGATACATGAATCTTGTTGGACGACTTGGAGTTATGATTGAGATCGGTGATTGGAGATTGAATCGTGACTTGGTGGTCTAGACTTAGAATGACTGGTGGATTCTATCAAACATGTTTGAGGAGATAGACTATACAAATTGCTAGGCTTGACGTGCAACATGCATATATCATGGATTTGAGTGAACGGACTCGGACCCTGTACAAACGAACATATTAATGTGAGTTAGGATAATCTGTGCTCGATGTTTAGAAATCTGGGTGAAACGAGCTTGGGTAGAATATCTCGTGCAAATGAACAATGATTTGACCTTAGGAATTGGAGCGAGCATCGTGCGACGAATTTTCACGATGAGTCGTGAGCATGAACTGTACCTAAGACCTTGTGAGCTGACCTAGTAATTAGGTAAACGACCCTGTGCCGAGTGAAAGAACTTGTGTGACCGACTTTAGAGTATTGTTTGATCAAGCCATAGAACTAGGGCAGCAAGACTTAGTGTTTGACTTAGAACGGTAAGTGTGTGCCATGTTGACACGAATGAAATGGACGATAAGACATGGACGCTAGTCGGTAGATCGGATAGCTCGTGCTTGATGGTAGTGCAATGCTTGGTTGAGTGTGATTTGAAAATGACTTGGATTTTGATTGACCCCGTTGGTGGTATCATCGTGATTCGTAAGACGAGAACCCTTGGGAATTTCGCAAGTAGCTTGTCCGACTTCATTATCGTTAAGTTTGGTTGAATGCATATTTTTGTGGGATGCCTTGAACGTGTGCACGATCCAAGACTCGCGATATGCTGATCTCGAATGCTAGTGCAAGTGAATGTGTTAGATTCGCATGAACGAATATAACGATTTGGATAAGTTTTCCTAACCCCTAGATGGTCATTCACGATGGATTATAACGTACCCCGCATTAAGCGATATTTGCCACGCTAAGGCGCAGTAGAGACCGAGTCAGAGCTTTGATTGAATGATAGAGTCATTCAATGAGACAGACCCAACACATGCGACACAGATTGATATGCTTGAGAAAGATTCGATAGTATATGATAGAACGGTTTGCGCTCAGGAAGTCTCGAGAATGAGACTTTTCCTGAGTGGTATATAATGTAACGACCCGTTCCGTTCAAGCGGATAGCCGATTCAAACGGCGCAAGTGCGATGACCCGACCCACTTTGCTCAGCGAGAAGACTTGCTTAAAGCAAATGATTTCTAACTTGGCCCTTCAGGAGTTCAGACTTAGACTTTCAAATGCGTTCGGAGTATCGCTCGACCGAGGCGAATCATCGCTAAGGTGGGTGGCTACGATGAACCTGTCTTTGCTTAGCCCGCACACTTAAAAATATGGACGATACATGTCGCTTGGTGAATCACCCCTTGCATGCTAATAAAGAATACAACGCACCTAGTTAAGGGAATAATCCCATCTTGTATTGCTTGTGTTAGATCGTGGAAATGAAACTTGGCTTATAGTTGGACCATCGCATGCTACCTTAGCTTTGTGCAAATAGACTCCGCTTATGCTTCGAGTAAGATCATTATATACTCTTCGTAGTATACTGCTTCACATGTTATACTGCTCGTCCCATAGATTATGTCGCTCGATATGCCCGATACGGTTTTACTCCTTGCACAACCCCTTAGACCCGTATTAACATAAATGTTTATGTTCTAAAGTAGACTATGCCGCAAGTTTCCTTATGCTTATGTTTCACACAAATGCAATACTTGCCTGCTTACATGCTAATTTGTACTCGTTTGCCTCGTTTTTAATGCTTGTTACTTATATGCATGCCACAAATCATCGCACTTCACTATCTATGATTCGTTCAGTTGAGGCAGGAAGGCTATTAAGATAGTCGTTCCAAGCCAAGTATTGAAACATTTAAAATATTCATAATCGTTAGGTCGCCAAGGCATTTTCCGAACTCGGAAACTGCAACATGAAAAGTTATGCAAGATAACATCATCACATCTCTGGAAATTAATACTCATTCGGTACTGAATCTGATGGCTCGGGGAGTCGATACTGTACCTGATAGATCCTGACTGAATCTGAATCTGTAACTGTACCTATACCTGCGAGAATCTGGAATACTTGAGGATACGAGCGGTCACAGACAACTTTTGCACAAGGTAGATTTTCGAATCCAAGTTCCGCGGACGATCGCTGGGGCACTGGGCCGATCCGATCTAGACAGAACAACTAGTAGTCGTCTGTTTGGGGCGGAATGAGTGCAATGCCCTCGTTGTATACTTGCTTGCACACCATCTTTGCCTCGTGATTACATTGTCCACTATAGAAGTCATGCCAGCAACCCTCTGTCATATAGATTAAGTTGACTCGATTGCGGCAACCCGCGTGCGAGTCATTGCATTGTAGGCGACCGCTCTGTGTAACACATCTGTATCTATATCTTCATCTGAATACCTGAGACTTCTGAGTACAACACATCGAAATAATCATTGTAACTTGTGCATCCGAATCAGAAATCCGTTCATGACACTTTTTTTGCTTATGCAATTTTCGTAGATTTTATTATATATATATACTCGTGCTTGGTTTAACTTGGTTTACCTTGGACAGGGAAGGATGGATGGTAATTTGGTAAGTATCGTCGTGTTATTTATATATCGTACGACGCACCGCCACATGAGTTAGGCTTTTCATTATGCTATGAAACTGATCCTAAGGCAAGACTGGAAAAATAACTTAATAGATGGTGCACGGAACCTATATAACGTGTTTGGATTTGTCGAGCGGGCGAGAAGCCTCCCCAACAGTGCATTCATGTACTGATAATCCACCAGATTACTTGTAGGGGCGAGAGAACCTCGTTCGGTGCGGAAACTCCTTCGTGCGAGCTAAGGCGTGGAGTCCTCTGTGGATCCTTGGAGCGTTGTATCCGGAGCTGAAGCATATATACAAGACATAATATTAGAACATCGCTTATGTATCATTCCACAATTGTAGCCACTTGGCAAGCTTTCATTGTTTTAAGAGAGAGGACTTGAGCGACTTGTAATCTCGGCCTAACGCCGCTTGTAATACTGATTCAATATCAATAAAAAGATTTTTTTTACTTCTATACTTGTGTTATTCAATACTTCCTCTATGAGGACTCTATGAACTTGTTACCAATCGCCTATTCGTTTCTTATTTCGCTGTATTCGGACTACCTGTGCGACTCTGTGGCTTAGATATTTCTTTGCCTGTTCGGATCATGGCCTTGCATGGGCGCAGCTTGTGCTCGTGCGACATCACGTCCAGATGGGAACAATTGTCCTACGGGAGCACTGACACGGTGATTCGCGCCTAGTGGGGACGGCCGATTCCGCGGGAGATCGGGGCGTGACATAATCAGCACAGGGGCCATGTTAAGAGAATAATTTCAGCGAGCTGGATTTGAAGACAACAAACAGTCTTCTGGGTAATTTGTTAGTTCAACATGAACAACAATGCCTATGATATCCTTCTATGCTCCATCGCACTAAGAGCTCAACAGTAATATCGTTGAGAAGCGTCTCCTCTTGCGTCTTCTCGACGAACAACAAAGTCGATAGAGCCATACTGCTATAGTCACCTTCGTAGGCTCACACTTAACGTCGGCCCTGCTCAAGTTTCACAAGAAGAATGCACAAATGCAAATCGAACCAACTCTTATCTATATGAAGGTTACTGGCCAAGCCATAAAGGACTATCCAATTGCATCTCGAATTGCAAGTACCGTGCTCAAAGCAAGTTACCATTTGTTTCCTCCATGGCCGGACGGTCCCGGTGCCCCGGAGCCTATCCTGTTCAAGGAAACCAAATCATGTGCTCAACAGGTTGTCCGTGACCAATGCAATGCTCCACAAGTAGGTACGACGAGAGAATATAGCCTTCTCGTCCCACAAAACGATACTCGCCCCGTTAAATGATACCCGTCGCGTCAAACGATACTCGTCGCGTCCATCCAATTCACCATAACCATTCTCTAACTATAATCCAAGGCACCATTTTCAAGTTATCTCCATTAGGGACCATGCCGCTTCTCGACACAGTGCTCCGATTGGTGCAATACCCCGCTCCGAATGCTCTGTGGCACAATGCCTCAACAGTGACATAATTCTCCAACAGTGGCACAATGCCCTCTCCGATGCAGTTGTCCGATTTCGAACCACAACTGCACACTTTGCTTGACAAAGCGTCCAACTTTATACTCGTGCACAACACACGCTCGCTCGCTGAAGTGCCTCTATGTTCCAACCAAGATGATCCACTCAAGATCCAACTGCCCAAACGTAAGTCCAACTCAAGCCACAAATTCTATCCTTCCAAACTGCGTATACTCTATGTACGTCACCGTGTGGTGATTCCATTGTTCCAGACCAAGTGTTCAAACCATTACGTGTTTTCATATTATTAGGCATGGAGGAGTATAGGAGAATGGACAGAGCCCACTCACCAAGTTGAATCCGCTATCACTCTGCCTTGCTGATAAGGCCGATTCCTTGTATCTGTGGTCCGATGTATAGCACGATCTACTCAATTTGTATGACCGTACGAGCAGGTCGTGCTATCCAAAATATCCGACCGATCGGACTAAGGAAGACGACATTATCGCTCCAATCCCGCTATCCATGCAATTCTCTGAACAAACACCTGATTCCGTTGCACGATGCCCATGCCTTAGCCTGATGCGAGGCATCACTTTGATTGCACCAAACTCTGTACACCATTTGCACAAGAAAACAAACTTGAATCAATACTTCCATTCCTAAATCTCAGCATAATGCACCGTGCAGTTGCGGGGCATTACATAATATACTACTTAGAATAAGGTTTGTCCTCGAACCAAACCAGTAATCATTCATTTCTCGTATGCCGCTTGACCATTTCATAAACTTTGCCATGTAGCTCATACTTCACTGATCCAGACTCATCAGCTCGCTTCGCGTTGAACGCTCGCATACCGATTCCATACTCCCACATCCTCCTTACAGCTCAATTCGAATTCAATATATCGCTTAGTTTTGGATCATACACATATTTAAGGCGTATCCGAAATACATGCATTTCAGCCGAGTTTAGCGATAGCGAATTTGGACAAGGTACAAGGGTATCTTCATGTCCGAGACATTCATCGCGTCACTCTCGACTGAACCGATCCTAATGTTCATCCGACAACTCATTGCACGCATTATTATAAAAATGATGATCCTCCACTGACGATCGCTCTACCTTGACTCAATTCAATTCGTGTTCCGACTCATTCCATTCTCCAGCGATAACCCAAACTACGCACGCTCCAAGTCCTTGCGCGTCCAAGCGCAATGGGTATTCTGCATGGCCCTATCATCCAACTATTTCTGAATTTCATACTTGCGTCGTCCGAGCTCAACCAACCAAACTCCAATCCGACTCCAATAGCACCGTGTTCCGCACATACCATCTCAAAATATTATCTTCACGCTCCGAATGATCATCACAACTGATACTACCCCAGCTAGCCGATTTACCCAAACATCGTACTATACTCTTAGATCAGCTCGGCCCAATGTCACGCCCCGATCTTTCGCAGGCAAATCGGCCGTCCCCGCTAGGTGTGAATCACCGCGCCAGCGCTCCCGCGGGACGATCGCTTGACCCATCTTGGCGTGATGCCGCACGAGCTTAAGTCGCGCCTGTGCAAGGCCGTGGTCCATGTAGACGATAAGAGGTCTAAGCCACAGAGTCGCACAGATTGTCCGAGTGCAGAGGAATAATAAACGCATCGGCGATTGGTAACAAGTTCACTGAGTCGTCAATTGCGGAAGCATTGAATAACACAAGTATAGAAATAAAACAAACTCTTTATTAATATTGAACAAGTGTTACAAGCGGCGCTAGGCCGAGATTACAAGTCGCTCAAGCCTCTCTCTCTAAAACAATAAAAGGTGTGCCAAGTGGCTACATTTGTGGAATGATACATAGGCGATGTTCCAACATTATGTCTTGTATATGTGCTTCAGTTTCGGTTGCAACGCTTTAAGGCTTCAGAGTGAACTCCACGCCTTAGCACGCACGAAGAAGGCATCCGCACCGAACGAGGTTCTTTCGTACCCTGCAAGCAATCTGGTGAGTTATCAGTACATGAATGCGCTGGTGGGGAGGTTTCTCGTGCGCTCGACAAATCCAAACACGTTATATAGGTTTCGTGCACCATCTTAGTATCAGTTTCATGGCAATGATGACTAGCCTATCTCGTGTGGCAGTGCGCCGTGCGATATAAGAATAACACGGCGAGACTTACCAACTTACCATCCGTCCTTCCCTGTCCAAGGCAAACCAAGTTAAATCATGCATGAGCATATATAATGAAACCAAGGGGCAATAGCATATGCAAACCCAAGTGTTGTGAGCGAGATTATATTTCAGTGCACGATTACACAAATTGTAAGGCGTTTTGCATTGGATGTTCAATGTGTTCAATTATGCACAAGTATTTTATATTCATATCCATTTAGGTGTTCCGATGCAGTTATAAGTATATGTATGTTATACAGAGCAGTTGCCTACAATGCAATGAATCGTACACGGATTGTCGCTAAGCGAGGATGACTTATCTATATGAACAAGAGTCGCTGGCATAGCCATAAAGGATTGTCCCGAAGCTACGCTCAATAATTGTATGTCATTACGATGAACAGTTACTACGAACCATGCTATATCTCGTTTGCAAAATCCAACAATCCAAATCCAAACACACTTCTGAATCCGAGCACTTCATGCACTGTCGCTGACGTATCTGCCAACCAAATGTTGCCTAACCATCTAGAGTGATTATCTATCCAAGCCACAAATCGACGAACTGCGCTCACTGAAACCATCTTCAAGTACTCAGCCTTTCTGTCCTGAATCTATCAAAAATCTTGAACCGCCTTGTTCGACTTCTTGCACTACTACTTGCAACATTTTTCGAAATTATAGGCTTGCTCCGTTCCTTATCCATATAACATGCTTCAATACTGCACGTCCAACTCGCTCGAGCGGCGCGGTGATTTGCTTTGACGTCTCTTCTTGTTCCGCTATTTTCAAAAGTCCATCCGCTATAATCCTTGTTCTCGTTCCACTTCCTTAGCACCGTCTTGATTTTTTCGCGTTCCGATTCGTCCACACGCTCTCGATAACTTATACAAAAATCTCAGATGCACTACCACTTCCACTTTAATCATCTCGTTGCTCCATATCCATATAGATACTACAAGTGTTAACTTTCAATCTGACTCAACATCGACTAGCTTTGTGTCAAAATTCTCGAATGCTAACTTCCATATCCTCCAAGCTCGGTGTGACTCAATAACATTGCTATTTCAAAACCGAACGTGTTCCAATGCGCAATCAACTGCGCTTTTGTTTTACCAAAATTCGTAGTCCATGCTTTTTTCTCTTCGCTACATTCACCGCTCGCGTATGCGTGGACCAACTGCTTGTTCCATATGCTCAACTCTCTTCATGAACGAACACTTCTGTTAGACTCTGTTTGATAATAAACGAAAGAAATAAAACTAGGTTTATACAAAACCCTTTCTTAGGTTTACAAACAAGAAGTACTATTAATCCTATACGAGGATGTTAAGTACAAATTTTAATCTGGGTAAATATTGCTATAGGAGTCTGATCTGCAGTCGATCACTTTGTCCCTTGGACCACACGATGATGAAGAAGTGCCGTAAAAGAAGGAGATGTTTCACAGATTGCAAGAGGGAGTGGATGCTTGATGCCAAAATCGTCGATCACTACTCTCTGTCTGAGCTCTTCTTTCTCTGTTCTTCGATTTCTTTTAACTCTTTCCGACCTTGGAATTTTCGACCCTTCGACCCCGGACCTCTGTCAATAGAGGTTTCTATTTATAGGGTTTTAGTGACAGTAACCGTCCAGTCGGCGTAGAAGCCAGATAGTGGAGAGTATGGCACTTTTTACGCGGCGGTTATAATAACTGCTACCCACGTATAGATGATCTTCTGAATAAGCGTGTGACGCGTGTCCCATTAGGAGATAATGCGTATAACTGCTGCGAAGATCACGGCGTGCAAGCCACGTAGGTAATTGCCCCTTACGTAGAAAAGGTTGGCGTAGAAGCCAATAACTGTCACCATGGCGTAGAAGCCAAATACTTGTTAGGTTGGCGTAGAAGCCAAATAGGCGTAGAAGCCTTGTAGGCGTAGAAGCCTGATGCTGCATGGATAGGTGTTTAGCATAAAAGATAGCTGATTCTCCTTCCTTGACTAAGGCCTTGAGCGTATTCTGGACCAAATAGCCTTCTCACGCACAAATGCAAATATAGTCTGAGTTGGCGTATTTCAAGGAGATAGCGTACAACGTGCTCCTTATAGCTGAAAAATAGCCCGGTGGCGTATTCCAAGGAGATAGCGTACAGCGTGCTCCTATAGCTGAAAATAGCCTGATGGCGTAATATGCAGGGGTGATGATGTAGACGTATTAGCCATAATTATGGCTTGCCCAGTCTTTGGAGATATAATCAAATCTCGTGCATTAAATGTAGAGATCTGCCACCATTCTGAGCATTAAATGCAGAGACGTGTCTCGAGCTCTGTACGAAGATCTGCCACCATTCTGAGCATTAAATGCAGAGACGTGTCTCGAGCTCTGTACGAAGATCTGCCACCATTCTGAGCATTAAATGCAGAGACGTGAGCAGCTTTTGATGTGGCAGTTCGTTTTGTCTTCTGCTGAGCGTAAAAGCTCACATCTTCCTGTGTAAAACTAGGTAGCGTATTCCCTTGTATGCGTAAAAGCACTTTGTATCAGGGAAACGTCACTAAACGACGGTTTGGGTCTCTCTGCCGCACCATCATTACAGCCGTCGTCTGGATAGTCGTGCAGTACTCTTTGTCAGGAGTCAGGTTCACTGCATGATCTGACAGATTCATTCGAGGAATACGAAGCGTTCCTCGTACACTTCAATGCTGCATTAAAAGCGGATGAGTTTTACGCCATAAAGGCGGTATAATATCCTTTTTACGCTGAAGCAGCCTGGAAATACTGTATTACGCAGATTGTCCTTGAGCTTATATTTTACGCTGTACTTAGCAAAAAAGCTCTGTTGTACGCCGATGGCTCTGAAGTTATATTTTACGCCACACAGCACTGAAACACTGCGTATAACTCTGCAGCATATTTTTCATGCTTCTACAAGACCCGTTTCAAAGTTTTCTAATTCCTCGTAATTTGAAACACTTTAAATGAACCATGAAACGGTCAAGTCTGACTCGTTCTTCGAGGCTGATTTCTTGGCAGATTTTTGAGAATTTGTTGGGATTCGGTGTGTTCTCTTTTGCCTATATAAAGGCTGAGGAGTTAACCTGTTCTTCCCACATTTCCTTCACCACCCAGAGATGATTGCCGGAGTTCGTCAGGTCGACTTGAGGAAGAAGAAGATCATATTCTTCCAGCATGTAAGGAGCCGAAAAAGAAGGCGTCTTCGAGCAAATGTCCTCTGCAACGATGGATCATGGAAGGATATCATAGCTTCCTTTGCTCGGGATAATCAACAACTTCATATGGCGATTCGTCAAGGAGAGAGGAAGGGTCACATTAGACCACACAGCTTGCAAGCTATATTTTCTCCCGTTGTTCGTGGACGAGAGAAGACAAACTAGCCCTGTCTTCCAGTATTGAGTTGGGTCTAAAACCTCAACTCAATCTGTCATGGCGTATGGAGGATGGGCTTGCATAATTGATAAATATCCAATTTTGTATCCTCCCGCCATTAATTATTTTCTTGTTAATCGGCCGCGGAAACCGACTAACTGCTGAAGAAGACGGATAAAGATCTCCACCCATGCGAGAACCTGGCAGAACAGATTCTGGGCGTGATCTTTAAATAAAGATGGAAAATCCTTTGTAGACGGGATTTTCCTCATATGTAATCATGAAGATGAGAAAAAAATCCTTTGTAGACTGAATTTTCCTCATATGTAATCATGATTAATAAAATTGTCTTCTTTTATGCATCTGATTATTTGCCATATGTATTTTGCTGTGATGAAGTCTGAATATGTGTAGCTTCGACACGTCTGGTTAATTTTACGTCGACTCTGATAGAAAGAGTATTTGGTCCCGTCCTGTCTTTTACGCATAACTGAAGATGCGCAGAAAGTCGTTTTAGCATTTAAGTCGAATATTCGAACTGTCCTGCTGTTAGGAATGAGGAACTGCGTAGAATTCTGAACTGTCACCTCTCTGATAAGGAGAATTTTTGTTCAGACCGTCGTTTTCAAGAATGATTTCCCGAAAATCCCTTGAAATAGGGTGAGAAACGGCTGTCAAAACTGAGTCGCCATCTTGAACTGTAAAGAAAATATTCAGACTGGATTCTGGATGAACTTCCAATCGACCCAAGAAGAAGAGTCATTTTCAATGCTGAACTCTGTATGCTTTGGGTACTTGGGATATTTTTAAGACCAAGAAGGAGCATCTTCTGCGTGAACCCTTGTAATTGGCCATCTTGAGAATGGTTCAGATATACGCATATTCTGGCCTACGTATTCTCAGATATACGGAAAGTCATAGATCTGTAATATAGATGAGTATAAAATCATAAGTTTGTAGCCTCTCGAGCGTAAAAGCTGCTGAGCATGAGAGCATCTGGGCGTAAAATTGTAGATTTCTAGCCTCTCGAAAAGAAAACTTCCGAACGTGGAGTCGTAGATTTGTCACATCTGAGCGTAAAAAAGCTTCTGAGCGTGAAATCATAGATTTGTAGCTTCTGAGCGTGAAGTCGTAGGTTTGTAGCCTCTCGAGCGTAAAAGCTACTGAGCGTAAAAGCATCCGGGCGTAAAACCATACACTTATAGCCTCTGAGCGTAAAATCGTAGATTTGTAGCTTCCCGAGCGTAAAAAAGTTCCTTGGCATAAAATCACGAATCTGCTCTGCACGAAAACTTTTTGAATTCGCTGACTGTCCGCCTTCCCTGAGTAATAGGCTGACGTGGTCCCCAATCATAACCAAATATTAAATATCGGATTTGGTTAGGGATTCAAGGAGTCCATCTGAACTCTATATATATCCCAAGGCTTTCAGAGAGAAGACTCTTCACCTGTTTTTTGCAAAAGAAAACTTTCGTCTCTTTGAGTTCTCTCCTTCGTTTCCTCTCTGAGCATTCTGAGTTTTTAGCAATGGCACCAAAACCAATCTCCTCCTCTAAGGGAAAGAAGGCTGCCTCCTCTTCTCGTTCCTCTGCCCAAGCAAGAGCGACTCCCGTCGGGTAGGGCGAACCTCGCTCTGAACGAAGTGTCCCACCGACGAGCTGTGCATCGGGCGTTTTAGGTAAAGCTTTTGGGACGACAAGAACGAAGAAAACCCTTCGCACACGTTGTACGTGAATGCGCTAGGTCATCTTCTGTGCTGATAGCCTCTTCGAGGAAGATGATGCACAGAGATGTTTCATCTTTTACGCCCACATTTCTAATGTGTCAGCGTAAAAACTCCATATTTTCGCAGTCTGGCGTAAAAGCTTTGACTGTCGAAAATTGGCGTATACTACAAACTTTGAGTGTTACGCTCTGGATGAAAATTCTGGCGTAATAACTCAAATTTTGGCAGTCTGGCATAAAACACAGACTGTCAGGTTTTTGTGTATACTGTCAGTCTTGAATTTTACGCCTTGGAATAAGATTCCAGCGTAAAAAATCAAGTTTTTACAGTCTTGGCGTAAAAGCACAGACTGTTACTTTTTGGCATAGGCTGCAAGATTATGAGGTCTAGTATAGAAACTGACGTATTTTTCTTGCACTTTGTAGTTAACTTGCATGTATCTCCGTTGGCTGAGGTGATGGGTTCTGCTGCTGGGATGCTGCATTCCAATTACCTGAAGGATTTGTCCCATGTGACATTTCCTATTTCCGGGCCCCAGTATCCTGAAGGAAGGGGAACCCTGATATCGTCTCAAAGAGAGCGAATGCTGTTGAGCATGATCAACGGAGAGCCCCTGATGTCTATAGACGGGATAAAATGCATAAAACCAGCTTTCCTCTTCGGGGATATGATTGACAAACAATCCCAGATGAAGCCCAAGAAATAAAATTGGATTTTTTCTGCCGGGGGCCTGGTCCTGTATCTGCCCAAGATGCTGAGAGATTACCCTATCTCGGCATTCTTCCATGCCACACATCCGAGGAGGATGTCATGGACTCTGACTCCCAATCTTCACGGCCAGCCGGGGAAGATATTTTATCAGAAGGGATCAGACCAAGGGTCGTTTGTGAGCCACCTTTCTGGTCCAGTCATCACTTTCAGGAGATTATTTTCTGGCATTGTCCCGAGTGAAGACACTGCACTATTCCAGCCAGTCCAATTATCGACTTTCTGCAATGACTTCACGGGGCATGGAGGAGTATACCCCAAGGTTAATCCTCGGACCAATGGGTGGCTTACCCCTACAAATCTTCGATGGGTTCGTTTAGCTGACTGGGCCCTGAAGAACTTTCAGACGGAGCTGGAGAGCATTGGTCTGTACGCAGCTGTGAGTGCTACCAGTGTTGTGTTACCTCTCAACCCAACCTGTTTCTGGCTTTGATGGAGCGATATATCTCGCTCACCGGGACTTTCGCCACTCCACTGGGGGAGTTGGGATTGGCCCTTCACGAAATGGCAGAGATTTCAAGACTGCCAATGGGGGATACTCCTTATGAAGAGTATGTTCCTACAAACCGGGAGCTGGAGGATACAGACCCTCGGGTAGTGGCAGTGTACCAGGAGCTGATGTGCCACTATTTAGCGTACACCATCTTCTATAATGAGCCCTCTGATTTGGCTCATACCAACGAATGGGCGTCCTACCTCTTCTTCCATCAGGCTAGAAATGCTAAGCCAGACAAAGTCGCGGATAGCAGGGATAGGCCTTTGAGCTTTATGAGCGTGCTTAGTGCTCAAGTAGTCGATGACCTTATTGAAGACGCTGGGGCTTCGGATCAGATTATCGACGAAAGGATAGGGAAATATCCTGCAGGCACTAAAGCCTACAGTTATTTGAGGCATTGCCGCAGGCCTCTATCCAAGGAAGCTCAACTGGCTGGCTTCATCTCCATATGGCTACGCCGACTGGTATTACCCGGCATTGCATCTTCGGATCGCATCCACCGTAACACCTTATGGCCTGCAGTGCATTTGGTATTCGGGGCAAGACTAGGCTTGCTCCCTGCCATGGTATGCCGGATACAAGCTGGCCTGAGGGCCATGACCGATGGGCTGCTTGCCGATGAAACACGGCGTGACAGCTTTCCCAGGGTAGAATTACCGTTCCTGTATTTGATGGGATGGTTAATTCTTTATAACCCCAGAGTGATGTCTCCTGGCTCTGGCAGTAGTTCGGGGAGTAATTTTTTGTTGAATTACAAGAACTCCACTTGGAACGTGACCACAGTTTTAGACTATCGGCGAGCGTTAAATTTTGCTCACAGCTGGAAGCTCTTCTGCACCGTCCCCACTGTACATCTCAATCAACAAAGGATGCGACTTCAGGATTTAGGTGAAGGGAAGACCGTTCTTTCTCCTGAAGCTTTTTATTGGTTGGTCTGCATTAGACCTTCCCATTTATTGTACAGAAGTGAAGACCATTGCTTCTTGGAACCCTATCTGCCTAGTCGGTGGTCGGACTGCAGTTTGGGTATGACCAATTGCATGTGGGCAATGCCGTCACCAGCTTCAAGTCCAGGGGTGAACTTATTGATGGAGCGAGAGAATGGCGGTACTTCATAATGGTTTGCACTGGAGCAGCTTTTACTGTGCCCGCGACTTCACTCTCCATGGAGTTGCGCATCCTCCATTCGTATGTCCAGTTTTATGTGGCAACCAATACCTTCCATCGCGATTTTGATATGCGTGGAAGTTTTAGGATGCCCTCTTCTAAGTCCGCGGGAAGAGAAGAAATCCTTTAGTTTTCTCTGACGAGGGTAAAGATTCTATCAATCCAGATGAGCCTTTGTTGGCAGTACCGAGAGGTAAAATACCTCCGCCTGCAGGGCCTCTGGTTATCTCTGGTAAGCGAAGGGCTCATGTTCTGAAGGAGACTTCCCCTCGCAAGAAGAAGAAGACGGTTGGTGGTCCTGACAGGACTTCCCACCCTGAGGTTCCTAGAAGTGAACCTGCTGTTTCCCCTGTTGGGGACGATCCTTTGATTAGAGGTTCCTCGCTTTTTAGAGAGGGAACCTCTACAGTTTCGGCTGGCAGTACCGGAGAATCCTTGCTTGAGGCTGCTATCGCTGCTACCGCTTCAGGTAGTGGTACGAGATCTTCTTCGGACCGAGCCAAATAAGGATATCTTTATCCAGATCAGCAACGGGAGAAACCCCTGCCGCGTCTGTAAGTATACCCAGCGAGATTCCACCTGATGAACCTCGATTGGATCTGGGTGAAGACTTGGATGACTACCCTCAGTCGTCATTTGGTGCACCCTCCTCTCCAGGTATGACAGCTCGCTTAGCATCATTAAGAAATGATTTAGCTGTACTGGCTGCAGACACAATATATATACCAACGGCCATGGGTAAATGTCGTCTTTACGCCTCTTTTAGAAAAATTAACATCATGTTGATATTAACTCTCTTATCTTCTTTTCAGGGGAAGACATCTACGGGGAGGGCAGTGTTGACGCGCCTTTTGGCTCTGTTTCAGCTCCTGCTGATGACATGGAGGTGCCCGACTTCGAAGAGGAAACATTTTCGGGTGTCGGCTTGCCCGAAATGGTTCAAATATCTCGAGAGGAGGATGAGCCTGTCATTACGACAATGCCTCCTTTGAGTACGCCGGTTACTTCGTCCGTTGTTGGCGTATCTTCTTTTGTCGCAGTATTTGTTGAGGCGACGACTGTGGCAATATCGTTTGCAGTCATTCCTGGAGGGAGATTCGCCGATATTGCAGCCACTCCCAGCGTCCATTCGGATCTCGCCATGCTGATTGAGCAGTATACTAGTATTTTCTACACCACTTTGAAAACACTGATATCAATGGTGCTGGAGAAGAATCTAGGTTTCGAGGCTCTGAGGAGGTCCTCTCAGTTTGCGATAGCGCCGATCAGAGACTTCAACGACGCTGGAAGAGCTGACACACTGGAGCAGATAGTTAATGGTTTGGAACAACCCATTAACGATTATTTGCAGCTATCTCGAGGCAGCATTGACGGTCTTGTTCAAGCTAGGTATGACTCCTTAATTGCAGAGCTTGCTGGGCAAATGGAATCTCTGAACAAATTCGTCCAGGAACAGCAGTAGGGGATGGATCAAGAGCGTGCCGAATTGGAGTATGTCATTCTCCAGCTAACTCAGTGCGAAGTCGAATATGAGGAAGAGACAGCGAGGGTCCGCAAATTGAAAGATGAACTCGCTCAAGCAGAGGAGAAGGCTCTCTCTTTGTCGGCATCTCGAGATGTGCTGAAGAATCGAATGGAGACCGCTCAACAGAACCTGACGCATATGGATATCATCCACGTAGGTTTTGTACATGCTCGGTCCGAGTTATCTGCTTTGAACAATGAGGCGGCAAGGTTGGAGCGGGCTCGCGCCGACGTCTTGAACTCCAGGAATGAGAGAATGGTTACTCTGGCGCAGCAGATTCGCGACTTAACTGCTCCCCCCAAATAATGTACTTTTTTTTTGCTTTTCTATGTAATTTTGCTCTTTCTGGGAATAATAAAGAGGCTTTATCTGACTTTGTGGACCCATCATTTTGGAATATAAATGACAGGCTAGGGTAAAAGTGATATCAGAGGTAATATGGACGTGATATACTTTCGGTAAGCTTCAGCTGGACATATCTATTCAGAGTTTATATGGACATGATAGAATATGCTCCAACTAAAATTTGTACACAAAACACTATCAGAGGTAATATGGACGTGATAGGTCTTGAAGTTCCAAAATAATTTAACATATCTATTCAGAGGTTATATGGACATGATAGAATATGATCCAACTAGTTTTGTTTTGGAAGTAGTATTGTCAGAATGAGATTTCACCATACTCCATTTGAGCAAAGGAGGTTAAGCATAATACCTTTTAAGGAATTTGTCATTGATATGAGCCATTAATGAGTCTCCATTAGGCTTGGCTAATCTGTAAGCGCCGTTTGAGAACGTCGTCTCGATCACATAAGGGCCTTCCCATTTGGGTTGGAATTTACCCTTACTCTTATGAGTAATAATCATTGGCCTTCTCATAGCTAAAACTAGCTCGCCAACTTTGAACACTCTTTCCTTTACTTTTTGATTAAAAGCTCTGGAAATGCGTGCCTGGTAGAACGCGATGCGCTGTTGAGCTTGGAGGCATTTTTTATCTAATCGTTCTAGCTCTTGAAGCCTTAATAGGTCATTCTTTTCTTGAGTCAACTCATTAGCCACTGCTATCCTGAGTGACGGAATTTGATTTCGATGAGGAGAACTGCTTCACTCCCGTAAACCAATAAGAATGTGGTACAACCCTTCGGTGCTCGTACCGTTGTGCGATATGCCCAGAGACATTCTCCTAGCTTCTCATTCAAATATCTTTTGTTCGAAGAGACGAACTTTTTTAAGAGTTTGATAATGGTTTTGTTGAAAGCTTCCGCCAAACCATTAGCAGCAGGATTATATGCCGTAGAGGCTACATTTTGTATCCGATTTTTATCGCAAAATTGGTGAAACGCTTGGCTGATGAATTGAGGCCCATTGTCATGTATTATCCTTCGAGGTATCCCAAAGCGATAAATGACATGATGCTTGATGAAGCTGATCACATTAGATGTCTTCACCTCAGCAAGAGGGATCGCCTCTGCCCATTTGGAGAAATAATCCGTGATAGCTAATATGAACCGGTGACCTCTGGAAGAAGACGGGTGAATAGGACCAATGATATCCATACCCCATGCTTCAAAAGGCCAGGATGCTACTGTAGGGTATAAATGTTCAGAAGGTTGATGTATAAAATCTGCATGAACCTGACATGCTTTGCATTGTCTTGCATATTTTATTGCATCTGTGATCATAGTAGGCCAGTAATAGCCCATCCTCCTGATACGATCTTGTAGCTTAGGACCGGGTTGATGCGCTCTCCGCATGCGCCGTCGTGAGCTTCACGGATAATCCGCTGTGCCTCGTCATCGGAGAGACATCTTAATAGCAGTCCGTCGTAGGTCCGACGATATAGACATTGTGAAGACGCATCAAAATAGAAGCGTAATGATCGTCTTTTGACGGATACTGCTTCTTTAGGGTCCTCCGGCAAGATTCCGTATGCCACGAAATCTATAAAGGGACTTCTCCAGTCTCTCTTAGGAGGATCGGTGTTCACAGCGTAGCTGCGTTCTATGTGAAAGTTATTTTTCACACAGAATAAATCTCTGTTAAGAAGGATCACCGAATTCTGCCTTCTTATAGGAATAGCTAAATCTGCAGCTAGATTGGCTAGGGCATCAGCTTCCAGATTCTGAGATCGAGGCACATGTTCTAGGAAGAAGCCTTTGAAAGACATAGCTATTTCGATCGTTGATTGGTGATAAGGAATGAGGTTTGGATTACGGACTTCATATATTCCTCTGACTTGATTGACGATTAGCAGAGAATCACCGAAAGCTTTCAGAGATTCGACGTCCGATTCTTTAGCGACTTGGAGCCCGATTAGTAGAGCGTTATGCTCCGCCACATTATTAGAACATGGCTCGCTAAGAGAATATGCTCGATAGATGACGAGTTTATCGGGAGTGACCAGGACAATTCCTACTCCTGAAACCACGTTTCCCCTGGGACCAGTCCTGGAGGCACCATCGAATAATAGTT
The DNA here is from genome assembly GCA_036927795.1 of Iris macrosiphon. NCBI lineage: Eukaryota > Viridiplantae > Streptophyta > Magnoliopsida > Asparagales > Iridaceae > Iris > Iris macrosiphon. The sequence continues at coordinate 80,834,892 of JAYESA010000014.1, read as the reverse complement.
GCCATGTATCACTTTCCATTGCGGAATTACATTCTGTAACTTCGTCAGGGATGTTCTCGTATAGCTTGGAGGTCTCCGGGATCGGATGAGCAGCTAGGAAATCCGCCAACGGTTGGCCTTCGATGGACTTCTGAGGGACGTACACCATGTCATACGGTGTTAATAACATCGTCCAAGTCGCGAGTCGGGAATTAAGAACACTTGGCTTGTTCATCAATACCCGAAGAGGATTGATCCTGGAGATGATATGAATAGTCTGGCCTGTGATATAGTGTCGCATTTTCTGAATAGCGAACATCAGAGCCAAGCATTCTTTTTCCACTGGACTGTACCGGTGTTCAGCTCCGACCATCATCCTGCTTAGGTAGTAGATAGCCTGTTCATGACCCACATCGTTCTTCTGTGCGAGAAGAGCTCCCAGAGAATGATCCATCGCTCGAACATACAGCAAGAATGGTCTTCCTATGACGGGAGGCACCCGAACTGGAGGATTAGTGAGGTAGCGTTTGATATCATTAAACGCTTGCTGACAGGCTTCGTCCCATACGAAGGATACACCTTTCTTTATGAGACGAGAAAAAGGCTGACATCTTCCAGAGAGGTTGGATATGAATCTCCGGATATAAGCCAGACGACCTTGAAATCCCCTGAGTTCCCTCAAATTATGGGGTGATCGCATTTCTAAGATAGCCTTGACTTTATCAGGGTCCACTTGAATGCCTTTAGCGGTAATGACAAATTTCAGGAATTTGCCACTAGATACACCCAGAAAGGACTTTGTAGGATTCATTTTGAGTTGATGTTGGCGCATCAACTCGAACACTGTCTTCAGGTCTTGGATGTGATTATCCTTGTGGCGACTTTTGATAGCTATATCGTCTACGTAACATTCCACTGTTTTGCGTAAATGCTTGTGGAATATGTTACTCATAGCTCGTTGGTATGTAGTGTCACGCCCCGGCCCCGCCCGGGCCGTTGCTCCGCCCTGCCCCGCCCCGTACGGCCGGGATTTGAACGGACCGGGCACGAATCACCGTGCCTCGGCGCGCCGGACGCGAATCACCGCGCCCATCCCGCGGGCGCGAGGGAGGAAGGGAGCTATGCGAATGGCCCGTTCGAGCTTTCGGGGGACGTGATGCCGCACGGGCCTGGGGTTGCGCCCGTGCAAGGCCAATCGTTTAAGTTGATAGTTGGCTATCATCGCATCAATCGAGTAAGCAGCGGAAAGGGACTTGTTGCAATGCAATGCATTAGCCAACTGAGTGTTCGGGACAATCGAGGCAACTTGGGGTTCTTTGCTCGTTCCATACATTATGCCCCCTTATACGAAAGCAGCTCCAAAGCAGGCACAACTCGATGCGGCTCAAGGCATCGACTCCAGATTTTTGGCTCCTTGGGATGAGGCACGGCTATCGCTTCCTCAGACGAACGAGCACCTGAAAACAAGCAAACTGTTGGTGGGTCAGCACTTTATACAAGTACTGGTGAGATAAAACAACTGAACAGAAGCTACACCCCCTGAAACCCACACTAAGTAATCATGTGGCAAAATATTGCATTACTAGTGATCTTGCTAGTTTTACTTAGGTTCGTTTCATGCAGTTCTATAGCAGAGTCATATTACTTTGTTTGGAAACATGCTTTAAAAACATAAATCAAACAACCAACCAATCGAGGCAACCAATTCAAGCACGAGGAATCATGTTCGGGTGTGCGCAGCGTGTTCGGTGAACTATAAGCACGGATTCTAGGGACAGGCAGCATTTAGGGACCATCAATCAATCTAGCACACAAGTTAACTATCAATCAGAAGTCGGTCCCCGAGTAACTCAGGATCGGTAGCGGTAATCCAGCTAACCAATGACTCACATTCTGATCCTATTAGCAGCTGTGACGTATGGTTGCACATTACTGCCGAAGCAGCCGTAGCCAAGGTTCAGCTCTTCACTAATAGTCTCATTGTCCGACCGAATGCAATGCATGAAGCGCTAACAGGTGGTCTCTATGATGCAGACAAAAATGAATAAGCAGGCTTATGTATAAACTGATATTTCTTACCCCACGGCCGAACGGTTATCCCTACAACAGACATACAAGTTAGCAACAATTGCATAAACATATATGTTTTACCGTTCTTTAGTTTCCTGTCCGTCTCTGCATCAAATAGTTAGGTATGCAAGAAGGCTAGCCTAGCATGCTCCCTAACGACCTGAATGCAGCTTATCTCCATACACTTCTCTAATGCAGACTCGACTCTTCTCAACAGAAGCGCCGCCTCCCTCTAATAGCCACGCCCCTCAATCCCGAAGGACCTTGAAGCAAGGGCGCACTATTAGTCTCCCCCATCGCATCACCATCCTCCCCCCAATATCCACGCCTCTCAATCCCGAAGGACCTTGAAGCAAGGGCGCGTTATTGGACTCCCACATTTCGTTTGTCCTCCATCCACCGCAAGCACCCACATGTCTCTTGTCTCTATCACAATAGCACACAACATGACAAGCACATTCCTAATAGCCGCACCCCCGAGATCCCGAAGGACCGACCCTCAGGTGGGCTACTAGTCTAGCACACACATGACAAGCATTTACTCTCGCATCGAAACAAGCATTCAAGACAAGCCATATAAACATGATGACAAGCAAACATATAAACGATCTTTTAGTTGAGACTAGCATGGCACGGGTCTATTATCACATCAAGTAAAACATGCAGTTCTATCTTCTTAGCATAGTAATGGTTCTATCTCTCTTTTTAGACAAGCATACATATTCTCTTAGCTAGGCAGCATATTCGTTTCAGTGACAAGCTATGTGAGTTCTTTTATTAGCATGCTGAGTCGGTTCTATCATTTCTTATGAAAACATTTCTTCTTAAGCAAACAAGCATTAAAAACTCAGATTCATTATTAAGTCGTGCAAGAATCAGAGAATGCAGTTCTGCCCACTCACCTTGATTAATCGGTCGAGAACTCTCCGAGAAGACTTCCGTTCGAGCAAGCAAGTCGATCCCACTTGTACATAGTGCCGACGCGGAGCGGGGCACTACATACTTACCCACCAACAAAGAGTTTCGTCCTCGAAACTCAAGGAGAAACTCACGAAACCATAACGCAGCGATAGTCCTCATCCCTCGCCATCCCAAATCAAAACTCAGGCAATCACAACTCAATAAAACACTAGCCAACAAAATCACAAATCACATCTCAAGCAATGAAAACCAAATCCAGAAAACTTTTGCCGGCAACTTTGAGAATATCTATGGACTTATTGTATGGAACGCTCTTTGCAAAACCATATCGATCTCAGAGTCATAGCAACGGATTTTGGGCCAGAAGATCGATTCCGCTCTGATACCATTCTGTCACGCCCCGGCCCCGCCCGGGCCGTCGCTCCGCCCTGCCCCGCCCCGTACGGCCGGGATTTGAACGGACCGGGCACGAATCACCGTGCCTCGGCGCGCCGGATGCGAATCACCGCGCCCATCCCGCGGGCGCGAGGGAGGAAGGGAGCTATGCGAATGGCCCGTTCGAGCTTTCGGGGGACGTGATGCCGCACGGGCCTGGGGTTGCGCCCGTGCAAGGCCAATCGTTTAAGTTGATAGTTGGCTATCATCGCATCAATCGAGTAAGCAGCGGAAAGGGACTTGTTGCAATGCAATGCATTAGCCAACTGAGTGTTCGGGACAATCGAGGCAACTTGGGGTTCTTTGCTCGTTCCATACATTATGCCCCCTTATACGAAAGCAGCTCCAAAGCAGGCACAACTCGATGCGGCTCAAGGCATCGACTCCAAATTTTCGGCTCCTTGGGATGAGGCACGGCTATCGCTTCCTCAGACGAACGAGCACCTGAAAACAAGCAAACTGTTGGTGGGTCAGCACTTTATACAAGTACTGGTGAGATAAAACAACTGAACAGAAGCTACACCCCCTGAAACCCACACTAAGTAATCATGTGGCAAAACATTGCATTACTAGTGATCTTGCTAGTTTTACTTAGGTTCGTTTCATGCAGTTCTATAGCAGAGTCATATTACTTTGTTTGGAAACATGCTTTAAAAACATAAATCAAACAACCAACCAATCGAGGCAACCAATTCAAGCACGAGGAATCATGTTCGGGTGTGCGCAGCGTGTTCGGTGAACTATAAGCACGGATTCTAGGGACAGGCAGCATTTAGGGACCATCAATCAATCTAGCACACAAGTTAACTATCAATCAGAAGTCGGTCCCCGAGTAACTCAGGATCGGTAGCGGTAATCCAGCTAACCAATGACTCACATTCTGATCCTATTAGCAGCTGTGACGCATGGTTGCACATTACTGCCGAAGCAGCCGTAGCCAAGGTTCAGCTCTTCACTAATAGTCTCATTGTCCGACCGAATGCAATGCATGAAGCGCTAACAGGTGGTCTCTATGATGCAGACAAAAATGAATAAGCAGGCTTATGTATAAACTGATATTTCTTACCCCACGGCCGAACGGTTATCCCTGCAACAGACATACAAGTTAGCAACAATTGCATAAACATATATGTTTTACCGTTCTTTAGTTTCCTGTCCGTCTCTGCATCAAATAGTTAGGTATGCAAGAAGGCTAGCCTAGCATGCTCCTTAACGACCTGAATGCAGCTTATCTCCATACACTTCTCTAATGCAGACTCGACTCTTCTCAACAGAAGCGCCGCCTCCCTCTAATAGCCACGCCCCTCAATCCCGAAGGACCTTGAAGCAAGGGCGCACTATTAGTCTCCCCCATCGCATCACCATCCTCCCCCCAATATCCACGCCCCTCAATCCCGAAGGACCTTGAAGCAAGGGCGCGTTATTGGACTCCCACATTTCGTTTGTCCTCCATCCACCGCAAGCACCCACATGTCTCTTGTCTCTATCACAATAGCACACAACATGACAAGCACATTCCTAATAGCCGCACCCCCGAGATCCCGAAGGACCGACCCTCAGGTGGGCTACTAGTCTAGCACACACATGACAAGCATTTACTCTCGCATCGAAACAAGCATTCAAGACAAGCCATATAAACACGATGACAAGCAAACATATAAACGATCTTTTAGTTGAGACTAGCATGGCACGGGTCTATTATCACATCAAGTAAAACATGCAGTTCTATCTTCTTAGCATAGTAATGGTTCTATCTCTCTTTTTAGACAAGCATACATATTCTCTTAGCTAGGCAGCATATTCGTTTCAGTGACAAGCTATGTGAGTTCTTTTATTAGCATGCTGAGTCGGTTCTATCATTTCTTATGAAAACATTTCTTCTTAAGCAAACAAGCATTAAAAACTCAGATTCATTATTAAGTCGTGCAAGAATCAGAGAATGCAGTTCTGCCCACTCACCTTGATTAATCGGTCGGAAACTCTCCGAGAAGACTTCCGTTCGAGCAAGCAAGTCGATCCCACTTGTACATAGTGCCGACGCGGAGCGGGGCACTACACGTAGCCCCGGTATTCTTCAATCCAAAGGGCATGACCGTATAGCAATATACCCCCAATGGTGTCCGGAAGGCAGTATGCTTCTCGTCTTCAGGATGCATATTGATTATTTCCTGAAAATCCGTCCATGAAAGACATACGTTCAAAACCGCATGTATTATCGATCATGACGTCTGTGATGGGAAGAGGAAATTCATCCTTGGGGCAGGCTGCATTCAAATCTCGGTAATCTATGCAGACACGTACTTTCCCATTTTTCTTCATGACCGGGACAAATGGCGACCCGGTCGGGATGTTGTTCTTCCCGGATGAAGCCACAGGCTATCAACTTCTTGATTTCAGCTTCAATGGCGTCCATCATATCCTGGCGGAACCGGCGTTGGTGTTGCTTCACAGGCTTCGAATTGGGCAATATATTGAGTTTATGAGTAGCCACATTTGGATCAAGACCTGGCATATCCTCATAATTCCACGCAAAGACGTCAATATATTCTCTTATCAGCTGGATTATTTCTTTTCTTTCTTCTTCGGAAAGGTTGTTACTGATAAATATCGGCTTTGGCGAAAGTTTATCCCCAACATCAATCTGGATAACTTTATCTTCAGTGGGAGGTTCTCTCTGCTCGAACCGGAGTTCCCACTGTGTATTCATTTGTTGAGCCCAAGAGTCATTCTCAAACAGTTCAGATTCTTGTTCGTCTGCTTCAAAGGAATCTGCCAATACCGTGTTTAGTGATAATGCTCGTTCAAGAGCATCATATGAGCCGGAGGGCGACAAGCCGTTTTGAGAAGAGGAAAAGATATCCTCATTTGACTCAGAAGTTGCAAGGGAGGTGGTATAACCTAACCCGAAACGAGTTCGTTGATAGTAGGGATCACCGTGCAACGTCATTCGTCTGCCTTTTCGTAGTTGAGGCTTGGTTCCAGCTTCAAGTCATAACCCATACTTTGCATAATCTTCAAAGCTTGAGTGCTGTATCTATGAACCTGTATTTTACCAGCATCGTCATCGGGAGAATCTTCTTGTACAGTCGGTTCATTGCGCATGCGACCGAAGACTATTGAGCGCTGACTGTTGCAAGTAGGCGGGACAATGAAGATAGAATCCTCATGTGGTCCATATGTCGTGATGATATTAGATAATGACGCTACTTCCCACACATACGGATGATAGGAATCTATAGCTTCCAAGAATTTTTGTGCTATAGGTTCTATATCGTCATGCGGAGAGGATTCCTGATTTGGAATTTGAGCGTCAATATACTGGAAAAGAGGATCTTTATTATCATCAGAAACCACGTTCCTGGTTATATTTACATCAGCCGGTTGCTTACTGCGCCGAAGGTTGATGACCAAGGGTGGAGGCTTCTGGTTCAAAGTGATCACTAGAGGATCATCTCCTTTTCCTGACCTGGTTTTGTTCAGGTGGATAGCCTGTAAACTCCCTCACCCAAAATAGGTATTTTGTGTATATTTTATATTATTATATTTATTATAGATGTTGAATTTATTTAGAGTATTCTCTTAGTTAATTAGAAAATAATTTTTTTAGTATATTTACTTATATAAATATTTATTTAGAATTATTTTTAGGCTATTTTAGATTATTGGGATTTTTCCACAATTTTTAGTTAATTAAAAACTAGTAACACTAATTTTTTAGGACTTTGAAGAATTTATTTTATGTTCAACTTAATTAAAAATATCCCAAAATTTTATTTTAGGTTCTAAATAGTCAAATATATTTTCTAGAATTTTCTGGGAATTTTTTGAATATTTTAGTATTTATTGGGAGTTATTTAGGCTAATAACAAATTTTTAGGACTTGTAGAATTTATTGTGCAATACCAGGAATATAGAATGGACCCACGTTATTTTCTAGGATTTATAATATTATTATATATTTTCTGGAATTATTTCAGAATTTTTGGAATAATTTTAGTATTTATTTTTAGTTATATGGGTAAAACTAATGTTTAGAGCTTCTCCTAATTATCGTAGAAAATCTATGAATATAAAATTATCCCAAATATTTTTCTAGAGTTTTTAAATTCAAAATATATTTTTTGTATTTTTTTTTTCAGATTTTTATGATTATTTTTAATATTTATTTTGAGTTATTTAGATTTAAAATGACTTAAATAATGTTTTGATAAAGGCAAATAAAAAACAAATAATATAACAAAAACCATCCAATCAGATTCTGACACGTGTCAGCCTATAAATATCCTTTCAGCCACAGGTACATCCATATATATATATATATATATATATATATATATATATATATATATATATTATAACCCTAATTATCCCATTATTTTAGAGAGAGATTTTGGAGAATTGCCATCTAGGGTTCCTTCATCTTCCACAAGCCATTGCGCATAGCTCCAGACTCCAAACGAGGCCTAGTTTCTTGCGTTAGAAAGATATTGAGGTTAGCTTTCTGATTATATAACTTGTTTTACGAAATTATGAGTATTAAATTCTAGAAAATTCGTAGAGCACAAAATGTCCGAAAATAGACGTGTTTCGATGTTTTCGCGATTCCGGGAGAACCAGAAATCAGAATCATGAACCGTTTGAAGTTTCGGAAATCTAATGTCTAGATAATTGACATATGTTTTTCCCAAAATTTAATTCAAAATATTTATATACTGTTAATTCTGTAGAACTTCTAGGTTAGAATTTAACCATCGGTGCACAATACAAAATTTGTATGTGCCATAATTCCCAAACGAATTTGAATTCGGACGAGCCGTAAATTCTAGCATATTTTTGACGCTGAAATCTACAGAAAATCATGCATAAAAGTTGAGTTTGTCTCGGTTGACTTTTCGGTCAACAGATCGCCTCGATTTGTGTGTAATGAGTCTCGAGTTGATAAAATTCAGTTTCTTTGGACAAAATTTAGGAATTAACATAAAAATCAAAATAATAAGATTAAAATAGGATTTTAGAGTAATTATTCCAGGATTAAATAAATTAAAATAAATTATCTTTTGACGTGATAAATTTGTAATACATAGGCTATTTGGACTGTGACTTGGACTCTGATTCATACCAGCAGCAGGACCCCAGACGAGTACATTCTCTGACAGTGTTCCAGTAGGACATTAGTATTTAGCCACCACGGTTAGTTGACATCAGACCCTGAGTCGGAGAACCCAACGCGCGTTCGTACATATACATGTACGCAAATATTATTTAGTTTGGTATATATATTTATGTACGTAATTACTATATGTATTCCAATAGTTATGAAAATAAATTGATGGTTATATTATTATATAGTTATATGAATATATATGTAAGTAAATACAAATTGATAATTATGACTAAATATTCAGACTGTACGACCCTAGGACACCGTGGATTATCCCATACTTACCTTGACCATGTTGACCCTAAGAACTTGTGAATTTGTCTGCCTTGCGTATATTAACGTACTGGCATAGACACCTGTCAGTTGACTAACTGATTTCGTACAGTACTTGAAGACGCGACACCCGCATAATTCAACGCGTAATTGACCGTATTAGATGACTAGTGTTACCCCTAGTATACCCCCTGAGTCCAGTGTAAATATGGTTGTGTATGTGCTAGTGTAATGACTAATAATTTTATTGCATTATATTATGTGTACATAGGATATTGGATTTGTTCTGCGCAATTTCTGGAGCAGGTTATTGGTACATTGCAGCTTCCTTGCCAGGCAAGTGTACCTTGCCATTGTACTGTTATTCATATTCCATATGTTGCATGCATCTTTATTTTCTGTCTTTAGCTCATATATTTAACTGTAATATAAAATACGCGCGACGGTGTCGTCGCGATATATTTTTATGTTCGTATTGCATTGACCTTGTTCATAAGACTACCCCATTATCATGTAGCATCATTAGGTTCATTGGCCGTGACACAGTTGTTACACGAGTGTGAGTTTCATGTAGATCACGGACTGCGTGACAGGTCTGGCCTCCTATACGTATGGGCCGTGCGTTAGGAATAACTGCCGTTAGAAATTTTGCATGCTAGTAGACTTGGCAGTTATTAGAGGTGTTATTGTGTCATGGATGTGACATGCTTAGAGCATTGGGTGGGGAGAACAATAAGTACCGCATTTGAGCTCCTTTACACTTTTTCTATTGTGCGTCCGGATTCTCCGCCGGAGATACGGGTGGTGATGACCACTATATATTATATTATTATCAGGCGGGCCTCCGGCGTTCGAAAGTCGTCGTGCCTTTTTAGGCCCCTGGATCTCCAATAGAGAACCATGCCAAATCCCAGGTTTTCAGCCAGATAGCTCACTTGTGGGAAAAGTTGTTCTTAACTGCATTCACTTAGATAGTTAGGCGACCCCATTGGATATTTATTTCAGTACTTTATTGGCATGTGTTTAAGTATCTTGTTATGTCCCTCTGAGGACCTGGTCCGCTGCCAGGTGTATCTGTTCTTGAGTATTCGTAGGAGCGCAGATTCGGACGGTTACTTATGTTTTCGAGGATGTCTTCTCTTCGAGCCATGATGGATAGCTGGTATTCTCATATTGTGTTTATTGTGTTATACTCATATTGTATTTGCTCTTATATTCGAGTTGGTAGTGGATTTGTTTCCATTCAACCATTATCCTTAGATACTCCTTATTGAGATCTAGTTCCATAGATATTGGTTATTTAATTATATTTGATTTTGGTGGATGAGATTTAGATTGTACCCTGTGACTTGTGACATATGTTATACCACTTGTGGATTTGATTTTCATAATACAGTGTACGTGTGGATTTGATTTTCATATATTGGAGTTGCCATATCTATGCGGCTGGCATGCTTACGTGTCCTAGTCCTATGTATTTTGGGACTGGGGCGTGACATATTTTTGTGGTGGCCCATGCAGGTCGAGAGCATATTGTCTCGGTTACGTTACTGTACCGAACAAGCCTGCACCTAGGACTAGAGTATAGGATCTCATCCACAATTGACTATGACTCATCTTTCTTCTAATCTGTTCTATTTGAATAATTGCATCCTGCTTGATTCCTGTACTCCCATAATAGTTCCTTTAGTATAGTCTTTCCTAGAATAAAGAAGTTCCTGTTGTTAGATGATAAGTAGGGTAACCTTCCTATTAAGAGTACAACTAGAGTGACACACCACTAAGTTTAGGATGTCTAGTGAACCCTAGAATTCCTCATCTCTAGAATTGGTTTACCATTACCCCCTGATATGTTATGAGGACTTGAGAGTAGTATAGACACTACTAGAGTTAGTTAGAAGTTTACCATTATGGTTGCCCCTAGCATTGAGAAACCAATAGAAAACCAAAATGAATATTAGGATTGAACCTAACCCACGCCGTTAGATGAGTATTGGAGAACCATACATTTAGATTCTTGTCTTGAGATAAGCAGACAGTACCTTAGAAAGCCAAGAGCAATGCATAGAATATTTTCCTAATCATACCTCAAACACAGAGACTAGCATACCCCTTTCCCTTGGAAAGCCATGATGCTAACTAGAGTTCTCCATTTAATTTCATGTATTTGTTCCTCTGAAACCCTAGCGCTCATTATTTGTGCGACGACTAATCATGTTTTCTCTCCTTCATCTTTTAACTCGTGCCACCTGCCACCTCTGATCATAGACCAAGTGATTATACTCTACAATAGGATATATAGTTTGCTATAGTCATAGTTGTAATCTTGAATTTTGAATTGTGTACCTTGTAGTTAGAACCTGATAGTTGAGTTGTTCAATTAGATTGTGATGATTACCCCTAGTTGTAGGCCACGTAATTTGTACCCTCACCTCGATACAGGTTAGATCCCTTTCCCCTAACGGCTAGTAACTCTTCTATTCTCGCTATTGACATATGTTCTATGAGCACTATGATTAAGACTTAAGGTGACCCTTACCTATATAATGTAATAGGAGACCCTAATAAGTACCAAGATCTTTCCTCATATACCCTAATAAAGAGTTTCTATTTTATTTACATGTGCAAGATTATTTTGTAGGACCCTCTTAAGACTGTCACCATATTAGTTTAATTCTTTTAAGTTGGGTAGTATGTCTCATAACCTAGTATCACATAGTCCACTTGACCCATCGAGGTAGTGTAACTGAATGACATTAATTGTATGCTAGCATAAGACGACAGTGTTTATTCAGACGATAGAATTTAGAGGTCATTGCCCCTATTTGGTCGACTAGCGACTTAGACAAGGAGGTTGTATGATAACTGTAGAGATTGTAGAGTCTTTTATTATTGTTGCTTAGTTGTTTTAGTTTTGTGAACTTGAATTGTTATGTACCTTCTTTCATCATAATCCAGCGTATTTATATTTGCTGTACTACCTTGACTTATGCTGCTATTATAGCCTAGCTTTTGCAAGCTTATTCTTTATCGAGCTTGTTCATGATATGTATTATTGGAGCGCTACAATAATATATTTCAGAATCAGAGTACTACGGTCTGATCAACCATAGTGCGCTTGATTCACCCTTCGCAATACTACCTTACGTGGATTGAGATATATAGTTGACTAGTAAACACCTGTACTTGCCCCTAGATATGTCTGAGCGGATCGTATCGATTACATAACTGTACTAATACGAGCATGCGAACAAAGAATTACCAAAATATGATTTCAATCCACAACTGCTTTGACAATTCCTATTTGAATTCCTTAAACTCCTTGATCCCGATACTTTTATTCTATTACCTCACCCTTGAACTCTTTATTATTGGTCTCCGTCTTCCCTTATTTCGGAAAGACGAAATCTCGTGCTTGGTATAAGTTTAATACACAGAGAGTACTAGATATACCCCGTAGGCCGATCACATACTTGAGGATTATTCTTTTGTAATTAAGGACATATCATATATGATATAATCGGCGTTGAAGTTTTGAGGATTGAATGACATGAGTAAATAAATTAAGGAATATTTTTCTTAAAGTATATAGCCTTCTGTGATAGATGGGTAAATTCTAAGTTGGATAGCAGTGCATTGTCAACTTGAGAGGAATTTTTTTTAGATTGTGATCAAGTAAGATTAGATTGGGAGATTCAAGTCATTTTAATTTTGAGAAATTTTAAAAGAAGGATTAAGATAATGAGAATTTAACAAATTTTAAAATCTTGATATTGCGGACCAAATATTTATACTTTGAGCACATGATTTAAATTTTGAATATTGAAGGATGAATCATCGATTTAAATTTTGAGGATAAATATAGAATTTTAGACTTGAACAATTGGTGAATTAGATTTAAATTTTACAATTTGATGATTTGAATTAAAAGTTCAATTTTGATTGTTGGGTCAACTATTTGAAATATTGAGGATATAAATGGAGTTTAAATATTTGAAGAGTACAAAATTCTTAAGGTGGGAATAGGAATAAGATTTTATTAGAATTGTTTATTGTTCAAAGTCTAGAGGAGATTATGATAGTTGACAATTGTGATATAAATTTTGATGTGGGATGTCATATAGACTTGAGTTAGATTTGGATGTTGATTATTTAAAAATCGAGAAGAGATTACGATAGGTTGAATTTTGATTTAAACAGTGGTTATCTTAATTTTGAAGTGATCGAGATAGATTTGAATAGATTTTGTCATTTAAATTTTTGGAAGATATCGCGATTGACGTACCTTATGTACGAATGTGAAGGATTTAACAAATTATGCCTTATTTTAATTTCGAGGACGAAATTGTTTTAAGTTGGGTAGATTGTAAACTCCCTTACCCAAAATAGGTATTTTGTGTATATTTTATATTATTATATTTATTATAGATATTGAATTTATTTAGAGTATTCTCTTAGTTAATTAGAAAATAATTTTTTTTAGTATATTTACTTATATAAATATTTATTTAGAATTAATTTTAGGCTATTTTAGATTATTGGGATTTTTTCATAATTTTTAGTTAATTAAAAACTAGTAACACTAATTTTTTAGGACTTTGAAGAATTTATTTTATGTTCAAACTTAATTAAAAATATCCCAAAATTTTATTTTAGGTTCTAAATAGTAAAATATATTTTCTAGAATTTTTTGGAAAATTTCTGAATATTTTAGTATTTATTGGGAGTTATTTAGGCTAATAACTAATTTTTAGGACTTGTAGAATTTATTGTGCAATCCCAGGAATATAGAATGGACCCACGTTATTTTCTAGGATTTATAATATTATTATATATTTTCTGGAATTATTTCAGAATTTTTGGAATAATTTTAATATTTATTTTTAGTTATATGGGTAAAACTAATGTTTAGAGCTTCTCCTAATTATAGTAGGAAATCTATGAATATAAAATTATCCCAAATATTTTTCTAGAGTTTTTAAATTCAAAATATATTTTTTGTAATTTTTTCAGATTTTTATGATTATTTTTTATATTTATTTTGAGTTATTTAGATTTAAAATGACTTAAATAATGTTTTGATAAAGGCAAATCAAAAATAAATAATATAACAAAAATCATCCAATCAGATTCTGACAGGTGTCAGCCTATAAATATCCTTTCAGCCGCAGGTACATCCATATATATATATATATATATATATTATTACAACCATAATTATCCTATTATTTTATAGAGAGAGATTTTGGAGAATTGCCATCTAGGGTTCCTTTGCGCATAGCTCCAGACTCCAAACGAGGCCTAGTTTCTTGCGTTAGAAAGATATTGAGGTTAGCTTTCTGATTATATAACTTGTTTTACGAAATTATGAGTATTAAATTCTGGAAAATTCGTAGAGCGCAACATGTCCGATAATAGACGTATTTTGATGTTTTTGCGATTCCGGGAGAACCAGGAATCAGAATCATGAACCGTTTGAAGTTTCGGAAATCTAATGTCTAGATAATTGACATATGTTTTTCCCAGAATTTAATTCGAAATATTTATATACTGTTAATTCTGTAGAACTTCTAGGTTAGAATTTAACCATCGGTGCACAATACAAAATTTGTATGTGCCATAATTCCCAAACGAATTTGAATTCGGACGAGCCGTAAATTTCAGCATGTTTTTGACGCTGAAATCTACAGGAAATCATGCATGAAAGTTGAGTTTGTGTCGGTTGAATTTTCGGTCAACAGATCGCCTCGATTTGCATGCAATGAGTCTCGAGTTGATAAAATTCAGTTTCTTTGGACAAAATTTAGGAATTAACATAAAAATCAGAATAATAAGATTAAAATAGGATTTTAGAGTAATTATTCCAGGATTAAATAAATTAAAATAAATTATCTTTTGACGTGATAAATTTGTAATACATAGGCTATTTGGACTGTGACTTGGACTCTGATTCATACCGGCAGCAGGACCCCAGACGAGTACATTCTCTGACAGTGTTTCAGTAGGACATTAGTATTTAGCCACCACGATTAGTTTATATCAGACCCTGAGTCGGAGAACCCAACGCACGTTCGTACATTTACATGTACGCAAATATTATTCAGTTTGATATATATATTTATGTACATAATTACTATATGTATTCCAATAGTTATGAAAATAAATTGATGGTTATATTATTATATAGTTATATGAATATATATGTAAGTAAATACAAATTGATAATTATGACTAAATATTCAGACTGTACGACCCTAGGACACCGTGGACTATCCCATACTTACCTTGACCATGTTGACCCTAAGAACTTGTGAATTTGTCTGCCTTGCGCATATTAACGTACTGGTATAGACACCTGTCAGTTGACTGACTGATTTCGTACAGTACTTGAAGACGCGAAACCCGCGTAATTCAACGCGTAATTGACCGTGTTAGATGACTAGTGTTACCCCTAGTATACCCCCTGAGTCCAGTGTAAATATGGTTGTGTATGTGCTAGTGTAATGACTAATAATTTTATTGCATTATATTATGTGTACATAGGATATTGGATTTATTCTGCGCGATTTCTGGAGCAGGTTATTGGTACATTGCAGCTTCCTTGCCAGGCAAGTATACCTTGCCATTGTACTGTTATTCATATTCCATATGTTGCATGCATCTTTATTTTCTGTCTTTAGCTCATATATTTAACTATAATATAAAATACGCGCGATGGTGTCGTCGCGATGTATTTTTATTTATGTATTGCATTGACATTGTTCATGAGACTACCCCATTATCATGTAGCATCATTAGGTTCATTGGCCGTGACACAATTGTTACACGAGTGTGAGTCTCATGTAGATCACGGACTGCGTGACAGGTTTGGCCTCCTGTACGTATGGGCCGTGCGTTAGGAATAACTGTCGTTAGAAACTTTGCATGCTAGTAGACTTGGCAGTTATTAGAGGTGTTATTGTGTCATGGATGTGACATGCTTAGAGCATGGGGTTGGGAGAACAACAAGTACCGCATTTGAACTCCTTTACGCTTTTTCTATTGTGCGCCCGGATTCTCCGCCGGAGATACGGGTGGTGATGACCACTATATATTATATTATTATCAGGCGGGCCTCCGGCGTTCGAAAGTCGTCGTGCCTTTTTAGGCCCCTGGATCTCCAATAGAGAACCATGCCAAATCCTAGGTTTTCAGCCATATAGCTCACTTGTGGGGAAAGTTGTTCTTAACTGCATTCACTTAGATGGTTAGGCGACCCCATTGGATATTTATTTCAGTACTTTATTGGCATGTGTTTAAGTATCTTGTTATGTCCCTCTGAGGACCTGGTCTGCTGCCAGGTGTATCTGTTCTTGAGTATTCGCAAGAGCGCAAATTCGGACGGTTACTTATGTTTTCGAGGATGTCTTCTCTTCGAGCCATGATGGATAGCTGGTATTCTCATATTGTGTTTATTGTGTTATACTCATATTGTATTTGCTCTTATATTCGAGTTGGTAGTAGATTTGTTTCCATCCAACCAGCATCCCTAGATACTCCTTATTGAGATCTAGTTCCATAGATATTGGTTATTTAATTATATTTGATTTTGGTGGATGAGATTTAGATTGTACCCTGTGATTTGTGACATATGTTATACCACTTGTGGATTTGATTTTCATAATACAGCGTACGTGTGGATTTGGTTTCCATATATTGGAGTTGCCATATCCATGCGGCTGGCATGCTTACGTGTCCTAGTCCTATGTATTTTGGGACTGGGGCGTGACATAGCCATGGGCTCCATGGCTTTCGGACGAGTAGTTCGCCCTTTCATCTTGATTGACAGAGGTTGCTTGGCAGAGGGTTCTTCTGGCTCCCGGTGGGATTCCTTCTCTGTTTTGCCTGACACCTCCTCCATGTAGTCTTGAGTGTACAACATGGTATCAGAGTAGTAAGATTCTACTCCTTTAAACGGGTTAAGGTCAGCAAACTCGGTTTGTACTGTTCCTTGGGCATCTACATATTTAAAGCATTGATGTAGAGGCGAAAGAACGATGTTGTGGTCGTGGATCCAAGGTCTGTCCAGCAGAATATTGTAGGACACCTCTGAATCAATGACATAACATGTAGCCACTGATCTGAGGTCGCCAATCTGGATCCTCAGACGAATCTTCCCTAACGGCTTATTTTTTCTAGCGTTGAAACCCACGATTGTAGTGGTGGTGTAAGCCAATTCGCTAGTAGGAATCCTCAGCGGTCTGAGCAGACTATGAGGAATAATGCTGATCGATGATCCCGGATCTATGTGAATCCGGTCAACCTCCATGGAACCGACGTATCCGGTGTAATAGAGGGGTCTTTCATGCCTGTTATGTTTTAACAGCATGTCATCTTGAGTGAAAGTGATATTCGGGACCACCTCCATCACACTATGGCATTGAGGACATGCCACGGGTTCTTCGTCAGGGGACTTGAGCTGGGTCAAGTATGCATCCGCCTGCATTAATGCTTCACTCAGGGCTTGTCGAGTGTCTTTAGAAAGCCTGAGTAATTCAAAAATGGACAATCTGGCTGGTGTATGAGCCAACTGGGCCAGGATGTTGAAGTTATACGGCTTCTCTAAACCTTTTCTTTGAATATTCTTCAAAGTTTTATCGAAGCGCACTTCTTTTTGCTTCCCCTTGTCCGCCGAAGTTGGTCTCGAAGGACCGGCCTCTAGTATGGCAGGTTCCGGTTCTGAAGACTTGGCAGCTGGAGCGTCTGCCGATGCTTCTTCTTGATTTCCTCCATAGTCCTTGAGGTAAGCTTTCCCTGAACGGGTTCCAGTAGCCAAAACCTCATCTTCTGATGCCGAGTGTACCGTAACCATGTGACATGGTTTACGCTTCAAGTTCTTCTTAGACTTAGCCTTAGCAGCTTGAGTCTCTTCCTCGATTTCTGACACCAGATCTGGATGAACCCGCATAATCTCGCCCCGCTGGGTAGTTAGGGGTACCAGGTCATGATTTTGACCCCTAGCCTGAGGGAGATTAACGATGTTCATCGTTGTCCGAAAAATAGGTATAACACCATCCGGGACTTCTTGGGGAGGCAGATTGCCAAATTGCAGAGAGATCATGTTGGCTGTGACCGTCTTCTCGCTGTTGCGCAGAGTGATGGCCTTAGCATCGATCAGCTCCTGGATCTTCCTCTTTAGTACATAACACGCTTTTGTAGGGTGGTGTATGTATCTATGGAAGATGCAGTACTTAGGGTTACTGGTACTGCCGACTTCATTAGGCCGCTTTACCTCTGGGAGGGTAATCTTGCCGCTTTTGACGAGACACTCGAATATGCTCGGAATATCGTCGTCGTCGAAAGAGTACACTTCAATGGGCCTGGAAGTCCCAGGTTTCGTCTGTGTGGTTGTCGCAGTCTTTTGCCTGGACGTATTGATCGCCAGAGCTTCTTTTCCTTTGGAACCACGGGGATGGTCGCTGTTGGAGGATGACCTTTTGCCTCTATCGGAGGCAGAGATCATGATGCCATTATCACGCACCTTCCGACTGTTTTCCTCAGCGGCTACCGCTGAGATGATGAACGAGGGCCAATCATGGAACTGATATGGACCTGTGAACACCGAGATCACCGGAAGAAGGTTCTTTCTGCAAATGTCCACCAATGCCGAGTCTGGAACTCTGGGAGGCATTTACAAAGTGGCTTGACGAAAACGTTCGATGAAAGTGCGAACGTTCTCTTTTTCCTTCTGCTTCACTTTGATGAGAGAGGACATAGACATGTCCATCCCTCCTTCGTAGAATCGCGCGAAGAATAAAGTCTTAAAATCTTCAAAGGAAGTAATGCAGTTGTCCGCAAGACTACGGTACCACTGATAAGCCACTTCTGAGAGACAGCCCTTGAAAATCTGAGTGAGGAGGGCGTCATTCCCTTGCAATAACACCGTCATCATACTGAAGTAGTTCATGTACTGGCTCGGTGATATTTTTCTCTCAAACAAAGCCATAGTCTGTGGTTTGTATTTAGGAGGGAAAGGGACCTCATCCCAAATAGCTGGGTACGGTTGATTGATTCCCAATTTTTTGAGCTGATCTTTGTGCTTCAAGGCATCAAATTGGGCTTTCAATTCCCGCACTGCTTGCATTGGATCTTCAGCCTGTAGCGGGACCACGAAGTGATGAGGGATCGGTTGTACTGCAACTCCAACAGTAGGCAGTACATTCTCCGAGTTAGGAAGTGAGGGAGCTGTTGACTCTTGATCTCGAGCAGGCTCCTGATTCGTGTTGGATGGTGGTAAGTCCACCCCCACACGTATCTGATTTGGAGGGACCGATACTTGAGCCATAGCAGCTGTGTGTTGAGTCAGCATCATTTGGTGCATATTCTCCATCATGGACTGTATCTCTTTTAGAGATGTTTCCAACACAGCGATGCGTTGCTCGGTACTTCCTGACGAGGAAGCCTTTTCGTGTTCATCTTCAATGGCATAAACCTCCATTTCTCTGGATGTCATTGAAGAGCTAGTATAGGTCTCTGTAGAGAATGACTCTATACTTTCAGCATCAGATTCGGGAAACTGGCGATCCCCAGTGTCGGAATCAGAAGAATACGAAGCCGGTTGTCTTGACCTCGAACGGGTGTTTCGGAACACCCCAGCTTCAATGTTCTCAAGGAGTTTGTTGAATCTCCTTTGGCTTGGAGTTCTAGAGGGATGACGTCTTGAATTAGACCTTCCTCTAGGAACATGAGAAACCATGTTCACTGATGCATGTGCGGGCTCTTCTTCCTGGAAAGACAGAGAGTAGTTCAACCGGTCGAAAACTGACCATTTTGCTTCAGAGCAGCAATAATTAACTATAATCCTATGACTATTACAATAGTGCTCTCTAGGAGGCGTAATAGACATGCTGGAAGATCCCCTATTCTTGCGTTTCTGGATCAGATACTCACGCAAGTCAAGAGGTTTTACAGAAGAAGAAGAAGAAGAAGAAGAAGATGGCTTGTTCCTCTTATTTACATCAGTTGGCATGCGGATATTGGGAACCATAACTTTTTTCTACCACCCGTATGCAACAGGTTAGCCATCTGAGTAGCAGATAATCCTCGAGGAGTGTGTCTCTCCACAAACCGGGCTTTCTTTATGCTGAGGGGTTTAACCTGGCGTAATTTGGAACTCTGCTCAAGCTGGCGTAAAACTGAGGAAGCCCTCAATCGGCCATCCGCTTCTCGCATAATCTGGAGAGCAGGCAGATTCTTCTCTTGCTGGCGTAAAGGCCGAGAAGTTGAGTAGTCCGCCACTTGTTTTCCCTTGCGTAGATTGTAGGGACCATCTGCTTTTCCGCGGAGGGCAGATGCATTCTTATGCGCAGAGCGCATTTGGAATTTCTGATTTGGCGCTGAGGAATTATCAGAAATTTTGTCTGCTACGTCACAGACGGGAGACAGAGTTTTACGCGCAGAGCGCGGAGTAGACTTCTGGACTAGCACTGAGGCATTGTCAGAAGTTTTGTCTGCCATGTCACAGACGGGAGACAGAGTTTTATGCGCAGAGCGCGGAGTAGACTTCTGGACTAGCACTGAGGCATTGTCAAAAGTTTTGTTTGCCACGTCACAGACGGGAGACAGAGCTTTACGCGCGGAGCGCGAAGGTTGTGCAGCTACAACCTGGCTGGTCGGAGAAACCGAAGAGTCGGTAGGAATGGTAGGGGATGTCCTGGGCATCCAGACCTTACGCAACTTCCTATTATCTTGGACAGAGAGAGAGTGAGAGCTACCCCCTGCTCGAAGCATATCTTCGTAGGCAGACTGATCAAACTGGACGACCAGGGTCTTCTTCATTGATCCTACTGATACTGCATCGTGTTGAGCAATTGCTTTCTCATCAGATGAGAAAGAGGTCCCCAGCAGAGTCGCCATCTTGTGTTTGATAATAAATAGAAGAAATAAAACTAGGTTTATACAAAACCCTTTCTTAGGTTTACAAATAAGAAGTACTATTAATCCTATACGAGGATGTTAAGTACAAATTTTAATCTGGATAAATATTATTATAGGAGTCTGATCTGCAGTCGATCACTTTGTCCCTTGGACCACACGATGATGAAGAAGTGCCGTAGAAGAAGGAGATGCTTCACAGATTGCAAGAGGGAGTGGATGCTTGATGCCAAAATCGTCGATCACTACTCTCTGTCTGAGCTCTTCTCTCTCTGTTCTTCGATTTCTTTTAACTCTTTCCGACCTTGGAATTTTTGACCCTTCGACCCCGGACCTCTGTCAATAGAGGTTTCTATTTATAGGGTTTTAGTGACAGTAACCGTCCAGTCGACATAGAAGCCGGATAGTGGAGAGTATGACACTTTTTACGCGGTGGTTATAATAACTGCTACCCACGTATAGATGATCTTCTGAATAAGCGTGTGACGCGTGTCCCATTAGGAGATAATGCGTATAACTACTACGAAGATCACGGCGTGCAAGCCACGTAGGTAACTGCCCCTTGCGTAGAAAAGGTTGGCGTATAAGCCAATAACTGTCACCATGGCGTAGAAGCCAAATAGGCGTAGAAGCCTTGTAGGTGTAAAAGCCTGATGCTGCATGGATAGGTGGCTAGCGTAAAAGATAGCTGATCCTCCTTCCTTGACTGAGGCCTTGAGCGTATTCTGGACCAAATAGCCTTCTCACGCACAAATGCAAATATAGTCTGAGTTGGCGTATTTCAAGGAGATAGCGTACAACGTGCTCCTTATAGCTGAAAAACAGCCCGGTGGCGTATTCCAAGGAGATAGCGTACAACGTGCTCCTATAGCTGAAAATAGCCTGATGGCGTAATGTGCATGGGTGATGATGTAGACGTATTAGCCGTAATTATGGCTTGCCCAGTCTTTGGAGATATAATCAAATCTCGTGCATTAAATGTAGAGATCTGCCACCATTCTGAGCATTAAATGCAGAGACGTGTCTCGAGCTCTGTACGAAGATCTGCCACCATTCTGAGCATTAAATGCAGAGACGTGCCTCGAGCTCTGTACGAAGAGCAGCTTTTGAGGTGGCAGTTCGTTTTGTCTTCTGCTGAGCGTAAAAGCTCACATCTGCCTGTGTAAAACTAGGCAGCGTATTTCCTTGTATGCGTAAAAGCACTTTGTATCAGGGAAACGTCACTAAACGACGGTTTGGGTCTCTGTGCCGTACCATCATTACAGCCGTCGTCTGGATAGTCGTGCAGTACTCTTTGTCAGGAGTCAGGTTCACTGCATGATCTGACAAATTCATTCGAGGAATACGAAGCGTTCATCGTACACTTCCATGCTGCATTAAAAGCGGATGAGTTTTACGCCATAAAGGCGGTATAATACCCTTTTTACGCTGAAGCAGCCTGGAAATACTGTATTACGCGGATTGTCCTTGAGCTTATATTTTACGCTGTACTTAGCAAAAAAGCTCTGTTGTACGCCGATGGCTCTGAAGTTATATTTTATGCCACACAACACTGAAATACTGCATATAACTCTGCAGCGTATTTTTCATGCTTCTATAGACTCTTCTCACAGTAGATGTATTGGTATATGGATACATATTTTATATTATGTACTGTGTTGTATTGGATCTCGTGGAATCTCAAAATTTTCTCAAATTTGAAACTTTACTACGGATATTTGTTTTACTTTTGAGATATTTTTGTGAGATATTTTTTTGAATAATATTCAATACTTTTTATTATCTATTGGTTTCTTGTTGTTTTTGTGTGATTGAGATTGATTTAATCTCGTGACGTGGATCACTGACGAGGCGGATCAGACGGTCACGATTAAATCACCTCTTATATATATATATATATATATATGAGTTAATTTTCTCTCTCCTCTCTCTTTTCTTTCTTTCTTCACTTTTTATTTTCTCTCAATTTTTCGCGGGAGCTAAGAGCTTGGTCTTGAGGCCTAAGAGTGTGGTTCAGAACCCCTCTTGGTGGTGGAGTTGAAGGTTTAGGCTGGGAGCTTGGCTTTAGGCAAGTACATCTTGCCAAAATCTTGAACGACTTTACTTTACTGTACTTTTCAATTTTCTTGGTTGTTTATGCTTAGAATTACATGCTAGTGGTTTTGTTAAATATATTTCTCTACTGATTTTTCGTCATGGGCTAGTTTCAGATATTGGTTTTGAGCATATTTTGACTTTTTCGGTAGAAATCCTGATATTCACTGGTTAGAAAACTCGGTGTTGGAAACAATAACCAGAGTGTTTGTCATGCGACTTAGTATATGCTATATGAGACTTACCATTAGACTTGATATCTTGTTAGACCAGTTTTTGTTAAGTTTCGGAACGTGACTTCGGTTCCGAAATATCCGTCTTGATTTAATTTTTTCTAGAATTGCCTATGGTAATCGACATACCGAAGGTACACTGGTGTATACCGATTTGGCCTGAATGGAATCCTAGAACTTGCTGTGATTTGGACTGGCATACCGACGATATACTGTAGTATATCGACGGTATACCGATTTATTGGAATCCAAAATTTACTGTGTTTTTGCTATCTCTAGTCCAGCATACCGGCGGTGTACTAGAGTATATCGACGGTATACCGATTGCTCTGACTTGTTCTTCATGACTTCCTAGAATTTTTCTGGATGGCATGCCGACGGTTACTGTAGTATACCGACGGTATACCAGTCGTGTACTTTTTTGCATGTTTTTTTATTGTACTTTTCGCTGCTTTTCGCTAGGCTCTTGTGCGTATATTGCATGCATTATTTTCTTGTGCTATTTTTTTGGCTCTACTTGTCTATTGTGTTTATCTGACCCGACCTGACATCATGTATAGTTTTGGGGACACCTATCCATTATACATTTGTCCAGATCAGTCCCGACTTCATGTATAGTTTGGGGCACCTGCCCATTATACACCTGTCCAGTACCAGTCCCGATAGTGACCCGTCGTGGTGCACTCCCGCTCATTGATTATACCAGTTTTGGCTTGACATCATGTATAGTTTTGGGGCCACTTACCTATTATACACCTATCGTGTATAGCTTTGGGGACACCTATCCATTATACATCTATCTTGTACCTATCTCGGTATAGTTTGGGCCTCCTACCCATTATACACCCGTCTCGTATATTACTTGTTGTGGCTTATTATAGTGCACGTTCGTCATGCCTATAACCGTTTGGTTGTATTCTCGTATAATCTTGTTCTTGTGCTTGCCAAACATTGTCTTGTCTAGTCCATCCCTACGGGGAGCATCATGTGTAGGATGGATTCTGCGTAATGCCACACCCGGAATCCTGAAACAAACTGTTAAGGTTAATAACTAGCTTAAATGATTAGAGCATTAGGGAAGGATCTCCTAGTTGCATGCAGTTCCGTGTCCCAACAACATTTTACTGATAGATGAACTTGTAGCATGCTGTCGAGTATGGCACATTTTCAGCTCACCGTCGTGTGGGACATACTGAATTGACTTACTCAGGTCCATCATTGTGTGACTTGGATTTATGTGCACATCTTTTCTGGGGATGGTGTATCCAGTAGTATTTACTTTACTATCCTCCGACGTTTGGGTAGCTTGGACAATCTGCAGGGCATGCGACCGTATGTAAATCCTAAATTGTATTTGTTAGTAATTAGGACTTGTGATAACCCTAGTTAGCTAACGTAACAAGCCGTACTTCTTGCTTGTCCGTGATTGATGGATGGAGTCCATTATTTTGTCTTGTCTTATATTGCCTTGCTTGCCTGATAGTGACTAGCGTGGTGCACTCCTGTCTATTACCTTGTATGCCAATTTACTTTATATGCACAGTTCTTGCATACTTTTCTTGCCATGATTTCGACACTGTACTGGCTATGTTCTCGTTACTTTTCTCACCCAGTTTATATTGTATATGCTACCTGTACAAGTTTATATGTTTCGGTTCACCTTGCATGATCCCTTATATGTTCACCTTGTATGATCTCGTACATGTCTTCGTCCAGTTTTTTTACATATTTTTCGTTTATTTTCTTGTTTCTCAGTGCACTTTACATATTACATGGTAGTTATATGTTGCTTAGGATATTGTAGCTCTTTGTTGTATTGCTGGTTTTAGTTCATTAGTTTGACCTCCTTTATGGTACTTGCTATTTGGGGTCTGATCCCACTGGTTTTACTTGGCCAGATCCGGTAGTAGAGCCAAAGGATCTTCTGTTTATTCCCGAGGATGGTGACCATACATAGCACCAGACTGATTGAGTAGGTTTCTATCTTGTTCTCCCACTTATTATACATATTCTTTTGTGGCGTTTAGCTCTGAGCACCTGTTAGCTCGTATTTTGGACTTGTTATATCGTCTATTGGGCATGACATGATTAACATATTCTTGACTATATCTAGAGTTGATCATGTTTGACTTACACTCTTGCCAGTTCTTCATTTTGTATTACTAGCTTCATGATCATCTATGTATATATGGTTTGAGACGCTTTACTATTTTGCTTCTGATGATCATATTTTTTGTATATTATGGATTTCTGCTTATGATTGAGATACTA
Source organism: Iris macrosiphon (assembly GCA_036927795.1). Lineage (NCBI taxonomy): Eukaryota > Viridiplantae > Streptophyta > Magnoliopsida > Asparagales > Iridaceae > Iris > Iris macrosiphon. The sequence goes on along the minus strand of JAYESA010000014.1, from coordinate 80,809,542 downwards.
TGATTGCTTGACAAATAATGACTTATGGCTTATAGTATTAACCCCCATATCTATTCACAACCGTGACCGTATTTTGGGTTACTGGAGTACTCTGGTATACTTAGCTGGCTTTATCAGCTCCCGCTCTCCAGTATTATGGGCCCGGGTCCTGACAGGGTTTTAGTGGTGGCCCGTGGAGGTCTGGTATTCAGATGTGAGGGGGTTATCAGTGATTAGAAGTCTCAATCCTATTTGCTCCTTCTTGATCTCTTTTCGGATTATCCTATATCTCTAATCTTTGACCTGATATTTGTTTTCATCGTTGCTCTATCCTATTCCTCGATTTTGATCTTGTATCCTTTGACTTTCAGGGGCACTGTTCCTGGTCCTTTGGATCAGATCGTTCGGGTGTAGACGATGGAAGATCAGCATCCTGATGGTAAGTCGATTCTTGGGGCTCAGTCTCACCATTCAGGAGAAGAGTCGAGGATTGATCCCGAGGCAGAGCAGTATGTTCAGTCTGATCCGCTGGCAGTACCAGTGCATCCAGTTCAGCCAGAGCAGCCAGATGTTGTTCGAGCACTGATGGACGTTCTGATGGGGTTCATAGCGACTCACCAGCAACAGAGACGTTCTCACTCTGTCAGTTCAGACGGCTATGGAGCGAGGTGGTTCTCAAATCTATAATTCTGCGAACAACTTCAAACGTCTCCATCCCCCGTACTTCTATCGTATTGAGGATGCGATTGCGTCTGATGCGTGTCTCCAGGATACTGAGGCCATACTGAGGTAGCAGAAGTTCCAGCTAGGGAGCGAATAGTAGTGATTAGTGGTTAGCCTGCAACTACTAGATTTGGCCAGCGACTGGTGGGCAGCTCAGGAGGTTTCACTGACGGTGCCGATTCTGTGGGGGACTTCAGCGAGAGATTTTAGACTCGGTACTACGATGCGGTGTCGCGTTATGACCTGCATTAGAGGTTTAACAACCTCTAGCAGATGAGTAGGACCGTCGACGGCTACGCGACGAAGTTTTGCATGCTCAGCCGGTTTGCTCCCACCTTGGTAGCAACCGAATTGGACCGAGCTAGAAGGCTCCAGTAGGAAATTCATCTGGAGATCATCTTGGTGGTCGAGCATCATGAGCTTCAAACTTACGACGCCGTGATGAGAGCGATGAGGAGGCATGAGTACACCTCCCAGAGGATAGTCGACATAGTTGGGGGCCAGAAGAGGCCTCATGTTCAGATGGGATGTTCTACCTAGTCTTCTGCACCAGCTCCGGCAGTTCGAGCTTTATCGATCGGGTCTCTGAGGAAGGCGACTTCGGTTCAACAGTCTTCTCAAACTCGTCCTCAACAGCAGATGCAATCATCTTCATTCGGGTATTCCCACTGTGGGAAGCCAGGCCACGTCTTTGCATATTGCCGTAGGGCGCAGGGTTTGTTTCTAGCATGTGATGGAGCAGGACACATAGTTAGCACTTATCCCCGGAGGGCTTCAGCTGGATCATGATCAGTCCAGTCAGTTGCTCTGCAGTTCAAGGCACCAGCGCCAGTACAACAGTATTAGGATCTGAGGCCTTTACCGACGCAGTCCCAGACATTCCAACAGCAGAGGCCATAATAGTATGCACAGTCCCAGGCTCAGGCTAGGCAGAGAGGCCAATAGCAGAGGGGATCACTGACGGCACAACATCCTGCTGTACATGGATCTTGGAATTCTATCTGAGAGCAACAAGGCAAGCAGGTGCATTCGGCTACCCCCACCTCTGAATACCCTTAATACCTGGTATAGCCATTCCCCTATCCAGCTCCCAGAGGGCAATGACATAATTTTGGGATGTCTTACCAGGAGGCGCTAGCGGCTGGAGAGACAGTTGTAGGTACCATTCTCGTTCATTCGCATTCAACTTCAGCATTATTTGATTCTGGCGCGACATGTGTTGGCTTGGAGTCCGAGTCTTTGCTTGTAAGGTTGAATATACATACTGGTAGCGGTCTTGTGGGAGTAAATCGAGTTTATGTCTCATGTCGAGTCGTAGTGTGCGGTAGAGTGTATCCTGCTAGGATAATAGAGTTTCTATGGGCGATTACGATTTAGTCCCAGGAATGGATTGGTTGAGTGCTGGACATACGACGATAGATTGCCGTGCTGGCAAGGTTATCTTTCGTGTCCCTAGCGAGGAGTTCTCATTCTCGAGAGGCGAGGTCGAGTCTCCGTCAGTTATCCTGAGGATGGCAGTAGACGAGGAGGCGCAGAGGTGGTTCCCAAGAAGGTGGAGGCTATTGAGAGTTGGCCAGTACCTAGTACAGTCTCGGAGGTGCTCATTTTTCTGGGATTTGCAGGCTACTACAGGTGGTTCATGACAGACTTTGCTAGGATTTTTGCACCCTTGACACAACTTACGTGTAAGGACGTGCGCTTCGAGTTGTCAGATGTTGTCAAGTTTCTTTCGAGAAGCTCAAGCAGAGTTTAATTTGGGATCCTATTCCGACACTTCGCGTCGGACCAGGTGGGTTCACGATTTACTGTGATGCATCAGGAATTGGGCAAGGGTGTGTCCTTATGCATTATGGTAGGGTTATTGCTTATGCGTCTCGGCAGTTTCGAGACCATGAGAAGAATTATCCGACCTATGATTTGGAGTAAGCTGCAGTGGTGTTTGCACTCAAGCTCTGGAGGCATTATTTGTATGGCGAGTGGGTGGAGATCTTCGCATATCACAAGATCTTGAGGTATGTATTCACGCAAAGGGACCTCAACATGCGACAGTTTATTATGATATTGATCTTCAATATCATCCAGGGAAGCCAACGTCGTTGCAGACGCTTTGAGAAAGAAAGCATGAGCTTACTTCTTGACGGAGCAGCATCACATCCTGGACGATCTTTAGGAGATGGGCATCAAGGTAATGTTACCCGGTGATACGGGTTTGATGGCAGGATTGTAGGTGCAACCTACTATAGTAGAGAGGATCAGGACAACACAGTCAGGTGATGCCAAGCTTCAGCGACTCGGAGTAGAGTGTGTGGCAGGACGCCGAGCAGATTTGAGCATTCACGAGGATGAGACTCTCAGGTTCGGGAGTCGACTTTGTGTGCCGAGTGGAGATATTCGGCACGATATCATGTTAGAGGCCCACAATTTCCAGTATTCAGTTCATCCAGGAGGGAGGAAGATGTACCATGATATTCAGTTCATTCATTTGGGTGATAGTAGATCGGCTTACGAAGGTTGCTCACTTCCTACCTTTTCGAGTTGGTCAGTCTACTGAGCAGCTAACAGAGATATATAAGGCAAATTGTCAAACTGCATGGAGTGCCAGTTAGCAACGTCTCAGACAGGGATTCTAGGTTCACTTCACAATTCTGTCCTAGCCTTTAGTAGAGTTTAGGCACCCATCTGAGATTTAGTTCAGCATATCATCAACAGACAGATGGTCTGTCAGAGCGTACAATTCAGACCCTGGAGGATATGCTTCGGTCATGTACGCTAGACTTCTGTAAAATCCCTCACCAAAAAATAGGTTGTTTTTTGTGTATTATATATTTATCGTGTTTATTTAGAATATTTTAAATCAATTTATATTTATTTGTTGTATTAGGATACTTTACCGCAGTTTGAACATTAATGACATAGGACGACCCTAAAATCTACATCGTCCTTCGTAGGAAGTACCCTACACGGAAGACACTACCCGTAGGATCTTCATGTGACACAAAATTCGATCATTCAACATTATTATGACACTAGTGTGACAGACGTAGTTTATTGTGTTTAAAATTTAGATATTTTTGTATAAATAATTTATTTGTGATTTATTTTTTCAATCCAACATTTTTCAAATAGCAACCCATAATTTCTCCATGCCAATTTAGGCCACTTTCCTCTTTTGTAGGATTTATTTATTTATTTATTACTATTTTAATCCCATAGAATCAAATCAAATATTTGTTAAATTAATTAATTGATTAGTTGTTGACTTTTAAATAACTAACAACCTAATTAGAAAATAATTTAAACTAATCATACTCCTACCCAATCCCTTCACCGACCCCCCCATACCCGCACGTACACACCGACCCCCCCATACCCGCGCGTATATCTCCCCCTCTCCAAACCCGCGACCTCCTCTCCCTCTCTATCAATCTATATATATACTCATATATATTTCATCTCCTTCTCATCCAAAACCCTAACTTAATCTCCTTCTCATCCAAAATTCTAACTTTCTCACCATAGCCGCCACCTTCAGCACCAAGGCCGACCCCCCTTCACGTGGACACAACGCCATCTCCTTCATCTAAGATGTTTCTGTGGAGAGCTCCGGACCAGAATTGTTGTGCTCACATCTTGGCCTGGAAGGCAAGTACACCTTACTTGTTTGTATTGTGTAGTTTACATATGTCTAGCTCTTTTTATTTTGTTAGCTGTGTGCTCGCATCTTAGAGTAGCAGACGTACCCGTTATGTTGTGAAGATATGTGGTATCTTATGACCTGTCACTGTTTCAAACAAGTTAACTGAGTGAGTGAGTGCATGGACTGGCGTGTTGACTGGCCATCGGTACGTTAGCTCGTGTCTTGTGTTAGCTGTTGGTGTTAGTTTGGGTTCTAGATTTTATTGACGTCGTTGCATTATGTCTGCACCATGTATATGGTTCGGATAGTTCATTGGGAAGGAAGAATCTGCTAGTGAGCGTATGAAATTTTTGTTTTTAACTGTACTGTGAAAATAGTGCAACTGTGTAACCCCCGAGTTTTTCGAAGCGCTTGGTGGGACGACTGTTCTTCTATTTGTTCTCCCTCATGCGCCATTAGAGATATCTCGAGTACATTTCACATAGATGGTTTAGATACCCTATTTATTGTTTACTGCTTTACTTTCATGCATGTCGATTTTTTGTGTACTTGTTATGTCCCTCTGAGGACCTGACACATTTTTCAGATCTCGACGAGCTCTTATACCCGACGGATTATGGAGTTGGAGATTTTGCAGACGAGGACTTTGAGGTGGAGCCACATGAGTTTCTTTGAGCATTCATTCGTGGATGACAGTTGCTTAGTGTCTTGGGTGTCTTTATCTAGTTAGTTGATACCCAGGCTATTTTTTAATTGCTTAGTTTTATTCTTTCAGTATTCTTTTGTACTCATTTTTGTGGATTGTTCTCAACTAGATATTCTTTTGTAGTGAATTTTGAGACTTATTCTATTTTATTGAGTTTTCTATTCTGTGATATTTTGTAGATGAGACTAGATAAACCTGCCTATGATATTGAGTTTTAGTTATATTTTATAGGGTACTGGTTAGGTCCATTAAATTGGGTTCCTATACTTGTTCGTATAGCTAGCATGTGTACGTATACCTGGTCCTACGTATTTTGGGACTGTGACGTGACATATTTTTAGTGGTGGCCCATGCAGGTCATGTTATCCGTTTCGGTTACGTAACTGTACCGAGCGGGCCTACACATAGGATTAGAGTTTTATGTCTCATCCACATTTGACTATAACTCACCTTCTTCCTAATCCGTTCTATTTAAATAAATGCTTGCATCCTGTTTGATTCATGTACTCTTCCTAATATTTCGTTCATCTCTTGCAGAGAGATGAATTTGCGTAAGAGATGTGCCGCTACCGGGGGCAACACGTATCCAGGGATCGATGGCTAATCGCCAGGAGAGGCATCGACGACTCATTGACTTCCAGGACCGGACAGACTGACTGACAACCGGTTCCACCAGCTCCTCCCATAGTGCCTAATGGAGCTCACCCATCTCCATCAATACCACAGGACGGCCAAACGCAGATGATCCAATTATTCTAGATGATGATGCAGGAACAGAGACAGCAGGCTGCCGCACTGGCTGCCGAGTAGAGGCACCAAGCGGCAGAACAAAGGCAGGAAGCCGCCGAGATGAGACAGGGATTCCTGACAGCACTTGAGAGGATGGCTGCAACATCACTCACACCATCCCAGACACTAGCTCCAGTGCCACAAGTGCATGTTAGTTCAGTTAAGAATTTTGTGCAAATGAACCCAAGCCATATAAAGGCAATGGGAGTCCAGAGGAGACCATAACTTGGATAACCAGCACCAAGAAGCTTTTAGAGGCATCACAGCTGCCTACGAACTTATGGATGACAAGCGTGACGACTCAGTTAGAAGAGAACGCTCATCCCTGGTAGGAATCGATGGAGCGCCAATTGGGTACACACTAGACTTGGGAGCAATTCTTGGAGTACTTCTCAGAGTACTTTGAGAAGAAATACTTTTCGGCCATTGTGAAGGATGCATTATACAACCAGTTTCTCCATCTAGAGCAGGGGAACAATACGGTCGATGAGTATGACTCGGAGTTTAGCCGCCTCAGTAGATATGACGCCGTTCTGATACCTAATGACTTGGAGAAAGCGAAGAGATTTTATCACGGGATGACTAAGGAGCTTCAACACTATACCAGCTCACAGTCCCGGATCTCTTATGTTGAATTATTGACGAAGGCCAGGATTCAGGAGGCCATCAGCAGGAAAAAGGGAATCAACAGAGGATTCAACTAGGACCAGCAAAGATGCAGTAAGGAGGGCCTATCGGACGACCAATGGGATAGTAGCAGCAACAGAGGACGGGACCCTACCAGCTTAGAGAGTCACTGACTTGCCATTTCTACGGCAAGAAGGGGCACCTACAAAAGGAGTGCCGAAAGAAACTGGGGACTTGCTTGATCTGTAGAGCAGGACAACATTAGGCTCAGGATTGTCCGCATCATAGAGCTATAGTTCCCTTGGGAGGGCAGAAGCTAGCAGTACCGGCACCGGGAGCAACCAACCAAGGATGAGGATTACCTCGTTTACTAGCACTCCATTGGCATCGCATGCAGTGTAGTTCAAGAGAGCCAGACAGCAGGCATGAGCTCAGAGGCAAGGACAGGTGTTTTAACTGGCTCAGGGAGGAGAAGAGACTTAAGGAGAGGCTATTACAGGTATTATTCTAGTTGGATTAGTACCTTCCACTATTTTATTTGATTCCGGGGTCACTCTTTCTTTCATATCATCTAGATTTGTAGCAATGCATAGAATAGCTACTTCACCCTTACCTAAGAGTTGGAAGATTCTTACCGGCGGAGGAATAGTGCCTGTAACTAGTACCTGTAGGACTTGTTCAGTTATTGTTTGTGGTCGAGAGATGAGAGCTCGACTTTTGGTACTTTCAATGCCAAATTTTGACATAGTGTTAGGGATGGATTGGCTTAGCCAATATCATGCAGTATTAGATTTCCATAAAGGTTGTGCTATCTTTAAGCCGGCAGGTCAGTCAGAGTTTTGAGTACATGAGAAGAACTATAGAGAAGGGAATAGGCCAATTAGGTGGAGTTTGCATGGCGATGGAAGTTGCGTCGCCACCGATTATTAAGGAGTTTGCAGATGTCTTTCCATACGAGTTGTCAGGTCTGCCATCGGAGAGAGAAGTCAAGTTCACTATTGAGTTAGTACCGAGAGCAGCGCAAATATCTTATAATGTGTATCGGTTGGCAAAGAAGGATCTGTTGACACAAAGTGGTCGCAGTCAACCTGATTCTGATAATCGTCAAACATCATATCTAAAATACAGATGAAGCAGATACTCGATGCAAAGCATATCAACTCCGTCAGTACAAAAGTCAGACTCTGCACCAGCTATTGGTTCCATATTCAAATATAATCTTTTATTTATTTGAGTCTAGGATCGATGTAAGCTGAGTCGCACTAGAAAATCCAAGTACCTATACCCAGATACTTAGTCCACTCAAATAAACCAAAAAACCTATCCACCAAATCAGGCCATATTCATTAACAAAGTCTACCATACTTAGAAACCGAACTCGGACCGAACTCATGTCGAACTCGGACCGAACTCGGTTACCTTTTGGTATGAAATCAACCAGTTCAATTATCTCCTAATTTCTTGGCCCAACGGTTAAAAATTTGAATTAAACCCTATCCGAATTTTGGCCGAATTCTGTTTGCTTGCACACTATAAATATGATTGGAATTCTACATTCCTACACTCAACGATTCTTAATCTTCTATTCCATTGTGAGCAAACATCTAAGCCTTAACTTTCCCATCTCCAAGAGCAACTTCCTAGTCTTTCTAGTGCCATTTGCGGTCTCGGTCTAGAAGTCTTCATAGTTGTAAAATGCTTGGTTCCATCAGTTACTCTCTCTCTCTAGCTGTGAAGTTGCGAGACTTTGGATCAAACCTCGTGGTGTAAAGAAGTGGCAAGACGTCGGATCAAAGCTTGTGATTCACTATTGGTGATTATAGTGGATAAAACTCCGAGCTTGACTTCTCAGGACTGGACTATTCCTCTCAGAGGGAAACCAATATACATCTTGGTGTTTGCGTTTGCTTTCTCTCACCCTATTGCATATATATATAAGTATATTCATAACACTGCTAGTAGTATCACTTACAAATGAGATATATTCTAACTGCTAGTAGTTGATCACCATTGCTTGCAATAGAATTATATTTTTAACAGGTGATTTTATTTTGATGCATACATAAACTCTATTAACCCCCTCTAGAGTTTCCATACACGGTCCTACAATTGGTATCAGAGCTAGTACTCTTATTGGAACTTTTGCTCATACAAATTGATCCTACAATTGGTATCAGAGCAGGTAGTCTCTTAATTAGTTTCTGATCCCAATTGCTCCTACAATTGGTATCAGAGCTAGTACTCTTATATAGGAACTTCTGCTTATAGAAATTGATCCTTCAATTGGTATCAGAGCAAGTTCTCTTGATTACTGGATTAACATCCAAAGAGTATAACATATGGCAACAACACGATTACTCTTTCCCATCAATGGTGAAAGCCAACTCCTTGATAAGCCACATGTTTTTAACAACACTAACTATTTATTTTGGAAAATACATATGAGTGATTTTCTAAAATCTCTTGGCTTTAACTTATGGACTTATGTTACTAATGGTTACAAAAGAGTTGACAAAGTAGATAATGAATATACCAAAGATGAAAAAAAAGCAACAAGCGATGATGCAAAGGCAATGTACATGCTCTACTGTACTCTAGGAGAAGACAAATTCAAACTTATCTCGAAGTGCAAAACATCATATGAGATATGAAAAATGCTGGAAGCAACTTATGGAAACAACGAAGAAATTGAAGAAGAACCTCATGATGTTACAAACTTGTATCAAAATGAAGAAGCCGTAAGTACAAAGAATGATGCAGTCATTCAATGCATCAATGATGACAGCAACTCAAAGGAAGAAGATGTTGCAAGTAAAAGCATCCAGTACGAGAATGACAAAAACCTTTAACATACGACAGACTTGTGCTTAATGGTAAGCGAGGTAAATGATGACTCACTAGCAAAAGATATTTTGCATGATGAATTATCTGATGCTTTTAATGATTTATTTGAAGACTATAATAAGGTTAGAAATAACTATAAGCAAGCTCAAAAAGATATCAAATCTTATCAGCTTAAGAATGATCAGCTTATTTGCTTACTTAAGGAAGCTAGAGAAAACTCATCTTCTGATGAATCAATTAAAATCTCCAAACTTAAGCTTAGCTTTCAAGAAGCTCTTGACTGCTTTGATGAAAGCAATCAAGAAAATGCTAAACTTAAGGAGGACCTAAAACAGGAAAAGGAGAAATAATCTAATGCCTCACTTAAGGTAAATGATCTTTCTACTAAATATGATGAATTACTTGTTAGCTCTAAAAAGTTAGATAACAGACTATATGAATAGGCTATACAACCTATAGCTTAATCTAGTACTAGACACACATGATACTTGACCAAATAAAAGAACACGACACTCACATAAGAGAGAGAAGATGATTGGTAAATCACATAATCATGCCTTTATCTACACCAGACCCAAAAAAATAATCACGTGACATATCATGCTCATGCACCTGGTTTTAACCCAAACAATACTATTACATGTCACTACTGTGGATTGAAAGGACACTCCTCACACTTTTGCAAAGCACGAAGATTAGTAAATATGAATATGTTTATCTGGGTTCCAAAAAATAATCACTATGGATCCAAATCCTGGATACCAAAGTCTTGTTCTAATCATATAGGTGGAACGATTTGTGGCAAGACGTAATGTTAAAGGACAAAGTTGGTGATTGCAAAAAGCTAATGGACATTCTCATGGCAATTGTACCAACACAAAACATGACTATTAAGTCATTATGGTAACACAAATTTTTATATTTATAGTAGTATACTATAATCATTCAATTCATTGAAATGTGGTAGTACACTTGTTCTTAAATTGTGTAGGAAAAAACTTTTGTTAAATAACTCTTCAATATTATGCTCTAAAGGTGTAAAAATTATTGTTAAATAGCCTAAAGGGTCTTTCTGTCAACAAGGTGTAAACAACCTTAAGCGACACGGTACTTAAGAGTCTTCAGACCACCGCTAGCTGGGAACCGGCTCCACAGCTAATTAATAGTAACAAAAATACCTCACTAAGTAATGATATACAAAGATCTATTTACAAACGTTTTCTAAATACAATTATCATTCATTCAGTAATTGACTGCAATATAAATTCTTTTAAATGACTTGTCTAAAAACAATTACTGATAATATAGCCTGTCATAGTAGTATTATGATGAGATCACTTGTATGTTTTTCATATAACTTTTATAGCTTACTACAAAAATATATTTTTCAAAATCCTGAGCTATCAGAACTCGGACAGAGTTCGGTACGAACTCGGTCCGAATTCGGTTCTAGTATTTTTATAACAACAACAGCCTCGGATTTGACCATATTACTTTTTCTTCCCAAATCTTTCTTCTCCAAACCGAGAATAACCCTTTCATCCAAAATCCTAGTTTTGTGCTCTCCTTCCACAAAGACTTTTTCTCTCAAAAACTTGAGATCTAAGGCCCTTGGTGAGATTCTCCTTCATCTCCTTCAATCTTTTCAAGGTACATCATTCACATTCTCAAACCATAAATTCATGGCTCCTAAATTTGGGAAAAAGAAGAGAAAAGCAAATAAAGCTTCCTCTTCCCAACCCTCAAGTGATGATGTTCTATATTCCCTATTTTCTTCCAACATTCCAAACCCCGGTAAATATGATGAGTTAATTTTCACTTCTCTTGATGCCTCAAATTTATGGTTCAATAATTTTATGCAAAGAAATATTTGCAAGGACAATCCTATCAATTTTACTACTTTTTATGCCCAAAAACCAAAAGTTATAGAATTTTATCTTCATCGTCTTGTCAAAACTAGAAAACCTATTTATTTGAATGCCATTCACATGTTTTATTGTAATCAATCTCATGATCAATGGTCTATTTCTTCGAGAGTGGGTGGGATCAACATTGAATTTGACGATACAACTTTGGATGAAATCCTTGAAATTTCTAACGAGGGAGATGCCCTAGTTGAGATTGATAAACTAAATCTCAGAGACGACATCACTCTTGATTCTTTCAAGGACATACTTTGCGCCCCTCATCCTTGTCCTGACGAAAAAATTTCGTGCTCGTTATTTCTACCAATACTTTTAAGAACTTCACCGTATTATATACTCTGCTATCATTCCAAAGTAGACCTACAAAGATGATGTTACCTATAGGGAGATGTCTGCTTTATATCACTTCTACACATCCACTCCCTTTAATCTTCCTAAGACCATGACTAGGTAGATGATTGACTGTTGTAAACACAAACGTCAACTTTCTTATGCCATGTATCTACCACTCATCTTTGAGCACTTCTATATTCCTATGAAAGAACCCACTTATCTATTTGAGCTAGCTTATCTGACCAAAGCCCGCAGGGTTCAACCTACTTCTATCGTTCTTGACGAGGACGACTCATCCAGATTTGATTCTGATGCACCAGCTGATCCAGCTCTAGCTCTTCCTGCTCCAACTCCTACTCCATCATCCTCTGCACAGCCTTCTACCTTGGACTCGATCCAAGAGATATTTCGCGAGCAATTCAGGTTGCAAAACGAGATAATAGTTGCTCAACACCAGGAGCAGAACACTATGATTATCACTTGGCTTAATGACCAGTCTTATCGCACCACTATCCAGGCCCGCATATTAGCCAACTCCCTAGCAGATTTTCATTATCATCTAGCCCATCATCCTACTGTACCTCACCCAGTGGCTCGTGATCCTTCCCGCTCAGGCTACATGATCGATTATCCATTTGTTCAGCAGTACTTCGACCCTACCAGAGCATATTTTGATAATCACCCGCCTGCTGATGCTGCTGTTGATGATTTGTGATAGTTTCTTTTGGCTATATGGATTTATTATTTTTTCTATTTCAGTGTACTAGAAACGTTTGCTTAAAATGTTCGTAAAACTTTTATGCTATTTTGGTTATTTGCATATAGATATTTGCCAGTCTTGATACTTATTTTGATTAAACAATGCATGATACTTTTATCTGGTTAATATGTCTATTTCTTTAATTTGTCATAATCACTCGTTATGGGGGAGTTATTTATTTATTTTCTCCTATGATATATTGACAAAGGGGGAGAAATGACAAAATGTGATGACAAAATATGATGAGAAAATGTGACGATTATGGTTGATCTATGGTTGATGACATATAACTATGATATATTTATATCTATATTCTTGATATACTTGCACCTAATTTTGCTATAAAGAAATGACAAGTTACAGGTCATTCAAGTGTTCCCGTTCAAAGGAAAGATCTACTTACGGGGGAGCTTTTCTTAAAAAATGTTTGTTTTCAACTGAAAGATCTACGCACAAGGAATCTTCGTGTATGTTTCAATTACTTGCATCAAAGGCTATATCAGACTCACCTATGTGTATTTTGGCATAGTTTGTCAATTATCATAAATGGGAAGATTGTTGACACAAAGTGGTCACAGTCAACCTGATTCTTATAATCGTCAAACATCAGATCTAAAATACAGATGATGTAGATATTCGATGCAAAGCATATCAACTTCGTCAGTACAAAAGTCAGACTCTGCACCAACTATTGGTTCTATATTCAAATATAATATTTTATTTATTTAAGTCTAGGATCGATGTAAGCTGAGTCGTACTGGCAAATCCAAGTACCTATACCCAGATACCTACTCCACTCAAATAAACCAAAGAACCTATCCACCAAATCAGGCCACATTCATTAACAAAGTCTACCATACTTAGAAATCGAACTTGGGCCGAATTCATGCCGAACTCGGACCGAACTCGGTTACCCTTTTGGTATGAAATCAACCAGTTCAATTAGCTCATGATTTCTTGGCCCAACAGTTGAAAATTTGAATTAAATTTCATCCGAATTCTGGACGAATTCTGTTTGCCTACACATTATAAATAGGATTAGAATTCTACATTCCTACTCACTCAATGATTCTTAATCTTCTATCATATTGTGATCAAACATCTAAGCCTTAGCTTTCCCATCTCCAAGAGCAACTCCCTAGTCTTCCTATTGCCAAGTATGGTCTCGGTCTAGAAGTCTTCAGAGTTGTAAAGGACTTGGTTCCATCAGTTACCCTCTCCCTCTCTAGCTGTGAAGTTGCGAGACTTCAGATCAAATCTCGTGGTGTAAAGAATTGGCAAGCCTTCGGATCAAAGCTTATGATTCACTATTGGTGATTATAGTGGATAAAACTCTGAGCTTGAGTTCTCGGGACTGGACTAGTCCTCTCAGAGGAAAACCAGTATACATCTTGGTGTTAGCGTTTGCTTTCTCTCACCCTATTGCATATATAAGTATATTCATAACAATGCTAGTAGTATCACTTACACATGAGATAAATTCTAACTGCTAGTAGTTGATCACCATTGCATGCAAGAGAATTATATTTTTAACACATGATTTTACTCCGCTGCATACATAAACTCTATTCACCCCTCTAGAGTTGCCATACACGGTCCTATATGAGCTAGATGAGCTGAATGTGCAGTTGCAAGAGTTGCAGGACAAGAGATTCATTAGGCCAAGTGCATCACCATGGGGAGCCCCAGTATTGTTCGTGCCAAAAAAAGATGGAACAGTTCGCATGTGCATCGACTACATAGCCCTTAATGCAGTGACCATCAAGAATAAGTACCCTATGCCGCAGATTAATGACTAGTTCGATCAACTGACTGGAGCATATGTGTTTTCTAAGGTTGATCTGAGATCAGATACCATCATATGAAGGTGAGGCGTGAGGATATTCAGAAGACGGCTTTCAGGACTCGCTATGGTCACAATGAATTCTTGGTAATGTCCTTTGGATTGACAAATGCGCTAGCTGTGTTTATGAACTTAATGGACCAAGTATTCCATCAGTACTTGGACCAGTTTATGGTCGTATTCATCGACGACATTTTAGTGTACTCGAAGAGCTATGAGGAGCACAAGAAACATCTGAGGAAGGTGCTAGAAACATTGAGACATCAGAAGTTAAATGCTAAGCTGAGTATGTGTGAGTTTCTCCTAGATAATGTCTCTTTTCTTGGACATGTTATCTCGGGAGAAGGCATATCAGTAGATCCAACTAAGATATCAGCAGTAGAGACGTGGCCGACCCCAACTGACGTATGAGAGGTACGGAGTTTTCTAGAACTTGTGGGATATTACCGGAGGTTTGTGGAGAATTTTACGAGGATTGCAGAGCCTATGACAAGGTTGACCCGCAAGTACCAGGAGTTTATTTGGACAGAGGAGAGTCAGATGACGTTTGATGAGTTGAAGAAGCGCCTGACTATAGAACCGATCTTGACCATACCCTCTGGATCGGGAGGATTTGTTATTTATAACGATGCTTCTGGAAAGGGATTATGTTGTGTCTTGATGAAGCACGGGAAGGTGGTAGCCTATTGTTCTCGGCAGTTGAGGATCCATGAGAAGAACTACCCAACTCATGACTTGAGGCTTGCAGCAGTAATCTTTGCTCTGAAGCTTTGGAGGCACTATTTATACGGAGAGACTGCGGAGATCTATACAGATCATAAGAGCTTAAAGTATGTCTATACTTAGAAGGATCTGAATCAAAGGCAGAGACGATGGCTCGAGTTGATGGCAGATTTTAACATTGAGCTGCAGTACCATCCAGACAAAGCTAATGCAGTAGTGGATGCGTTGAGTAGGAGACCGATGTCATACTTCTTGAAAACACAAAAGGAATTGTTATATTATTTGGAGCAGCTGGGCATAGAGGTAGATATGCCAGGAGAAGTCACAAAGTTGATGAACTTTCAAGTACAATCATCATTGGTAGAGCGTATCAAGGCAACTATGCCGACTGATGCAAGATTTTAGAGGCTTAGACAGAGGACTGAGGCTGGGTTGCAAATTAGGCTGAGGATACATGAAGATGGGACTTTGAGGTGTGGGGATCGCCTCTATGTTCCTATTGGAGAGATTAGGCAGGAGCTAATGTCAGAGGCTCACAGTTCAGCACACTATATTCATCTGGGAGGTACGAAGATGTACAAAGACTTGAGAAAACATTACTGGTGGCTTGGGATGAAGCGAAAGATAGCACGATTTGTGGCGAAGTGCTGGATGTGTCAGCAAGTTAAGGCTAGACATCAGAAATCAGCATGACTACTCCAACCGCTTCCAATCCCGGAGTGAAAATGGGAAAACATCACCATGGACTTTGTTACGGGTTTTCCGAGGAGTCCAGCTGGCCGAGATGCAGTTTGGGTGATTGTCGAAAGATCATGTGTTCTTAAGGATCTCCCCTACTAGAGGAACCATCAGATTTGGAGGTAGAGGGAAGCTTAGTCCGAAGTACATCGGACCGTTTGACGTATTGGAGCGTGTTGGAGAGGTTGCTTACAGACTAGCATTACCGCAGACCTTGGAGGGTGTCCACGATGTGTTCCATATCTCACAATTGAGAAGGTATGTGACGGATCCTGGCCATGTATTGGACCATTCATAGATCACTGTAGGACCGAGTTTGTCTTATGAGGATCAGCCGGTTGAGATCCTCGATCGCAGAGAGAATGTGCTAAATAGGAAAACCATTCGACTAGTCCGTGTTGCTTGGAAGCATCATTCACCGGACGAATCGACTTGGGAGCGAGAGGATTCGATTTTAGAGCATTTTTCTCATTTGCGTGAGTCTTCATGTATGGATTTTACATACCGCAGTATTGTTTTTCTAGATCGTGCCATATTCTTAATTTCAAGGACGAAATTTTCTAAGGTGGATAGGTTTTAGAATCCCTCACCCATAAATATGTATTTTGTGTGTATTCTATATTTATCGTGTTTATTTAGAATATTTTTTTAAAATTAATTTAAATTCAGTTGTTGCATTAGGACACTTCACCGTAGTTTGAACATTAATGACATAGGATGACCCCAAAATCTATATTGCCCTTCGTAGGAAGTAGCCTATACGGAAGACACTATCCGTAGGATCTTCATGTGACACAAAATTCGACCATTCAGCATTAGTATGGCACTAGTGTGACAACCATAGTTTATTGTGTCTAAAATTTAGATATTTTTATATAAATAATTTATTTGTGATTATTTTTCAATCCAACCTTTTTCAAATAGTAACCCATAATTTATCCATGCCAATTTAGGCTACTTTTCTCTTTTATAGGATTTATTTATTTATTACTATTTTAATCCCATGAAATCAAATTAAATCTTTGTTAAATTAATTAATTAATTAGTTGTTGACTTTTAAATAACTAACAAGCTAATTAGGAAATAATTTAAACAAATCCTACTCCTACCCAAACTATTGACCGACCCCCCCATACCCGTGCGTACATCTCCCCTCTCTAAACCCATGACCTCCTCTCCCTCTCTCCTCTCTCCTCTCTCTCTCTCTCTCTCTCTCTCTATATATATATATATATATATATATATATATATATATATATATATATATATATATATATATACACACACACACACTCATATATATTTCATCTCTCCTTCTCATCCAAAACCCCAAATGTCTTTCTCATCCAAAACCCTAACTTTCTCACCATAGCCGTCACCTTCAACACCAAGGCCGACCCCCCCCCCCCCCACCCTTCACGTGGACACAACGCCATCTTCTTCATCCAAGAACTCTAGTTCTTCATCCTTCTCTCTCTAGTAAGTCCTCTTCTTCCTCAAACCCTCTCTATTGAGTATGAATGCATGAATAATTGTTGTATATATATAAATAAATAATTTTATATGTGTTTGCAATCCATTGCCATGTTCTTCATCGTAGGATTTTATTTTAGGATTTGCATGTAAAGAATTGAACCTATGAATGCATGTATGCACCCATAGGTAGAAACCTTGATTAAACCTTGTTATTAATATAGAAATATGATGTTTAAATTATTATTTTTCTAAATTTTACTGTTTATTCCAAATTATTAAATTATTATTATTTTTGGAATAAATTGCATGTACAATAGGAATGATGACATAGTTTTATGTTTTCTCCAAAATCCCGCATCGACCATTCTAAAACTTTGTAGATAATTAATATATGATGTTATTAACCTATATTAAATTCAGTTTTAAAATATATTTTCCAAAAATATTATTTTGATTTAAATGATTTTTATGCATAAGTAGTTACCTAGTTTACCTAGTTTTGATTTATGCATGTTGGAGACCCTTGGACTTGTTAGGACTTAATAGTAGATGGAAAATCTAATTTTTCTAGATGGATTGCTATTTTTCCAGAATATATATATTCTGAAACTTATTGAATAAATATAAAATTGATGTCTATGATATCACAACAATCATGTACTACCCCTTTGCATGCATACTAGCAAGTTTGGTTGCCAACACTAATATGATCAACTTGTAGATGCTAAAATTCTAATAATTTTTGTATGGATAAAAGAATTAATATTTATTGTAATTATTACTGATTTTACCATATTTATTCAGACTTATTTAGAAAATTAGAATTCTAGGTGTTTTATGTAACAAGTTGACCTAGTTTTGACAAAATTTGACCCCGACAATTTCAGACTTAAACCCCGACCAAAAATCTATGTTTTCTATATTTAAAATTATAGTATGTTATTTTAATTCTGATTTTTAAGTATTTATTCCAGAATTATCCATTTATCAAAAAATGGTTTTATTGACTTGTCGGTAACCTGTTATGTCCTAGTTTTAGTTTCTACTTAGTTTTGGACTCGTAGAAATTATAGTAAATGACCCTATCACTAAAAATCTTCTTTTCTAATAAAAATTTCAAAATTAATATTTTTGATAATTAATGTCTTTAAAAATGATTTTTGGTAATGTTTAACGACTAGTATTATTTTGTGGGCTAGTCACTTGCATTTGCAATCAACGTAGAAGTAAGAACTAGTTAATAACCTGATTATAACGTGATTGTAAGAGTCTAATTATATTAATAAATAAATTGGTTAGTGTTCGAGATGTTCCTGTGGAGAGCTCCGGACCAGAATTGTTGTGCTAGCATCTTGGCTTGGAAGACAAGTACACCTTGCTTGTTTGTATTGTGCAGTTTACATATGCCTAGCTCTTTTTATTTTGTTAGCTATGTGCACGCGTCTTAGAGTAGCAGACGTATCCGTTATGTTGTGAAGATACGTGGTATCTTATGATCTGACCCTGTTTTAAACATGTTCACTGAGTGAGTGCATGAACTGGCGTGTTGACTGGCCATCGGTACGTGAGTTCGTGTCTTGTGTTAGATGTTGGTGTTAGTTTGGATTCTAGATTTTATTGACGTAGTTGCATTATGTCTGCACCGCGTATACGGTTCAGATAGTTCATTGGGAGGGGAGAATTGCTAGTGAGCGTATGGGATTTATGTTTCTTACTGTACTGTAAAAATTGTGTAACTATGTAACCCCCAAGTTTTTCGGGGCACCTGGTGGGACGACTGTTCTTCTATTTCTTCTCCCTCATGCTCCATTAGAGATGTCACGAGTGTATTTCACATAGATAGTTTAGTTACCCTATTTATTTGTTACTGTTTTATTTTTATGCATGTCGATTTCTTGTGTACTTGTTATGTCCCTCTGAGGACCTGGCACCTTTTCCAGATTCCGACGAGCACTTATACCCGACGGATTATAGAGTTGGAGATTTTGCAAATGAGGACTTCGAGGTGGAGCCACAAGAGTTTCTTTGCGCATTCATTCATGGATGACAGTTGCTTAGTGTCTTGGGTGTCGTTATCTAGTTAGTTGATACCCGGACTATTTTTTTATTGCTTAGTTGTATTCTTTCAGTATTCTTTTGTACTCATTTTTGTGGATTTTTCTCAACTAGATATTCTTTTGTAGTGGATTATGAGACTTATTCTATTTTATTGAGTTTCCTATTCTGTGATATTTTGTGGATGAGACTAGATTATACCTGCCTATGATATTGAGTCTTAGTTATATTTTATAGCGTACTACGACTAGTTAGGTCCATTAAATTGGGTTCATATACTTGTTCGTACAGTTGACATATTCATGTATACCTGGTTCTACGTATTTTGGGACTGTGGCGTGACATATTTTTAGTGGTGGTCCATGTAGGACATGTTAGCCGTTTTAGTTACGTAACTGTACCGAGCGGTCCTGTACTTAATATTAGAGTTTTTGGTCTCATCCACATTTGACTATAACTCACCTTCCTTCTGATCCATTCTATTTGAATAAATGCTTGCAACCTGTTTGATTCATGTACTCTTCCTAATCTTTCGTTCATTTCTTGCAGAGAGAGGAATTTGCGTAACATACGTGACGCTACCGGGGGTAATACGTCTCCAAGGGTCGATGGACAATCACCAGGAGATGCATCGACGACTCCTCGACTTCCAGGACCAGACAGACTGACTGACAATCCGGTTCCACCAGCTCCTCCCGTAGTGCCTAATGGAGCTTCACCATTTCCATCAGCACCATAGGACGGCCAGATGCAGATGTTCCAATTCTTCCAGATGATGATGCAAGAACAGAGGCAGCAGGCTGCCGAGCAGAGGCAGCATGCGGCTGAGCAGGGGAAGAAAGTCGTCGAGATAAGGCAGGGATTCCTGGCAGCACTTTAGGGGATGGCTACACCAGCCCAGACACTAGCTCCAGTGCCACAAGCGCGTGTTGGTTCAGTTAAGAATTTTGTGCAAATGAATCCCAAGCCATATAAGGAAAATGAGAGTCCAGAGGAGACCACAACTTGGATAACAAGAACCAGGAAGCTTTTGGAGGCATCACAGCTGCCTACGAACTTATGGACGACAGGCGTGAGGACTCAGTTAGAAGGGAACGCTCATCACTGGTCAGAATCGATTGAGCGCCAATTGGGTACATACCAGACTTGGGATCAATTCTTGTAGTACTTTGAGAAGAAATACTTTCTGGCCACTGTGAATGATGCATTATACAACCAATTTCTCCATCTAGAGCAGGAGAAAAAGATGGTCGATGAGTATGACTCAGAGTTTAGCCGCCTCAGTAGGTATGGGGCCGTTCTGATACCCAATGACTTGGAAAAAGCTAAGGGATTTCATTACGGACTAACTTTTCCAGATTCCGACGAGCGCTTATACCCGACGGATTACGGAGTTGGAAATTTTGCAGACGAGGACTTCGTGGTGGAGCCACAGGAGTATCTTTGAGCATTCATTCATGGATGACTGTTGCTTAGTGTCTTGGGTGTCGTTATCTAGTTAGTTGATGCCCGGACTATTTCTTTATTGTTTAGTTGTATTCTTTCAGTATTGTCACGTCCCAGTCCCAAAATACTTAGGACTAGGACACGTAAATATGCCAGCCGCATGTATATGGCAACTCCAATATATGGATACCATAATACACACGTACGATGTAATATGAATATAAGCTCAAATGTGGTATAACTATCATAAGTCACAGGGTATAACTAAATCTCATCCACAGAAAATTATATATGAATAAATAGCCAATATATATGAAACTAGATCTCAATACAAAGAATCTAAAGATAGTTGGATGGAAACAAATCCACTACCAACTCGAATATATAAGTGCAAACATAACATAAGTACATCACCAATAATCACGAGGCTCGAAGGGCAGGCCTCCTCAAATAGAATCAACCAGTCCGGAACTGCACTCCTGCGAATACTTATGAACATCTACACCTGGAAAGGGACCAGGTCCTTAGAGGGACGTAATAAGATACATAGAAGCAAGCCAATTTGAATACAGTAATCATGCATAATGTTTGAAAATATATAAGTACGCTGTACAAGGCAATCTATACGAATACAAATGAGGACAACTTTTCGACGTATGGGCAAGGGTATACTACTCTATCTAATCTCACAACTCACACACCCGTCTAGAACATCATCAGCCGTCATACCGCGGGGGTAGCGACCCTTGTGACTCCATCAATCGACATACCGCGGGGGTAGCGACCATAGGACACGACTACCATAGTGCGTGCTAGTTACTACGGTTTACCAGAGTGGTTATAGCCCATACGCCTACTGATTGTCCTCTATGATACTAAGTGTCATGTGTGTGTCAACATATATAATATATAGTAATGATTGAAAAAAACTACACATGCAATGAATATACAGAAATGTAATAAATATACAGAAGTATAATAAGTATGCAAAGTACTATAAATAATTTGGCAAGGTATCTTGCCTGGTAAGAAAGCTGCAAAGTGTAGCGTCCAAAAGTCAAGCACACAGGATCAAAAGCTACGGCTTCAGAATGAACGTTTTCGGATGCTGAAATAAACATCACCAACGTTCCCAGAATAAGCGAGATAGCTAAAAAACATTACCCTTTCGTCCAATTTGAACACAGGGGCAAAACGGTAATTTCGGGTCAAGCGGACTCCATATGTGGGCCACCTTGCACCGAAAAGCGTCCCTGGGGTAAAGGTCTCTAAATGGGACAAATTATAGGTCAAACCAATTCTAAATGTCAGTACGAAATCAACGGTATGTTCCGATGTGGATTCCGGTGAGCCGAACACAATTTTGCCCAAAAAGTCAACCGTGGGGCCCGCCAATTGGCGACTTGGTCAACTGTCTCAGAATTGCGTAAAAATTGGGTCACAGGACCAGCGCGATACCACGAGTCCAGTGGCACAAATTTTGTCGCATTCTGACGAGCGTACACTAAATGCGCAGGGCTTTTGTAAAAGTTGCGACACGGAAGATTTTCTGCGGATACGGGCTGATTCTGACGTGCACACGCATCCAAATCAGTTTCCACGAAAACCTCCACTTCCAGGTATACTGTGCGCACCTTTTGGTACACGATGGGGTGGTCCTGTTTGACAGGGCGCGCTCCGTATCACAATTTCTGGAATTTGGAAAAAAATATGTTTTCGGAGTTTTCCATCTAATTTAATTCTACACACAGAAGTTAATAAATTAATATAAATAACAGAAATTAAACTAGGTTAGGTGGTCTTCGCATACCAAGAAGAAAAACCGAATTCGGATCTCTGTGGTGGGAGATACGAATCCGTGAACATAGGTAGTTAACCGCAGTTTTCTGCGTTCCCAAAAGTTGACATTTTTTGTCAACTTGATCGCTGTTTTCGCCTAGGTTTATGCGCTATTTGAGGTCAACTAACATACAGATATTGAAGGGGGTTAAGTGAGGATCATACCGGTGAAGACGGGGTCGAGTTTGGTCGAGCGGGAAGACGAAAAACAGGGCGTGAACACAGGTAAGTTGTTGTAATTTTTGGTCGTGGCGTTGTGCGCGGTCGCGTGGTCGCGGAGATGGCCGGCGGTGGCGGATTCCAGCGGCGGCACAGGGGCTCCGGCACGGCGCGGAGGGGGCTCCGGCGGTCTGCGGGTCGGCGTGGGAGATGGGTCGGCGTTTAGGGTTAGGGATGGTGTAGTTTATATGATATATATATAGGGATGAAGAAAGGGGGTGGGTTTTGTTCCGCGCGCGGGGGAATTGTTAGGGCTGCGACTGCTGTTGTTTTTGATAACGGGTTGGCATATAGGGTAGGGTAATAACGGGTTAGGGTATTAGTATCCATTAACTATTTATTTGTTTATCTTTTTCTTTTTCTTATTCTTTTTCCTATTCTAATTTCTTTCTAATTAAACCATATATATATATATATATATATATATATATATATATATATATATATACATAAAAATTCTAGAAATTATATTAGTGCATACCATTAAGCTAGCAACTGTCCAAAGGGTCTCCTACATGGAATAAATTAGAAAAAATTTATAATGGCTCCATAAATCTCCTAAATACAAAAACACCTAAAATAAAAATTAAATAAATTCTATTTTCTCTAATTAGCTCATAATTACTACAATTTAATTAAATAATTAATTAAAAAAAGATAAATACGGTTTTTAGAATTAGGGGTTTTACAAGTTTTCTTTTGTACTCATTTTTGTGGATTATTCTCCACTAGATATTCTTTTGTAGTGGATTCTGAGACTTATTCTATTTCATTGAGTTTCCTATTCTGTGATATTTTATGGATGAGACTAAATTATACATGTCTGTGATATTGAGTCTTAGTTATATTTTATAGCGTACTATGACTGGTTAGGTCCATTAAATTGGGTTCATATACTTGTTCGTACAACTGACATGTGTACGTATACCTGGTCCTATGTATTTTGGGACTGGAGTATGACAACTTCGGTGGTTCCTGGAAAGATTACTTGCATTTAGTAGAGTTCTCCTACAACAAGAGCTTCCTGAGGAACATTCAGATGGCACCCTTCGAGTTGTTGTATGGCAGAGGATATAGTTCACCCTTAGCTTGGAATGATATTGGCGAGAGGCAGATGATCGGTCCCGAGATGATAGCTCAGTCGGTTAAGATTATCAGGCAGATCAGAGGGCATATCAAAGTAGCTCATGATCGTCAGCGATATTGGGCAGATTCGCATCGGCGACATATTGAGTTCTCTGTCGGCGACCACGTATTTCTTATGATTTTGCCTACCTATGGAGTTATCAGATTCGGAGTACGGGGAAAGCTTAGTCCAAAATTTATCGGTCCGTTCGATATTCTCGAACGCGTAGGAGATATCTCCTATCAATTAGCTCTTTTACCATCATTCGCGAGGTACATGATATCTTTCACGTATCTAAGTTGCGTCGGTATATTTTGGATCCTAGCCATGTCCTAGATTATTCCGAGTTGGTCGTTGGTACCGACCTATTGTATGAGGAGAGGCCCGTATCTATTTTGGACGGGAGGAAGAAGTTTCTCAAGAACCGAACTATTCGATTAGTTCGAGTTCCTTGGGGTCATCACTCACCGGGTGAGTCGATATGGGAGCGCGAGGATGATATCCGTGCTCGTTATCCCTATTTGTTCGACTCAGGAGGTATACTTATTTTGTGTCCTTTATTCCTATCGTGCTTGTGTGTGGTAGTTGTTTGCAATAGTTAATTGCTTTTATATTCCCTGTTCCCTTTAGTTGTTTGGATTTCATAGTTACATGAGTTTCCTTCTTAGTTCTTGATAGCATGCTTTCATGGATTGTATTGATTGGATTTAGAGCCTTATTGAAATTCCGAGGACACAATTTTTCTAAGGAGGGGAGAGTTGTGTACTATATTGGTATATGAATACGTATTTTATATTATGTACTATATTTTATTGGATCTCGTAGAATCTCAAAATTTTCTCAAATTTGAAACTTTACTACCCGACCGACATACTGGTGGTATACCCCGGCATACCGATGACATACTATTCAGCATATATTTTTTTACTTTTGAGATATTTTGAGATTTTTTTGTGAATAGTATTCTATACTTTCTATTATCCATTGGTTTCTTGGTTTTATTTTGTGTGGTTGAGATTGATTTAATCTCGTGACGAGGATCGCCGCCAAGGCGGATCGAACGGTCATGATTAAATCACCTCATATATATATATATATATATATATATATATATATATATATATATATATATATATATATATATATATGAATTGATTTTCTCTCTCCTCTCTCTTTTCTTTCTTTCTTTCTTTCTTCAATTCTTTATTTCATCTCCATTACCCGCGGGAGCTAGGAGCTTGGTCTTGAGGCCTAAGAGTGTGATTTCTGAACCCCCTCTTGGTGGTGGAGTTGAAGGTTTAGGCTGGGAGCTTGGCTTTAGGCAAGTATATCTTGCTAAAACCTTGAATGACTTAACTGTAGTTTTCGATTTCCTTGGTGGTTTATGCTTAGAATTATATGCTAGTGGTTTTGTTAAATATGTTTCTCTAGTAATTTTTTGTCATGGGCTAGTTTCAGATATTGGTTTTGAGCATGTTTCGACTTTTTCGGTAGAAATTCTGATATTCACTGGTTAGAAAAATCGTTGTCGGAAACGATAACCAGAGTGTTTTCCATGAGACTTAATATATATGCTATATGAGACTTGTCATTAAACTTGACATCTTGCTAGACCAGTTTCTGTTAAGTTTTGGAACGTGACTTCCGTTCCGAAATACCCGTCTTGATTTGACTTTTCCTAGAGTTGCCTATGGAAACCGGCATACCTACGATACACTGGTGTATACCGACGGTATACCGATTTGTCCCGACTTGGAATCCTAGAACTTGCTCTGACTTGAACCGACATATCGACGATATACTGTAGTATACCGACCGTATACCAATTTGTTGAAATCTAAAACTTGTTGTGTTTTTGCTATCTCTAGTCCAGTATACCGACGGTGTACTGAAGTATACCGACGGTATACCGATTGTCCTGACTTGTTCTTCCTGTCTTCCTAGAATTTTCCTTGACGGCATACCGACGGTATACTGTAGTATATCGACGGTATACCGGTCGTGTACTCTTTTGCCTATGTTTTGTTTTTTATTGTACTTTTTGCTACTTTTTACTTGGCGCTTGTGCACATATTGCATGTATTATTTTCTTGTGCTATTTTCCCAGCTCTACTTGTCTATTGTGTTTACCCGACCTGACATCTTGTATAATTTTGGTGGCACCTACCCATTATATATTTGTCCAGACAAGTCCCGACTTCATGTATAGTTTGGGGCGCCTACCCATTACACACTTGTCCAGTACCAGTCCTGATAGTGACCCGTCGTGGTGCACTCCTGCTCATTGATTGTACTATTCTTGGTTTGACATCATGTATAGTTTTGGTGTCACTTACCCATTATACACCTGCCGTGTAAAGCTTTGGGGACACCAACCCATTATACGCCTGTCTTGTACCAGTCCCGGTATAGTTTGGGCCTCCTACCTATTATACACCCGTCTCGTATATTACTTGTTGTGGCTTGTTATAGTGCATGCTCGTCATGCCTATAATCGTTTAGTTGTATTTCCGTATAATTTTGTGCTTGTGCTTGCCAAAACATTATCTTGTCTAGTCCATCGATCTCCTGGTGACCACACAGAGCATCAGACTGATTGAGTGGGTTTCTATCTTGTTCTCCCACTTATTGTATATATTTTTTTGTGGCGTTTAGTTCCGAGCACCTGTTAGCTCGTATTTTGGACTTGTTATATCGCCTATTAGGCATGACATGATTAACATGTTCTAGACTATAGTTAGAGTTGATTAAGTTTGACTTACACTATTGCTAGTTCATCATTTTGTATTACTAGCTTCATGATCAGATATGTATATATGGTTTGTGACGCTTTACTATTTGCTTTTGATGAAATATTTCTTGTACATTGTGGATTCCTGTTTGAGATTGAGACACTCGGATTGCTTGACCTAGGTTGATTGATGGCTTATAGTATTAACCCCCCATGTCTATTCACAACCGTGACCGTATTTTGGGATACTGGAGTACTCTGGTATACGTAGCTAGTTTTGTCAGCCCCCGCTCTCCAGTATTCTGGTCCCGAGACCTGATAGGGTTTATTACACTCCCAAATCGCGCAAGCAAAATCCCGATATTCAACTTCCCGTTTGATCGGTCTCATCCTATCTTCAATACTTGGTCCGCATCACTCCATCGAATTCTCAACACTCGTTCCATTATTTGTTTCGTTATCGTCCAACGAAACTTCCATTTACACGAGTCTAATTTCGATCGCTCAATCCTGACGCATCGAAGAATATCTGAGTCAAACTCCATTGCATCAATTTCTGACACAATCTTGCACTAGCCTATCTGTTGCGAGCAAACCTATCGCTTATCTTGTTCGAAATATTTCCAATGTGTGCACCACTCCGTAACATGCATATACCACTTAGAAATAGAGTTGCTCTTGTGCCAGATTTACTCTGTGTAGACGAACGTATATTCAGAACCAACTTTTCCGTGATGATCCTGTTGATCGTAACTCAATATTCGTTTACTCAAAGTTTCAAAACATAACTCAGCCGATGTGCACTAACCAACTTTTATTTTCGTTATCCGCGTCCGTCGCAATAATTCTACTGCTGTCCATCCAAACATTCCAATGTCGCGATCACTACGTGGTATACCATATACCACTTCGAATCAAGTTACTCCCCGCATCACACTTCTTTGCACTGATCCAAGATCCGTTCAACCTATCCATTCTTGTGTGATCCTATCATTCACAACTCAAAGTCTGACACGAAACTCAGCCAACATGTGAACCATCTAACTCTTTTGTCAATCTCGTTCGATGTAACTTGTGCCATGTTCAATTCTTAATACTTCCACTATTTCTCAAACCGTCCGACATTCTCGCTGTACGAGCAACTCGTGCAACGATCTCTTCCAAATAATCCAAGCCAATATCCAACTGTTCAATACATTCGTCGCACGAGCAACTCGTGCAACGCTCTCTTTGGTATTCCAAGCCACTGCTCAAATCCGCTAAACACATGCTTCTTACGAGCAAATTGTGCAACGCCCTCTCTGAAATTTCCAGCCAAAACTCAAACTCCGTCCAACACATTCGCTATATGAGCAACTCGTGCAATATTCTATTGTCATCTGATGCTTTTACTCACATTATGCTACATAACCAATCTCGTTTGACAACTAACTGCTCCAATGATGCAACCAAATATCTTCTCGAATGATAAGCCAAACCAACACGACGACACCTCTCAACTTGCTGTACGAATGCAACAATGCCACACAACTTGATGTACGAATACAACAACGCCAAACGATGCTACACTATCCTATCGAAATCCTACAAAAGCTAACGCATCGAAGAACAACATGCACACACAACAAACAAATATATAGATTTATTGCATAAAATATTTAATGTGGCACCGAGTACAGCTAATAGCCATTCGACACACGGAAGCTATTTAGAGTTTGTGATGAGCCAAAGGAAAAGTCCGAGGAAATAAACTGGGCGCTCTGATACCAAGTTGTTACGCCCCAATCTCCTGCAAGTTCGATCGTCCCCGCTGAACGTGCATCACCATGTTGCAATGCTCCCACAGGACAACCGTTCTCATCGGGACATGATGTCGTGCGAGCATGTAGTTGCGCTCACACAAGGAAAAGACGTCAAAAGTCATGGTTATCATCAAAAAGATCAAGTTGCAGCGAAAGTTAAGTATTATGTACCAAGCACACATCAGAGTATACACAATGAAGTTCTCGAAAGGTCCAAAGGAAAATGACACAAAGGGAATACCACAAAAGAGAATGCCAAAAAGGCAATGCAACACTCTTGCTCTTTCTCTTTCCCACAAAGGTATTTACCATTCAATACATCATGACCCGTATATCCAAGCTGGGCTACTACACCTGTGTAACTGAAAATAATGCCTACAAACGTGGGTCGGTACACAACCGTACTGGTGAGCGGGTAACCCACTCGTCTAAACTGATACTAAGTAAATAGTGAATGCAAGCAGCTATATGGTGATCTTTCTACTTGAATCCGAGATTCATTTCATGGCAAAGGCATTGCATGTTAAGGAAAGCAGTAAAATAATTTACGAATGCAATCATTCAACTCAAGCAAATATACTAGCACTTATATCCAATTCAAAATAACGGAGCATGCAATCCATTCTACTCAAACACGAAGCAAAGCGTGAACCTATCGAACCACATCGCACTCCAAGTATCAAAATCCATCCTCGATATGCACACTCTTGTCCGAGGCAAGGTGGTCGTCTGCCGCCTACATGAATGCACAAACTCATACTGAACCAACTCTTATCTATATGAAGGTCACTGGCCAAGCCATAAAAGACTATCCAACTGCATTTCGACCCGATCCAACGCTGAGTAGCTAGTCCGCCTGGTGGTTTCAAACTGCAAGTACCATGCTCAAAGCAGGTTACCATTTCTCCTCCATGGCCGAACGATCTCGGTTTTTTGGAGCCTATCACATTCGAGGAAACCAAACCATGTGCGCAACAGGTTGTCCGTGATAAATGCAATGCTCCAACAAATAGGTACGTCGAGAGAATCGAGCCTTCTCGCCCCACCAAACGATACTCGTCCCGCCAAACGATACTCGCCCCATCCATCCAATGCACCATAACCATTCTTAAATTATCTCCATTAGGCACCATGTCGATTTTTGATATAGTGTCCGATTGGTGCAACACCCCACTCCGAATGCTCCGTGGCACAATGCTCCAACAGTGGCACAATACCCACTCTGATGAAGTTGCCTGGTTTTAAACTACAACTGCACACTTTGCTTGACAAAGCATCCAACTTGATACTCGCACGCAACGCTCGCTCGTTCACTTGTTGAAGTGCCTTGATGTTCTAACCAAGATAATCCACTCAAGCTCCAACTGCCCAAACGTAAGTCCAACTCAAGCCATAAATTCTATCCTTCTAAACGATGCACATTCTATGCACGCCACAATGCAGTGATTTCATTATTCCAGACCAAGTGTTCAAACCATTACGTATTTCCATATTATTAGGCATGAAGGAGTAGAGTAGAAGGGACAGAGCCCACTCACCAAGTTGAATCCGGTAGCACTCTGCCTTGCCGATACAGTCGATTCCTTGAATCTGTGATTCGATGCGAAGCACGATCTACTCAATTGGTATGACCGTGTGAGTAGACCGTGCTCTCTAAAACATCCGACCGATCGGACTAAGGAAGACGACATTATCGCTCCAATCCCGCTATTCATGCACTGCTCTGAACGAACACCTAATTCTATTGCACGATGACCATGCCTCAACCTGATGCGAGGCGCCACTTTGATTGCACCAAACTCTGTACACCATGTGCACAAGAAAACCAACTTGAATCAATACTACTTCCATTCCCAAATCTTAGCGTAATGCACCGTGCGATTTTAGGGCATTACACCCGCTTAGCTTGTTGCCATCAGATTCTGATCAAGTAGCATTATTCCAAATATTGTACAATGCCCGTGCAGTCTTCCACCTTTGACATTCTACAAGCGGTCCCGCCGCTAACTCGAAGATGACGACCATAACTGATGACCAATAGGGAACCATCACATTCTTTCGTCAACTGATAGGGCACGAGTCTAGCCGGAAGAAACCAAGAAGGTCAGAAGATGCTAGCCAACCTCCAACGTTGGTTATAAATCCAATACGGTCTGATAATGAGCAAATGACATCTGTTCAGTTCGTTTCTACTGAAGGTGTCTATCAAGGAACCAGTTCAAAGAGTCACTCAATGTAATACGCTACTCCCTCTAGGGGTAGCCAATCAATCGGGTCTGAGTCAGAGGCTGAAAGCATTGAATTGACCTATGCTTCTTCAATGCTTTACCTTTCGTTGAAGAAAGAAGCGTTCCAACTCATATGGCTACACAGGGTGAAGGCAATAGAGAGGACACAAATGTCCTCATGCAGAACATAGAGGAAAAACTAGAAGAACTGCCACTACTTCTGACGACTTTCGTGACACAACGAAGCCCAGCACCTGTAGTCTCTCTACAAACCAACGAGGGCAACCAAGAGACCGATGTTGCATCCTTTGCCCAAGAGCTCAAAGATACAGGAAGCAAAATGACTCATGAAGCTGTAATTAAGAGCATGTTGGATAAGTTCGAGTCACTTGTCAACCGAAAGAACCTCCAGAAAGTGGGGATGGGCTTGCCATATCGGATCGAGTTGGATGAAGCAGTTGGCCTTGTCAATTATAAGCCGCCAACATTCATGCCATATGAAGGTATGGCATCCCCAAGTCAACACCTCTATCATTTCAAGTCACAAACTTTCAGCATCTAGACGAACGGCCCCCTTCGTGAAATGCTCTTCATTGGAACTCTCTACGGACCCTACGTCTGAATGGTTCCAAAGTCTCCTTGTTGGCTCCATCAAGTTATGGAACGACCTAGAGATGGCTTTTCTCTCTCGTTTCTACAAGTAGGAGATTACCTTCAACATGACTTCTTTAATCAATGCTAGGCAGAAGGTAGAGAAGTCAACTAAGGATTTTATTGAACGCTTCCACAGACTGGCTCTCAACTGCCCTCAAGGTATTCCAGCAGCTATGCTTATGGACACATGCATAAACAACTTCCTGCCACCAATCAAGTTCTGCTTTGGAGTTACCCCTTTCAAGAACTGGGCAGCCCTGATCGATGGGGCCAAAACTGCTGAGGAACATACATCGAACTTCGACCAACTGGGCTTCCAGAGAGTCAACCCTGACGAGAGAAGGCGGTTCCAACATAACCAAAATAGAGGCAAAGATGCCATGGTAGTGGACCTTTCCATGAGAGATTCATCAAGGCAACAATAATCACGATACCAGAGGACATCACACAATTATATGTTCAACAAGGACTACACTATTCCCATCTTCCAGTTCCTACTCCAAGGGAATAAGATTCAACTCCCTGAGATTAGGAGATCCGAAGAGACGGGATGCAATAATGATCCTAAGTACTATGAGTATCATCAATATGTGGGTCACCCTACAGTACAATGCTACGTGCTTAAATATGATCCAACAACTAATCGACTACAAAGTCCTCATATTGTGCAACGAACAGAAGAAAGCTACCTCAAACATAGTATAGTCCAGTTTGGTGACATCCCTCTAGTACAAATACCTGACGGCGTTGTTCCCACTCCTATAGCGGAACTAAGGTTCTTGAGCCTACCTTCACGGAGCAAGGACTACAACTTGGTGCCCCTTACTCTGAAGAAGGGAGGGATCATGTGGATACATCCCAACCTCATCTAAGATGAGAGGTAGACTTCCTCCTCAAGAAGATTCTTCTATTGCAATGCTATCGTCCTAAACCAAGAAGATCCTCTCCCTGCTAGTGTCTTGTCAGATTTCGAAGAGGATATTCGTGCAGCCGATATAAGTAATGCTCAACTAAGAACCACAAGGACAGGCTGGTCGTACATGAGCAATTAATATCGAATTCCCAACAGAAACTTGCCATCCACCTCAACAGCAAATCCCGTGAAAGACTTATTAAAGTCCCCAGCACAAAAAAGCCAAACAGACCCTGTTTGACAAAGTCTTGCGGAAAGATGCATCACAGGGTCTCGCGGAACCATACTCATTCGACATTCTGACTCAGTGTGAGACTCGTCTCACTATTGCGTATTTTGTATGTTCATATCTTGTATATGTGTTCTATTATTGTATATTGCTTTCTGCATATTTTTTGGATTTCTCTAGCTGCTCTCTTATAATTTTTAGATTTGTGCATAGTGTTAACCACCCTTGATATATAACCCTTCTTTCTCTGTCTTCCCCATTCTTTTACTTTTCCCTCTTTTCATTTTCTTCTCATTTTCTCCCCTCCTCCTTAGCCGAGAGCAGCCCAGGACAGGTCCCCCTCCCCTTTCCCTTGGTAGTAGTGGTAGTAGTTAATGGTAGTTTTAGGCAAGTACATCTTGCCAATGATGGAGAACTTACACTTTTATATTATTGTGGATTTCTTATATTTTATTAGTCTATATTATTCTTTATGAAACCTTATGCATGTTTACTTCTTGGTATTTTCGGTTTTGATGGCTTGGTTGGACTAGATCTAAATTTTTAGTTTAATGTGTTCTTGACATTTTTATGGTTTTGATCTCTTAAAACTTGTTATTTTTCCAAACTAGTTGTTCTATGTGAGATAGAATCTGATTTCAAGTGGTTTAGAATTTTACTTCTCTGGATTTGAGCTAGAAATGAGGATTTCAGAGAGAATCATATTTTCAGGGCATTGAGCTTTTCTATAATTGAAACTTGGTGTTCTGGGACGAAGGAGCTCCATGCGTCATGCTTTCCATGTGGTCTGGACTCCTTGCTCCAAAACTCAGCATGCGGCCATCTTGTTGGATGCATGACTAAATCTGCACATGTGCCCCTTTACCAAATGTATGGAACTTGAACGAAAGAAATTTCTCTAAGTTCCTGATTTCATGCGGCCCAGAGGAGCATGTGTAACGACTCGTTCCGCTCAACCCGGAGGGCCAATTCAAACGGCACAAGTGTAGCGAACCGACCCGCCTTGCTCAGCGAGATGGCTCGTTCGATGCAAATGCATCCATACTTGGATCTTCAAATGGAGTCAGACTTAGACTTTCAGAGACGCGCTCGGAGTCTCGCTCGACCGATGCGATTTATCGCTAAGATGGGTGGCCCAGGTGAACCTGTCTCTACTTAGCTGCATACTAAGAAAATGAATGTTACATGCTAGTTGTCAGGCGATAACCTTTGCATGCTAATAAAAGAGGTGAACGCACATAGCTAAGGGATAACCCCACCTAATCATTGTATAGAACATGGATATCTTACTTGCAATTTGCGTAGACGGACTTATTGAGTTGAAATGTAGTAGCTTCTTACATATATGCCACAAAAGTAGTTTGAGTTCATACTGAGGTATCACACCGCACGGAATATGATACAGGATAGAGTATAATCATGTTACATACATAGACGAGAAAGACTATCAAGTAGTCATTCCGAGTCAGGAGAAGGAAGGAAAGGAAAGTACTCGAGATATACAGATCACCGAGGCAGTCTCTAATCAGGGAGTTGCGTAAAGAAAGATCCGAGTGTAGTCCTCGACAAAGATTGAACCGAGTTGTTTCTCGGCTAGGATTGGGAGTGGGGGAGTAGTTGCATGGTCACGGACAACTGGTTGCATACCAGGTAGAGATAAGTTCTCGACACGATTGCTGAGGCATCCGAATCGTGTCGTCCCGGGAGGACAGTTCCAGTGTAGTCCTAGTAATACTCTAGCTGATGACTAGCGGGCGGGAGCGGGACATCCAGCAAAGCTTGCTACCGACCTGGATGGATGCCGACTCGTCAGACGGATCGGGAGGCCCAGCAAGGCTAGCAACCGAGCTGGGAAGACAGCCGCCCATCACAGATCATATCCACTATGGCTAATAGAGCCAGTGACATTCATATAGATAAGTCATGTTTGTATAATGGCTATCCGCATTCAGAAGAGGAGTAACGGGAAGGAGTACATTTGTAAGACATTCTGAATAATTAGAATGGATGGACGGTAACACACATAGTTCGAGTAAAATAGGTTTTGAGGCAGAGACACGACATAACCCTAGGACGTCATAAATATTCTTTGTTATTCAGTAGATCATTTTTATATTGTTGCATATAACTTGGAAGGACGAATGGTAAGAAATGGTAAGACGAACTCGGTTGTTCATTATTATGACACTCTTAAGCAGACACGGATATTACTTTCTTTATATTGTCATATAATTGATCCTAGGCAAAAGACTAGAAAGACAACAAAATCAGTCGGTGCATATAACTAATGAACGTGCTTGTTTTGTGGCGTGGGCGAGAGGCCTCCCCACCAGTGCATTCAATGTACTGACACCCAACCAGTCTGCATGCAGGGTGCAGGGGGAACTCGTACGGATTCGGAGATCGCTTAACGCAATGAGGCACCGGACCGCACTTGGTGTCTTGTAGCGTGGTGCGCGGACCTGGAGCTCACATATATGAGACATAATATATGGGAACATCATCATCCAGATCGTTTGAATCAGTTCTAAGCCTAAGGGCATATTCATTCATTGTAGAGAGAGAGAGAGAGAGAGAGAGAGAGAGCATGAGCGACTTGTAATCTCGGCCTAGCACCACTTGTAATATTTACTTTATATCAATAAAAAACTTAATTTGGATTCAATACTTGTGTTTATTCTATGTTTCCGCTATGACGACTCTGCGAACTAGTTATCAACGGTCGTTTCAGTATTTGTCTCGCGCGGGCGCAACTCCAGGCTCGCACGACATCACGTCCCGATAGAAACGATCGTCCCGTGGGAGCGCTGGCGTGGTAATTCGCGCCCAGCGGGGACGGCCGATTCCTGTGGCAGATCGGGGCATGACATTTTGGTATCAGAGTATGGCTTTACGTCCTTGGAATTTTTTTTGATTCTCTCAGTTTTGAGCTTGTGTATTTTAAGAGTGATAGACTCTCTCTCGATGTTCGATGAATATTTCATACAATAAGTCTAAATATTTTTGAAAAGTGCATGTGAATAATACGATTGCTTGAACGGGATAATGATGCGTGGGCCTTTGTGCCAACCTGTGTCAAACTTTTTTGGGAATAGACTTATGTTAGAATCTGTGAGTTACATGTGAACCCGTATGCCTATACGAGAACACCAAGCGGGTTAGTGTGCGAGATAGAACATAGTTCGGACGGTTGCCTATGCACATGGCCTTTTGGCCAAGTTGTGTTGAGTGTTATGCACCAAGACCCTTGGTGCTAGTAAGTTACAGCGAAATTTGGGTATGGTTCGGGTAAGAATAAAGTTGGACTTAGGAGGGAAATTGATAGAGACGTTATCGGAGAGCCGCTAAGGAGAATAAAGGAAATCGTGTATGAATTTTGAGATATAGTTGCGATGGTTATTCGTAGCCATAAGTTGTGATTCAAAACATAGTTTATATGGTAGACTATGGATAGAGGTGCATACGAGCCTAAGATCGTTAAGGCGACAAATAGGGATCGTGCTGAAGTTATAAGGAACGAATTGAATATACGAGTGAAGGATGCGAACGCGATTCAGGAGTTAACAGGATGACTTAATTCCTTAGTGGTGTATACGATAGTCCCATGTTCGAATAAGGCGAATTGAGGATATAATGAGTTATAAAGATTCATAGAGTATAGCTCGAACCCTGAATGGTATATTAGTCAGCTTAGAAATGTTCGAACGAATCGTAGATTTCAGAGAGTTAAACGGGTCTAGCAGCAAGCGACAAGGTTGTGTAAAGCCTTAGTATAAATAAACAATGCCTAGCAAGTAAGCAAACTCGAAGGAAGATTGCAAGACTTGGTTTGAACGAGTTAGAATGAGTTGAAAAAGGGGTAAGGCAGGCTTAGAATAACAACCGATAGAACCTTATCAGATTATCGCTTAGGCGAATATAGAGAATTGTGCTTGAATTTTGGAAAATAGCTCGAACGGTGTTTCGTGTCGGAAGATATAAATCGATTATGCATTACTTAGACGACTATAAACGGGATAAATGTATACGAGACTAAGAGTTACTAGGCGATGCTTAAGTATCGTGCAGAAATTCTAGGAGTGACTTGGCGAATATTCTAGCGATTGATGCGAACATCAATTGAGAATTTGATTTGGGTGACTCAATTCCTAGTGTTGTATGGATTATTTAGAAATGTCCAAACGGATTCATAGGTCTCGTACGATTTCAAATTAAAATAAACGGATTGAACTTGAATACAATATCGTTCGAATATAAGTTAGCCCGAGAAAGAATATTGTGGTTCGATGAAGAGATAAGCAATAATGGATTTGGCTTGGAGTTTGGAAGAACAATCTTGAAATCAAGTTCGAAAAGATAACATTCAAAATAAGTCCAAGCGAGAACGATTATTCTGCGGGAGCGCTGGCGTGGTGATTGCACGTCCGGCGGAGATGATCGAACTCTTAGGAACATGTTCGATGATGTTATGAATGAACTCGATAAAATAGAACGTATCAAAAGTGAATAAACTTAGGATTGGGATTTGAACTTAATTGTTTGAGGAATGCTAGAGGTAGATAGACTATGAAATAATCGAAACGGTAACATTAAAGTTAGACGGTTTGGCAAGGCGAACTTTGATTGCGACAAGAACGGTTGTTAGGAGAACATGGCTTGGTGGATCAATGTACAACTTAAGATGAAACGAAGGGTGACGATAAGGTGTCTTTTTGTTCGATGATAACCATAACGATTGACCTTCTTGCCTTGTGCGAGTACAACTTCTTACTCGCACATGCGTCACGTCCAGATTAGGATAATCATTCTGCGGGAGCGTTGGCGTGGTGATCGCATGTCCGACGGGGATGATTGAACTTGCGGGAGACCAGAACGTGACAATTGAAGGATCATTTTGATTTGTGGTTCGACACGATAAGACAATTTGCAGAATATAAGTGAATCGAAGGTATTTTGGGGATGAGTTAGTCTAGAATATGAAATAAGATATGCTGGATGGTTTCATGAACGGATACGTAGATCGTGTTGGACGACTTAGAGTTTATGATATACATCAATGATTTAGAATTGGATTGTGACTTAGTGGTCCAGGCTTAGAAAATGATGGATAGGTGGATTCTATCAAACGTGATGGAGGAGATAGACTATGCAAATCGATATGTTGGACATGCAACGTGAACATATCGTGAGTTCTGTTGAAGGAACGTGTTGATGGGATAGGATGATCTGTGCTCGATGCTTAGAAATCTGAGTGAAATGAGCTTGGGTAGAATACCCATGTAAAAGAATATTGTTTTGACCTTAGGGTATTTGGGACGAGCGTTATGCAACACGATTGCACGATAAGTCACAAACTTAAACTATACCTATGACCTTGTGAGCTGACCTAGTGGCTAGGCAGACGATCCTATTCCTCGAGTTAAACTAGAGTGGCAGACTTCAGAGTATCATTCGGGAAAATGATAGAACTGGGGCAACGAGACTTAGAGTTAGGAATTGAAATTAGGAGTGTATACTAGCGACGTTGGCGTTAAAACGAACGCAATGGGAGATAGGACTTGGATGATAATTGATTTGGTTGGATAGATTATGCGACGGTAAGAAATAAGACGGTATTAGAGAATTGTCAAACGAAACTCTTACGATTGAAATTGGTGATATTCAAGATAAGTTAGGCATAACGAGTTGGATCGTTGCTTGGAAGATGTGCGTCGCTGGTGATGCAAAATTTGAATTTGGTGAGATTGGAGTAGATGATCACTAAAACGAACCAGAGTTCGGTTATTCGTGTAGCAAAACGATCGACGATTCAAAATATTTTTATGAGTAGCTAGTCCGGCTTAGCTGTCACTAAGCTTGGTTGAAATACACATATTTGGTGGGCGTCTTGAATATGGGTACGATCTCGACTTAGCGATATGCTTAATTCGAATGCAGTTACAAATAAAAATATTCTGATTCGCATGGATGAGTATGGCAACTGAAATAAGTTAGCCTCAACCTAAACTTTCATAAAGGGAAGATTGTAACGTTCCCCGTGCTACCGAGATAGTTCCGTGCTAAGGCATAGTAAGAAACTGAGTTTGGGAATGCAATAGTTGAATGATATAATCATTCGATAAAATGATTTAGCACTCGTGCGAAATAGAATGAGTAAACGAATAGGAAGTTAAATTCAATTGGACCAAAGACGCGAAGAATTAGAACGTACCCCCAAGTTGGCAATTTAGCTTCGCACCAAGGCACAATAAAGACTGAGTCAGAAAACGTAGGCGATTTAATACGACAACCTTGGCTGACAGTATATTTACTTAGCGAGATTGGATTGTGACTCAGAGAGATATTGATGCAAACAAGATTAGAAAGTTAGTTGAGATTCGAGCTTTTGGGTTTAGGTGTAACGATGGGTTTCTATAAGCGACGTCAAGTAATTGGTCGGATTGGGTTTATGTGGATGGAATATAATAATTTGGGCAAGTCCACCCAAAGTCAAAGTTTTTTAGTGGGTTTCGCGGGCGAATATTGACTCTTTACTGCTTTATTCTTAAGGCCAATCCATGACCTCTCAGAGTAAATCAATTTGTTCTTGGTTCGTGGTTCTACATTGGCGCCTAACCCAACTCGATGAAAAAGTTCTTGCCTATCCTTCCTGCCGAACTCTCCAAGAATCAAAGCTCTAAACGAGAAAGCCAACAGTGAAAACCAAGCAAATTGAAAGCAACACCAAATCAAAATCCTAAAGCGGCAATCAATAAAACCAAGCAATAAAACACGAAAACTATTGGACTTGTTTCAATAGAGGCCTTTCCATGAGTTGGAAAGGATCATCGTATTTCGTCCGTGACAAGAGGATGCCGAAGATCTAAACTCCAAAATATGACACAGACGGACTAGCCACAAGCCCAATTATATAGTGCGCATCCCGGTCGGATCGGAATTTGAGGCACTACATAATATACAACTAAGAAAAAGTTTTGTCCCGAAACTTAAGAACAAGGCCCTACCTCCGACTGAATAAACAATAAAGGATATTTCTCCTTCATCTCCGACTCCATTTCCCAAGTTGATTCCTCCACTAAATGGTTCTGCCATAGCACGCGAACCAAGGACTTCGTACGGTTGCAAAGCACTTTCTCCTTATGATCCAAAATCCGTACAGGCTCTTCTGAGTATGATAAGTCCGTGCGTAGTTCCAATTGTTTGAAGCTAACCACATGACTCCGGTCATGCACATACATCCGAAGTTGAGAAACATGGAATACGTCATACACTTCAGCCAAGGCGGGAGGTAGTACAATCCGGTATGCCACAGCTGCCACTCGTTCCAGTATCTCAAAGGGGCCAACAAACCTGGGACTCAGTTTGCCCTTCATGCCGAAATGTATCACCCCATGCATCGGCATCACTTTCAAGAAGACATGATCCCCGACCATAAACTCCAAAGGTCTACGATGAGCATCGGCATAGCTCTTCTGTCGGCTCTGCGCAGTGCGGAGTCTTTCCCGAATCAAACGAACGCGCTTTCCCATATTTCTTCTTTACCCAAAACGAAATGGCTGAGGAGAGGTTCCTCTTTGAGGGTACTCCCGGGAACAGATCCAGTGGAGACGGGGTGGGCTTTTTCCATCTGACTCTTTGGTCTTAAGAATGCTGGTTTTGAGAACGAGTGATTGTCCTTCTCCGACCCTTACGGCCCAACCGGAGAGCGGACAGCTAATGCAGGATTTGAAAAAGGAATCGATCGCGATTTGGAACCTGTTCTTTCTATGACCCCTCTTAGTTGAGTTTTTTTATTTATATCTATTTTTTTTTGCCACTCTTTCTTTCCATTACAGGAGAATAAAGGAAAACATGAAAGGAATCGTCGTCCTTGAATTTTTTATTGAATATATATTGAATAGAAAAAAGGGGTAGGGGCGGATGTAGCCAAGTGGATCAAGGCTGTGGATTATGAATCCACCACGCGCGGGTTCAATCCCCGTCGTTCGCCCATAAATAAATGGACCAATCTTTTAGCCTATGACTTATTCTTACTGGAAAAGCGATGCCTGGAGTCGTGCTAGCTGGAGACTGAGACTTAGCTTGAGCTTGAGACTGAACTTGTGTCTGAACTTTAGCTAGAAGCCGTACCGCTTACCAACAGTTCTTTTTTCCCGGTTTCTAACCGCAACATCCGATGAAATGTCTTTCATTCTCCGCCCGCCGAAGATGATTCACTCTGATGTTTGGGCTTAACAGTGCCTTCATTTTCGTATTAATTAGGCGAGCGAAGTGAGTGGCATCACAGACATGTTGACCTGTAAAAGTATTTGCTCCAAGGAGTAATCCTAGAATCCCGTTAGTTTTCTGGATTTGGAGAAGTGCTGATTTTCAAGAGCGTGGATCAAAGATTGGGATCATCCTGCGGTTACCGGATGATGGGAATAGGTTCTGAAAGAAACTATCTCAAAAGACAAAGACAATAGAATGGATTTTTGACGAATCAGCCTCAAAGAATAAGAGGTTGACCCAACCCAGTCCTCTCGTACTAGGGGACCTTGCCTATATTGCTGTAGTAATGAACAAGACAAGATAGTAATCCTTGCTAAGCTTGTTTCCATCCTGAAATTCTTACCGGTTTACCTTGCCTTCAAATCGTACTTCTAGCGAGGTTATGAAATAAAAGAAATCGGTATTTCAGGTTGAGAATCACGCTCTGTAGGATTTGAACCTACGACATTTTGACCCTGTTATCCATGCTAGGCAACAAAACTGATTTGATATCCGAGATGATATGGTAGGTCAAGGTCAAATATCCTCTCGTACCCTTGGTTTCGGGGTGGACCCTTTCACTCTATTTTATTATATACGCTTAGCGAAAAGAATATTTTTTGATAGACCGTTTTCTTGCTTTCTTCCCGACGAAGACATCTTTCTCTGATCCTTGAATGCTTCCTCGTTGGTTTGCCTTTCGAAGGATTCCCGCCAGTTGCTTCTCTTTTCTTTTCGTTTCATCCGTCCTTTATCTCTCATTCGATATCAGTTCTCCTTCGCTCGCCTAAGCTTCTTCGCTAACTCGCTCGCTCGCCTACTTCCAAAAAGTAGGCGAGGCTAGGCTAACTCAGCCGCTGACTTCGACTGTACTGTAGTGGGCTTTTATTTCATAACCTTTTCCTTTTTTTGCTTCTTGATCCGAGATCTGTCAATTGAGGATGCACGCACCTTCTACCTTCGATCATTATTCTACGATGAAACTGAGCAAGAATTTGATAGCCTTCCTCAAATTCCCTTTTGGGCTTTCGCCTTGTTAATCTGACACCTATTGACTGAAGAAAATGGCAAAAACTCACTTCGCTTGCCTCGACTTGAGTAGGAGTGAGGCGACCGTTAGGGAGTAAGCGTGGATTGTGAGTCGAACTGTCCCTCGCCTCACTTTTCTTTCAGAACCTTTATTTTACCGTTATAAAATGGACGTGTTTAAGTAATACAGCCCTGCGCTAGGTGCGGTAAATTTTGAGTCGGGAATGCAACGATTAAGTTGAGTATAGTTCGATAGCATTGAACAATAGAGTCGTTCGATAAGAATTGGCTAAACATGTGTGTAACGCATGGTGAGAAAATAAATGAATATAGTATTGAAACAGTCCTTGGAAGTTAGACAAGATATATAGAGTTTGGTTTAGAAGTTGTGCGATAATACGAGTTTCACTCAGGAAGTCTCGAGGACGAGACTTGTTCTGAGTGGTGTATAATGTAACGACCTGCTCCGCTCAAACCAGAGGGCTGATTCAAACGGCACAAGTGTAGCGAACCGACCCGCCTTGCTCAGCGAGATGGCTCGTTCGATGTAAAGGCATCCATACTTGGATCTTTAAATGGAGTCAGACTTAGAATTTCAAAGGCGTGCTCGGAGTCTCGCTCAACCGATGCAATTCATCGCTAAGGTGGGTGGCCCCGATGAACCTGTCTCTACTTAGCTACACACTAAGAAAATGAATGTTACATACTAGTTATCAGGCGATAACCTTTGTATGCTAATAAAAAAGGTAAACGCACATAGCTAAGGGGATAACCCCGCCTTATCATTGTATAGAACATGGAGATTTTACTTGATATTTGCGTAGTTAGACTTATTTGAGTTAAAATGTAGTAGCTTCTTATATATATGCCACAAAAGTAGTTTAAGTTCATACTGAGGCATCACACCGCACGAAATATGACACGGGATAGAGTATAATTATGTTATATACATAGACAAGGAAGACTATCAAGTAGTCATTCCGAGTCAGAAGAAGGAAGAAAAGGAAAGTACTCGGGATATGCAGATCACCGAGGCAGTCTCTAATCAGGAAGCTGCGTAAAGAAAGAAAGATCCAAGTGTAGTCCTCGGCAAAGATTGAACCGAGTTGTTTCTCGGGTAGGATTGAAAGTGGGGAAGTAGTTGCATGGTCACGGACAACTGATTGCGCACCAGGTAGAGATGAGTCCTCGACACGATTGCCGAGACATCCGAATCTTGTCGGCCTGGGAGGACAGTGCCAGTGTAGTCCTGGTAATACGCTAGCTGATGACTAGCGGGCGAGAGTGGAACATCCAGCAAGGCTTGCTACCGACCTGGATGGGCACTGACTCCTCAGACGGTTCGGGAGGCCCAGTAAGGCTAGAAACTGAGCTGGAAAGACAATCGTCCATCGCAGACCATGTCCACTATGGCTAACAGAGCCATTGACCTTCATATAGATAAGTCATGTTTGCATAGCGGTTATCCGCATTCAGAAAAGGAGTAACGGGAAGGAGTACATTTGCATGATATTCTGCATAATTAGAATGGATGCACGGTAACACACATAGTTCGAGTAAAATGGGTTTTGAGGTAGAGACACGACATAACACTTGGACTTCATAAATGTTCTTTGTTATTCAGTGATCATTGTTATATTGTTGCATATAACATGGAAGGCCGAATGGTAAAAAATGGTAAGACGAACTCAGTTGTTCATTATTATAACACTCTTGAGCAAACACGGATATTACTTTCTTTATATTGCCACATAACTGATCCTAGGCAAAAGACTAGAAAGACAACAAAATCAGTCGGTGCACATAACTAAAGAACGTGCTTGTTTTCTGGCGTGGGCGAGAGGCCTCCCACCAGTGCATTCAATATACTAACATCCAACCAGTCCGCATGAAAGGTGTAGGAGGAACTCGTACGGATTCGGAGATCGCTTAACGTAATGAGACGCCGGACCGCATTTGGCGTCTTGGAGCGTGGTGCGCGGACCTGGAGCTCATATATATGAGAAATAATGTATGGGAACATCATCATCCAGATCGTTTGAATCAGTTCTAAGCCTAAGGGCATATTTATTGTAGAGAGAGAGAGAGAGCATGGGCGACTTGTAATCTCATCCTAGCACCGCTTGTAATATTTACTTTATATCAATAAAGAGCTT
Organism: Iris macrosiphon; assembly: GCA_036927795.1. Lineage (NCBI taxonomy): Eukaryota > Viridiplantae > Streptophyta > Magnoliopsida > Asparagales > Iridaceae > Iris > Iris macrosiphon. The sequence continues at coordinate 80,765,762 of JAYESA010000014.1, read as the reverse complement.
GATTTGGATTCAATACTTGTGTTTATTCTATGTTTCCGCTATGACGACTCTGCGAACTGGTTATCAACGACCGTTTTGGTACTTGCCTCGCGCGAGCGCAACTCCAAGCTCACGCAGCATCGCATCTTGATGGAAACAATCGTCCTGCGGGAGCGCTGGCGCGATAATTCGCGCCCAGCGGGGACGGCCAATTCCTGCGGGAGATCGGGGCATGACGGCATGCGACCAAAATTATTCATGTGGCCAAAATTGTCCATAAGATCCGAGCTATGTATTCCTCTTTTCCAATGCATGACTCAGCACTGCCTTGGCACAATTTTTCCTGAATTTGTATTTACTTCTCTAACACGCTTTATTGGCCAGTCACATCGGTAACTTCTCTGACACGCTTTATTGGCTAGTCACTTCAATCACTTCCTGGCCTTGTATTTATTCCTTGTCACTCAACCCTTATCCCTAGGATTGGACCTTGTAATGATCTATGCGGCCAGTTTGATTCATGCGGCCAGCTTCCTGCATGCGACCAGTTTGATGTATGCGGCTAGTTTCTTGCCTGTGGCCAGCTCATCTCCTATACTTCTTGCTCTTATAGTAGCAATGTTTTTCTTTGTTATATGTTCTCTTATGGATTATTTACTCTTTGTGCTTGGCCCAATTAGTTAAATTCATATGATGCATGTTATTTCTAATTGCTTATAACCTGGATGCTACACTTACCAAAACATGGAATACCCGAAAAATGGAATGTAATTACACTGTTAAACTGAGAACTCCCAACACCTGACTTGTACTGAATGAACTTGATCCCTGACTCCAGATACCTGATATGTATTGATAAACCGGAAAGTGGCTCTACGTAGCTCACTCCTGACATGCTAGAATCTCCAGAACTGAAATCCTTGTACTGAATAGATAAATTCTCGTTGTTGATTGCTTGTCCCTGTCCTGATTATACTTGTCAAGCTATTGTCCAGTCTTGCATCATGTCTAAGGTATATTCCTGATTTACCACGGTTAGGAATCCTTGATAACTTGCCTAAGTTAATAACTGGAATAATTATCTAGAAGCATCAAGAGAGATTTTCTAGCTACATGTAAATCCGGTATCCCAGCGACACCTGATGGATTTGGAGCTTTCCATCGAGAGGGGTACACTTCTAGCACACCGTCGAGTGTTATAATTTACCAAAAAATACTTTATACTTAATTAATTTATGCTATGTACTCTTACGTCTGGATAACCCGGATAGTCTGCAGGGCATGTGGCTGTATGGAATCTCAAATGTATTTATTAGTAACCAGGATTGTGATAAACGTAGTTAGTTAATGGTAGTGAGCCGTAGGTCATGGTTGGTCGTGATTTCATGTTCTATAGTCTTGTCTTGTCTTAGATCACCCAGCTACTAATCCTGAACCGTACTCGTTACTTATTCCAGAATTGCTTAACTACTTATTTACATATTGCTCTTATTTATATTTTCTTATGCTATTGATTGTTTGCATGCTGGTTCTTAGTTCCTAAGTTGGCTCCCTTGTGGTACTTTGCTGTTTTGGGGTCTGATCCCACTGGTTTTGTATGGACAGATTTTGGAGCAACACCGTAGGATCTTTCGTATATCCCGCCTCCAGATGGTGAACACGAGGAACACCCGAGGACTTGAGTGGGTTTCTTCTTCATCACCCACCTGATCTTGTACTTATTACTTTTGAGGCGTTTAGCCACCGAGCACGTGTTTAGCTCGTGTTTTGATTTTTGATATTCTAGCCCGCGGGCCTAAATGTAAAGCATATTCTAGACTATAGCTAGAGCTGATCATGTAATATTGCACTCTGTTAGTTCTATATTTTGGTAACTAACCTCATGATCATCTATGTATGAATAGTTTGAGACGCCTAACTATTATATGTTTGGTGATTATACTTCTTGTAACTTGTTCTTTGCTTGAGATTGAGACAACTAGGACTCTTGACCCAGGAATGCCCGTTGGATTATAGAGTAAATCGTCACATGTCTAGACAACCGTGACCGTATCTCGGGGTATAAAGTATTATGGTGTATGTAGCTGGCTTTATCCGCCCCCGCTCTTTAGTATTATGGTTCTGGGGAGTGACAAGGTTTAAGTGGTAGCCCATGCAGGTCTGAAAATTTAGAAGGGTGGGAGTTTATCATTATTTAGATGTCTCAATCATGCTACTCCGTGATCTCCTTCAGCATCAAATTTGTATCCCAGAAATCTTCATTCAATATCTGCTTTGATCCTCGATCTATCATGTCCTTCCAATTTGATCCTAGTATTCTTTATCTTTCAGGGACACTATTCCTGGTCCTTCCGATCAGCCAGCTAGAGTTTTGCCGGTAGCAGGACAACCACCAGCCGGTCAGCATCTCTTTGCGGTTCAGCCACAACATTCTGAAGTAGAGTCCAGGATGACTCAAGATGTGAAACAACAGGTCCAGCCAGAACTACCAGTTGTACCCACAGTGGCAGTCCCGCCAGTACCCACCAATGCAGAAAGTGATACACAGGCCCTGATGGGGATCATCAGGCAGTTACTAGCATCTCAAGAGCGACGGAGTGACGCTCTCACCAAGTCAGTACAGGAGGTCTTAGAGAGAGGCAGACATCATGCCCCCAAAACTCAGCAAGCAACTTTAAGCGCCTCCAACCTTCTTATTTTTATGGTACCAAAGATGCGATTTCATCAGATGCGTGGCTTCAAGACACTGAAGCTATCCTAGAGGCAGCAAGAGTGCTTGACAGAGAGCAAGTATCAGTAGTTCGACTGTAGTTTCTAGACTTGGCCCGAGACTGGTGGTTAGCACAGATGATTCCTCTGATAGTACCTATCCCTTGGGCCATCATTAGCGAGAGGTTCTCGACGAGGTACTTTGATGCAGTATCACGTTATGACCTTCAGCAAAGGTTTACCAAGTTAAAGTAGATGGGCATGACTGTCAACGGCTATGCGGCAGAGTTCTGCAGACTAAGTCGGTTTGCTCCTACCTTGGTGGTGACCGAATTAGATAGAGCTAGGAGATTCCAGCAGGGACTTCACCTGCAGATCATATTGACAGTAGAACATCATGAGTTCCAGACTTTCGATGTCGTATTGCGAGCAACATAGAGGCATGAGTATACCTATCAAAGAATCGTGGATAGAACTAGAGAAAGAAAGAGGGCCCACACCTCAGGAGGTTCTTACTCCCAGTCTTCAGCACTAGCCCCGATAGTTAGGACCTTAACCATTGGATCTCCGAGGAGGCCAACATCAACAGCCTCGGTCCAGCAAAAATACCAACCCGACCCCAGCAGTAGAGGGCATCTTCTTCGGTAGGGTATTCTCATTGTGGGAAATCTGGACACGTATTTTCTAAGTGCTACATAGCACAAGGATTGTGTTTAGCCTATGGAGCTCCAGGACACAGAGTGAGATCTTGTCGTCTTCCCTGTTAGGACCACAGTATAGGGCTCCAGTGCCGGCTCAACAGAACCAGGGTCAGAGGCATTCGTCGACCCAATCTCAAGTATACCAGCAACAAAGGCCACAACTATATGCGTAGGCCCAATCTCAAGCACAGGCCAGACAAGGAGGTCCACAACAGAGAGGACCAGCACCGAGAGGACGAGGTCAGGTAATGGCACTCACTGTAGAATAGCAGTTAGCTTCAGGTGAAGTAGTGGTAGGTACCATTCTTGTCAACTCTCATTCAACTTCAGTATTGTTTGATTCAGGTGCATCACAATCTTTTATGTCTGCACGATTTGCGACACGAGTCGGTTTAGAACCCGAATCCTTATCAGTAAGACTCAATATAATTACTAGTAATGGTATCATGGCAGTCGATAGGGTTTATGCATCGTGTCGAGTCGTAGTATGCATGAGAGAATTTCCTGCCAGGTTGAAAGAATTTCTTATGGGAGATTATGACGTCATACTAGGCATGGATTGGTTGAGTGCTCGATACACGACGATAGATTGCTATGCTGGCAAGGTTATCTTTCGTATTTCCCTAGAGAAGAATTTTTATTTTCTAGAGGCGAGATAGAGTCTTCACTAGCAACCTTGAGAATGGATGTATCGAAAGAAGTACGATTCTCCAGAGTAGTTGATGAATTCCCAGATGTATTTCTAGAAGAACTTTCAAGTATGTCACCAGAAAGAGTAATTGAGTTTACAATCGATCTACTTCTCTGAACTGCCCTAGTGTCAGAGAGAGTATACAGGATGACACCTTCAGAGTTAGAAGTCTTGTACCAAATGATTGAAGAATTGAAAACCAAGGGATTCATTCGTGCTAGTGGATCACCTTGGGGAGCTCCGATGCTACTTGTGAAGAAGAATGATGGCACATCACGATTATGTATTGATTATCGTACCCTCAATGCGGTAACCTTCAAGAATAAGTATCCATTACCTCGGATAGATGACTTGTTCGACCAGCTTGCCAGTATCCATATGGCACCCTTCTAGGCACTGTATGGCAGGAAGTGCAGATTTATTATAGCTTAGGATAATATTGGCGAAAGGCAATTGCTTGGTCCCGAGAAGATAGCCAAAATAGTTGATGTAGTCAAGCAATTCCGAAAGAATCTTCAAGTATCACAAGATCGCCAATGTCATTGGGCCGATTCGCATTAGCGTCCTCTTGAGTTTTCTGTCGACGACCATGTATTCCTCCGAATTTTGCCTACCCACGGAGTCATCAGATTTGGTGTACGGGAAAAGCTTATTCTGTGGTACATAGGTCCGTTCAATATTCTTTAGCGAGTAGGAGATGTTTCATATTGTCTTGCTCTTCCGTCGTCGCTTCGTGAGATACATAATATTTTTCATATATCCCAGCTATGACGGTATATACCGGATGCAAGCCATGCCTAGATCATTCGAAATTGGTTGTTGGTACCGACCTTTCGTATGAGGAGAGGCATGTATCCATTTTGGACTTGAGAGAGAGTATTCTCAAGAACTGGACCATTCGTTTAGTCCGAGTTGCTTGGGGACATCACTCATCGGGCGAGTCAACTTGGGAGCTCGAGGATGATATCCGAGCTCGATAGTTGTATCTGTTTGACTCGTGAGGTATTCTTGTTCTTATATCCCATACCCTGATCTTGTCTTGTGCATGCTTGCCTTATTCTAGATAGCTAATAGCTTGTGATTAGCACCCGTACCATGATGCTTGTTTTATTGCCTGATTCCTGTAGTCTCCTTGCTAGATCTTGTACCTTAATAAAATTCTGAGGACAAAATTTTTCTAAGGAGGTGAGATTTGTGAGACTCGTCTCACTATTGTGTATTTTTCATGTTCATATCTTGTATATGTGTTCTATTATTGTATATTGCTTTCCGAATATTTTTTGGATTTCTTTAGCTGCTCTTATGTAATTTCTAGATTTTTGCATAGTATTAACCACCCTTGATATATAACCCCTCTTTCTCTCTCTTTCCCATTCTTTCACTTTTTTCTCTTTTTATTTTCTTCTCCTTTCCTCTCCACTACCCCCTAGCCGAGAGCAGCCCAGGACCGGTCCCCCTCTCCTTTCCCTTGGTAGTAGTGGTAGTAGTTAGTGGTGGTTTTAGGCAAGTACATCTTGCCAATGATAAAAAACTTACACTTTTACATTATTGTGTATTTCTTGTATTTTATTAGTCTATATTGTGCTCTATGAACTCCTATGCATGTTTACTTCTTGGTATTTTCGGTTTTGATGGCTTGGTTGGACTAGATCTACATTTTTAGTTTAATTTGTTCTTGATATTTTTATGGTTTTGATCTCCTAAAATTTGTTATTTTTCAAACTAGTTGTTCTATATGAGAGAGCATCTGATTTCAAGTGGTTTAGAAATTTACTTCTCTGTATTTGAGCTGGAAATAAGGATTTCAGGGAGAATCACATTTTCAGGACTTGGAGATTTTTCATGACTGAAACTTGCTGTTCTAGGACGAAGGAGCTCTATGCGACCTGCTTTGCATGCGGTCTGGACTCCTCGCTCTAAAACTCAACATTCAGCCATCTTGTTGGATGCATGACTGAAACTGCACCTGCGCCCCTTGACCAAATGCATGAAACTTGAACGAAAGAAAATTTTCTAAGTTCCTAATTCCATGCGGCCTAGAGGAGCTTGCGGCCTAGAGGAGCATGCGGCCAAAATTGTTCATGCGGCCAAAATTGTCCATGCGGTCCGAGCTATGTATTCCTCTTTTCCAATGCATGATTCAGCACCGCCTTGGCACGATTTTTCCTAAATTTGTCTTTACTTCTCTGACACACTTTATTGGTCAGTCACATCGGTTACTTATCTGACACACTTTATTGGCCAGTCACATCGGCCACTTCTCTGACACGCTTTATTGGCTAGTCACTTCAGTCACTTCCTGGCCTTGTATTTATTCTCTGTCACTCAACCCTTGTCCCGAGGAGTGGACCTTGGGATGATCCATGCGACCAGTTTGGTTTATGCGGCCAGTTTGATTCATGCTGCCAGTTTTTGTCCATGCGGCCATCTTCCTGCATGCGACCAGTTTGATGCAGCCTGTTTCTTGCCTGCGGCCAGCTTATCTCCTACACTTCTAGCTCTTATAGTAGCAATGTTTTCCTTTGTTATATGTTCCCTTATGGATTATTTACTCCTTGTGCTTGGCCCAATTAGTTAAATTCATATGATGCATATTATTTCTAATTGCTTATAACCTGGATGCTACTCTTACCAGAACATGAAATACCCGATACATGGAATGTAACGGCAATGTTAAACTGAGAACTCCCGATACCTGACTTGTACTGAATGAACTTGATCCCTGACTCTAGATACCTGACATGTATTGATAAACCGGATAGTGGCTCGACGTAGCTCACTCCTGACATGCTAGAATCTCCAGAACTGAAATGCTCGTATTGAATAGATAAATTTTCGTGGTTGATGCTAGTCCCTGTCCTGATTGTACTTCTCAAGCTATTGTCCAGTCTTGCATCATGTCTAAGGTAGATTTTTGATGCACCACGGTCAGGAATTCTTGATAACTTGCCTAAGTTAATAACTAGAATAATTATCTAGAAGCATTTAGAGAGATTTCCTGGCTACATATAATTTCGGTATCCCAGCGACACATGATGGAATTGGAGCTCTCCGTCGAGAGGGGCACACTTCCCGCATACCGTCGAGTGTTACTTTATACTTAATTAATCTAGGCTATGTACTCTTACGTCTGGATAATCCGGATAGTCTGCAGGGCATGTGGCTGTATAAAATCTCAACTGCATTTGTTAGTAACCAGGATTATGATAACCCTAGTTAGTTAATGATAGTAAGTCGTAGGTCATGGTTGGCCGTGATTGCATATTTTTTAGTCTTGTCTTGTCTTGGATCACCCAGCTACTAATCCTGAACTGTACTCATTACTGATTCTAGAACTGCTTAACTGCTTAATTGCTTAATTACATATTGCTCTTATTTATATTTTCTTATGCTATTGAATGTTTGTATGCTGGTTTTTAGTTCCTAAGTTGGCTCCCTTATGGTACTTTGCTGTTTTGGGGTCTGACCCCTCTGGTTTTGTATGGCCAGATATCAGAGCAACACCGCAGGATCTCTCGTACATCCTGCCTCCAGATGGTGAACATGAGGAACACCCAAGGACTTGAGTGGATTTCTTCTTCATCACTCACCTGATCTTGTACTTATACTTTTGATGTATTTATCCACCGAGTACGTGTTTAGCTCGTATTTTGATTTTTGACATTATAGCCTGCAGGCCTACATGTAAAGCATATTCTAGACTATAGCTAGAGCTGATCATGTAATATTGTACTCTGCTAGTTCTTCATTTTGGTAACTAGCTTCATGATCATCTATGTATGTATAATTTTGGACGTCTTACTATTATATGTTTGGTGATTATACTTCTTGTAACTTATTGCTTGCTTGAGATTGAGACAACTAGGACTCTTGACCCAGGAATGCCCGTTGTATTGTAGAGTAAACCATCACATGTTTAGACAGTCGTGACCGTATCTCGGGTTATAGAGTACTCTGGTGTACGTAGCTGGCTTTATCTGCCCCCGCTCTCCAGTTTTCTGGTTTTGGGACGTGACACTCTGTTAGCCAACATCCCTGCTCGACTCTCTATGTACGATCTTCTGCGTTTATCCAAGGAGACCAGGGACGCACTTCGAGATGTCACGTCCTGATCTTTCGCAGGATCGACCGCCTCCGCTGAACGTGAATCACCATGCCAGCTCTCCTGCGAGACGATCGTTCCCATCAGGATGTGATACCGAAATGGCCCTAGTTCTTAGAGTCGCCATTGCAAAAATAATGAATAAATACAAGTATTGAATCAAAAACTAGCTTTGTATTGATATGAAGCAAAGATTACAAGCGACGCTTGGCCGAGACTACAAATCGCTCAAGGTCTCTCTCTCTCTCTCTCATTACAATGAATATGCTCTTAGGCTTACAACCGAATCAAGTACTCTGGATGATGATATTACCATATATTACGTCCCATATATGTGAGCTTCAGGTCTGTGCGTCATGCTCCAAGACGCCAAGTGTGGTCCGACGTCTCGACGTGTCAAGTGATCTCTGAAATCGTACAAGTTACTCCTTGTACCCTGCACGAATTCTGGTTGGGTGTCAGTACATTATATGCACTGGTTGAGAGGCCTCTCGTCCACACCACAAAACAAGCACGTTCAATAGTAATATGCACCGCTTGATTATGTTGTCTTTCTAGTCTTTGCCTTATGATCACATTCATGGCATAATAAAAGTAAAGCATATATCCGCGTCTGAAACAAGAGTGTCATTCAGTAAAATAATTGAGTTTGTCTTACCCTTTTCTTACCATTCGACCTTCCCTGTCATGCGCAATAATATAATCAAGTATATACTATGTATTGAAGAACATCTATGTAACTCAAAGTGTCTTCCAAACAGTGTCTTAGAAATAGATATGATTTACTTAAACTACAAGGTGAAGCGTGCTGTCACGCCCCGGACCCGCCCGGGCCGCCGCTCCGCCCTGCCCCGCCCCGTGCGGCCGGGATTTAACGGACCGGGCACGAATCACCGTGCCTCGGCGCGCCGGACGTGAATCACCGCGCCCGTCCCGCGGGTGCGAGGGAGGAAGGGAGCCAAGCGCATGGCCCGTTCGAGCTTTCGGGGGACGTGATGCCGCACGGGCCTGGGGTTGCGCCCGTGCAAGGCCAATCGTTTAAGTTGATAGTTGGCTATCATCGCATCAATCGAGTAAGCAGCGGAAAGGGACTTGTTGCAATACAATGCATTAGCCAACTGAGTGTTCGGGACAATCGAGGCAACTTGGGTTCCTTTAGCAAAGGCACACGTTCGTTCCATACATTATGCCCCCTTATACGATAGCATTCTCGGGGCAACAATCGAAACCAGGATTCCGGGTCTTCGGGACTGTGGCACGCCTATCGCTCCCTCGGACGATCCAGTACCTGCGAACAAGTAAACTGTTGGTGGGTCAGCACTTTATACAAGTATTGGTGAGATAAATCAACTGAACAGAAACAAGCATTCACTCAAACAGGCACTAAGTAATCATGTTATAAAATATTACATTACTAGTGATCTTTCTAGTTTTACCTAGGTTCGTTTCATGCAGTTCTAGCAGAGTCGATTTACTTGTTTAGAAACATGTTTGGAACCAGAGTTTCATAATGAATATGCAAGCAAGCAAACCGTTCATGTTCAGGGTGTGCGCAGCGTGTCTCGTGCGACTCGAGGGTCTGATGCATAGCTAGACACACGATGCACATTCTTAGGGGCAGTCACTATCCAAGCCAACACAATGACTTAGCTATATGCAGGGCGGTCCCCGAGTATCTCAGGATCGGCAGCGGTTAGTCCAGCATACCAATGACTCTTTTATCTGATGCTAATGGCAGCTGTGACTCATGGTTGCTTTCCACTATCTCTGTAGCAGCCGGGACACATGCAGTTCAGCTCTGCACCAAAAGCCATTGTCCGACCGCGTGCGAATGCATGGAACACTATCAAAACTCTCAGTATGCAGACGAGACGAACCATCTATAAACACTCTTTGTTGCGGGGCAATCCGACTTATCACTTGAACACATTCAGGCACAGTATGGTTCTCTCGAAGCATAGACGATAGTGAACATGTTCATGCACTCTAAGCCAGCGATCAGGATTCTCGTTAAGCAGACTTTGTTTCAAAGACAAGCTAGGTGAGTTCGTTCATTAACATGCAAGGCAGGTTCTATCATTCTCTTAAGAAAACATTGCAAGCAAAAACTCAGGTTATTATTAAGGCGTACAAGAATCAGAGAACGAAGTTCTGCCCACTCACCTTGATACATAACGCCGGCGCGGAGCGGGGCGTTACATACTTACCAACCAACAAAAAGTTTCGTCCTCGAAACTTCAAGGATAAACTTCTCGATATCCCGAGTAGCGATAGTGCCGTCCCTCGCCGTACTCAATCGAAACAATCAAGCAATTCAAGTTCAGGAAACATTTTGCACTTTGAGAATATCTATGGACTTATTGTATGGAACGCTCCTTGCAAAACCATATCGATAATATCTCAGAGTCATAGCAACGGTTTGGGCCAGAGAATCGATTCCGCTCTGATACCATTCTGTCACGCCCCGGACCCGCCCGGGCCGCCGCTCCGCCCTGCCCCGCCCCGTGCGGCCGGGATTTAACGGACCGGGCACGAATCACCGTGCCTCGGCGCGCCGGACGCGAATCACCGCGCCCGTCCCGCGGGTGCGAGGGAGGAAGGGAGCCAAGCGCATGACCCGTTCGAGCTTTCGGGGGACGTGATGCCGCACGGGCCTGGGGTTGCGCCCGTGCAAGGCCAATCGTTTAAGTTGATAGTTGGCTATCATCGCATCAATCGAGTAAGCAGCGGAAAGGGACTTGTTGCAATGCAATGCATTAGCCAACTGAGTGTTCGGGACAATCGAGGCAACTTGGGTTCCTTTAGCAAAGGCACACGTTCGTTCCATACATTATGCCCCCTTATACGATAGCATTCTCGGGGCAACAATCGAAACCAGGATTCTGGGTCTTCGGGACTGTGGCACGCCTATCGCTCCCTCGGACGATCCAGTACCTGCGAATAAGTAAACTGTTGGTGGGTCAGCACTTTATACAAGTATTGGTGAGATAAATCAACTGAACAGAAACAAGCATTCACTCAAACAGGCACTAAGTAATCATGTTATAAAACATTACATTACTAGTGATCTTTCTAGTTTTACCTAGGTTCGTTTCATGCAGTTCTAGCAGAGTCGATTTACTTGTTTAGAAACATGTTTGGAACCAGAGTTTCATAATGAATATGCAAGCAAGCAAACCGTTCATGTTCAGGGTGTGCGCAGCGTGTCTCGTGCGACTCGAGGGTCTGATGCATAGCTAGACACACGATGCACATTCTTAGGGGCAGTCACTATCCAAGCCAACACAATGACTTAGCTATATGCAGGGCGGTCCCCGAGTATCTCAGGATCGGCAGCGGTTAGTCCAGCATACCAATGACTCTTTTATCTGATGCTAATGGCAGCTGTGACTCATGGTTGCTTTCCACTATCTCTGTAGCAGCCGGGACACATGCAGTTCAGCTCTGCACCAAAAGCCATTGTCCGACCGCGTGCGAATGCATGGAACACTATCAAAACTCTCAGTATGCAGACGAGACGAACCATCTATAAACACTCTTTGTTGCGGGGCAATCCGACTTATCACTTGAACACATTCAGGCACAGTATGGTTCTCTCGAAGCATAGACGATAGTGAACATGTTCATGCACTCTAAGCCAGCGATCAGGATTCTCGTTAAGCAGACTTTGTTTCAAAGACAAGCTAGGTGAGTTCGTTCATTAACATGCAAGGCAGGTTCTATCATTCTCTTAAGAAAACATTGCAAGCAAAAACTCAGGTTATTATTAAGGCGTACAAGAATCAGAGAACGAAGTTCTGCCCACTCACCTTGATACATAACGCCGGCGCGGAGCGGGGCGTTACATACTTACCAACCAACAAAAAGTTTCGTCCTCGAAACTTCAAGGATAAACTTCTCGATATCCCGAGTAGCGATAGTGCCGTCCCTCGCCGTACTCAATCGAAACAATCAAGCAATTCAAGTTCAGGAAACATTTTGCACTTTGAGAATATCTATGGACTTATTGTATGGAACGCTCCTTGCAAAACCATATCGATAATATCTCAGAGTCATAGCAACGGTTTGGGCCAGAGAATCGATTCCGCTCTGATACCATTCTGTCACGCCCCGGACCCGCCCGGGCCGCCGCTCCGCCCTGCCCCGCCCCGTACGGCCGGGATTTAACGGACCGGGCACGAATCACCGTGCCTCGGCGCGCCGGACGCGAATCACCGCGCCCGTCCCGCGGGTGCGAGGGAGGAAGGGAGCCAAGCGCATGACCCGTTCGAGCTTTCGGGGGACGTGATGCCGCACGGGCCTGGGGTTGCGCCCGTGCAAGGCCAATCGTTTAAGTTGATAGTTGGCTATCATCGCATCAATCGAGTAAGCAGCGGAAAGGGACTTGTTGCAATGCAATGCATTAGCCAACTGAGTGTTCGGGACAATCGAGGCAACTTGTGTTCCTTTAGCAAAGGCACACGTTCGTTCCATACATTATGCCCCCTTATACGATAGCATTCTCGGGGCAACAATCGAAACCAAGATTCCGGGTCTTCGGGACTGTGGCACGCCTATCGCTCCCTCGGACGATCCAGTACCTGCGAATAAGTAAACTGTTGGTGGGTCAGCACTTTATACAAGTATTGGTGAGATAAATCAACTGAACAGAAACAAGCATTCACTCAAACAGGCACTAAGTAATCATGTTATAAAACATTACATTACTAGTGATCTTTCTAGTTTTACCTAGGTTCGTTTCATGCAGTTCTAGCAGAGTCGATTTACTTGTTTAGAAACATGTTTGGAACCAGAGTTTCATAATGAATATGCAAGCAAGCAAACCGTTCATGTTCAGGGTGTGCGCAGCGTGTCTCGTGCGACTCGAGGGTCTGATGCATAGCTAGACACACGATGCACATTCTTAGGGGCAGTCACTATCCAAGCCAACACAATGACTTAGCTATATGCAGGGCGGTCCCCGAGTATCTCAGGATCGGCAGCGGTTAGTCCAGCATACCAATGACTCTTTTATCTGATGCTAATGGCAGCTGTGACTCATGGTTGCTTTCCACTATCTCTGTAGCAGTCGGGACACATGCAGTTCAGCTCTGCACCAAAAGCCATTGTCCGACCGCGTGCGAATGCATGGAACACTATCAAAACTCTCAGTATGCAGACGAGACGAACCATCTATAAACACTCTTTGTTGCGGGGCAATCCGACTTATCACTTGAACACATTCAGGCACAGTATGGTTCTCTCGAAGCATAGACGATAGTGAACATGTTCATGCACTCTAAGCCAGCGATCAGGATTCTCGTTAAGCAGACTTTGTTTCAAAGACAAGCTAGGTGAGTTCGTTCATTAACATGCAAGGCAGGTTCTATCATTCTCTTAAGAAAACATTGCAAGCAAAAACTCAGGTTATTATTAAGGCGTGCAAGAATCAGAGAACGAAGTTCTGCCCACTCACCTTGATACATAACGCCGGCGCGGAGCGGGGCGTTACACGTGCATCCATTCTTTTATGTGCGATGTGCCGTACATCAAATTCTATTATTTTACCCTTCTCCTTGTAAGCAGATGGCCGCTATGCATGCATGACTTATCTATATGAAGGTCACTGGCTCTGCAAGCCATATTGGACATATCTTCTTCTTGGATGAGCGGCTGTCTTCCTAGTTCGGTAGCTAGTCGAGCTAGGCCTCCCGTACCATCCGACGAGTCGGCAGCCCTTCCAAGTCGGTAACAGTCCGTTGTTGGAAGGCTCGGACTCTCCTGCTAGGACTTCATCTAGCTTGCTAGTAACTTATCCTAGCATTCACACTAGGACTATACTAGCGCTAGTCCTCCCAGGCCGACACGATTTCGATGCCTCGACAATAGTTTGAGGACTCTCTTCCTGGTGCGCAACCAGTTGGTCATGACAATGAAGCTACTCCCCTACTCCAATCCTAACAGAGAACTTCATGCTTGGTGTCTTTTATCCGAGGAACACACACTCGGTTCAATCTAGCCGATGACTAGACTCGAATCTTTCTTTTTTGCGCAGCTCCCTGATTAGAGATTGCCTTGGTGATCAGGATATCCCGAGTACTTTATTTTCTTTTCTTCTCCTGACTCGGAACGACTACTTGATAGTCTTCCTCGTCTATGTATGTAATATGATTATACTCTATCCCGTGTCATATTTCATGCAGTGCGGTGCCTCAATATGAACTAAAAAACTACTTTTGTGGCATATATAAGAAGCTACTACATTTGAACTCGATAAGCCAGATTATGCAGATAGCAAGTAATATCTCCATGTTCTATGCAATGATAAGGTGGGGTTATCCTCTTAGCTATGTGTGTTTGTCTCTTTTATTAGCATGCATATGTTATCGCTTAGAAACTAGCATGCATCTTTCCTTTTTCTTTAAGTGTGCAGCTAAGCAGAGGTAAGTTCATCGGAGCCACCCACCTTAGCGATGTTTCGCATCGGCCGAGCGAGACTCCGAGCGTGCCTCTGAAATATCTAAGTCTGAACACCTTCTTAAGAGCCAAGTCTCAATGTCTTTGCCTCAAGCGAGTCATATGGCCGAGCTAGGTGGGGCAGTTCTGCTTACACTTGTGCCGTTTGAATTGGCCCTCCGGGTTGAGCGGAAGGAGTCGTTACACGAGAAACTCTCCTATAAGGAGAATTCTTCTTGACGAAGATCGCGCCTAGTCCAGAGATAAATGATGAGTATCTGTGCTGCCATAACGTAACTCAGCAAGTTCATAACATTATTTCTCGCAGGAAGACATGATGTTGAAACACAACCAGCATGATTGACCCTTGTGCTTTATAAGTCTACTTTCAATTTGGCCATACCGATATGGACTCATATCTTTCCACACAAATCTCGGATTGCATCGAGAGTTATGATGTTGGATACACAACGTCAAACTACTCTTGTGAGGATATTTTTTAACAAGTTATGCAACCATTTAATGGAGAGCATTACTCATGGGTCCCACATGTGACGCTTCAGAAACGTATCGCAAAATTTCACAAAGGTAGTTCGATGTTGCAGATCATTGGCATAGGTTTTGTCACGATTTGAGATTCGCATGTAAAGATGTGAGCATGTATCAGTGTAATCAAATTGAGAAAAAATTTATATGCAAAGCATAAAAATATGAAGGACGTCTTATGAAAAATATTCAAAAAAAATTGTATTCACATATTTTGCCAGACGCCTGGCAAATTTTGTGTGCACAAATTCCACCAATCCGACTGGCTGGCTGTTTCTTTGTTCGCCACAATTTTATTCTGTACACCTAATTAATGTAAATTATATTATCCTACAATTTTTTTTTGTAATTTTACTTGGTTAATGAGGTCATGTTCCCTTAATTACACATTTCATACTTCCAAAACCGATTTTAAGCCTATGAGTAACATTTTTGGCAGGCCGGTGCTAATGGCACTACATTTGTTGTTATTGGCTATCACAAATTTTCTAGTCCTGTACATAATCAGATTGTAGAAAATTTGGTAGTCCTTGTTTTGCTTAGAATTTTCATAATTTCTAAAGTCATGGACTGAAATTTTTTTGGCACCCTGTACGAGAACTCTCAGAGATTACAAAAAGTGTGAATAAGTTTTATTGTGCAATTTGGTATTAGTTTAACTCGGTCATGAAAGAAATGATTTCGCAATCCTCTAATAAAAAGAATAAGGGCTATGCTATGACTACAACCAAATGCCTACAACCCTCTTACAACCGCCACGTGGCGTTCACGTGGCGGCCGTCCATTGGAGAAGGGGAGAGAGGTGGGATCCGGTGGCTGTCTGGATGGTCGCCAC
This sequence comes from Iris macrosiphon, assembly GCA_036927795.1. NCBI lineage: Eukaryota > Viridiplantae > Streptophyta > Magnoliopsida > Asparagales > Iridaceae > Iris > Iris macrosiphon. The sequence goes on along the minus strand of JAYESA010000014.1, from coordinate 80,749,764 downwards.
GTGATAGGAACGTCATGTGGTATCCGTTCATTGGAGGGAGGTGGGACCGAATGTGATCCACATGGAGGGGGAGGGGGTGGGGGGTGTTGGCTTGTAAGAAGGTTGTAAGCATTTGATAGTAAACTTAGCATTATTGGAAGAATGAACCTAACCATAAGTCGACCGGCAGCTGTTGTGCCTGTGGGCCACCCTACATAGTGCATGTTGATATCTGGCTGGCTGGGGTAGCCCGAGTTTATAGGGAATGGTAATTCCGTTCATTAAAACAAAAGCAATGGCATTTTTGTCTCAGTACTAATATATAAATCCTTCTATGCTTGCTTCTCTTCCCTTCATCTGTTCCATTTCTTCCCCAAAAATACAAATTCTTTATAATCTCAAGCAATCAGTAGACAATGGAAAATCATAAGCAGGTCTGTTATTTCTTCTTCTTCTTCTTGTCAGTGCTTAGTTTGTCATGTAATAAGTAAGAATGAGCTCTAATGGTATATAATCATTTCTACTAGCCAGTTTCAGTAATAATTACAGAAACCATTCATTGATGGGTTGTAACGAATTAAGTTTCTTGAGATTCTGAGTTCTCAATATGACTTCTTTGTTTGGTAAGTACGCCGGGTTTATGATGCTTTTCAAAAGCAGTTTTTTTAAGCATCCCTTCACTTTTCTTTCAAAAATTGTTTCAAAATTAAACTGGCTTTTAAAAAGGTTTTGCCTCGTCCATTGTTACCAAACAAATTTGGACCTACTTTTTAAAATAAAAAGTAGAAACAGCAATGATAAGCAATCGCAGACCCCGCTAGTCCTGGTTTGCGATTATTGTTATTTTCTAAGAAGTGATAGCAGAAACAAGTTTTGATAGCATCCTAAGCTGGAAAAAAATTGAGAAAAAAAATTGAAATTAGTATGAAAATTAGGAATTTAGGAACAATTGGACGCAAAACCTGTAAGAAATTTGTGAACAATTAACTATTATCGATTTATTACTAAAATTATAATTGAAATGCAATAACATAATACTAGACTTGTATACCCGTTTTTGGAATGGTGCACGGGTTGAGTCAGATATCAATAGTAGACTTTTGTACTCGTGTACTTGAGATCCTACTTAGCTTTGACGTCGGAGACGAAGAAGAAAACAACATATATCAACTCTAGGGTTTTGGCATTGCACCATATAAAACCCAGAAGTAGATTTTTCTCTATTTTTTTTTTTTTTTTTCAATTCTTCAATTTTTTATTCTTGAATTTACAAACTATGGAAAGAAGATAAAACAAATATCTAAATACTTATGTATAAGATAAGACAAATCCATAACCAATTCAAAGAGATAAACTTTTAACAAACAAATTTATAACTGGGAAATCTATAAAGATAATATCAATCTGATTTACGAATCAGACTCAGTTCTGAGCCCATAGATTGTTATTATGATTTTTCTCGACTTTGAAAATTTTCACCTCCTGGTGAATCATATAAGCATGACATCTGATAATATGCTCTCGATGATGCATTCCAAATTGCTCATGACGGAGGCATCTAGTTCCATAGTCTATTCTATACAAAGGCTTCTGAAAAGACGACGAAATTCCAATCCCACGATGATACTGATGGTTAGGAAGGTGAAAGAAGCAGGATGTCCACTAGGTACGTAATATCAAACATCCTAATAAATGGTGGTTGTCTTGGTGCATCTAAGGAACAAGCTTAACAAAAAAATTTACGTCCGCGATTGAGCTTCCCTACAATCAATAATTATTTCTTGGAAGCTATTACAATTATTCATAATAAATATGTATTAGAAATTGTTCACAGGCTCAATAATTAGGGTAAGAACAAAATATTCAAAAGAACTGCTAGGTTCTTAAATTCGTTGGATTTATTGACCTATTTAATTCTCCTAGAGATGATATATAAAAGTCAAACTTTATTTTTTGTTTAAACTTATACCTAGTTTCAACCACATACCTAAGTTGTCTTAAATATGATAGGTTTACTATGTTTAACTAATGGACACTCTAAGGGTGTTTAACTAATGGACATATGGTCAGCTCCAAATTGAACTCTACTTGTGTAGATAAGTCAACTATCTCTTCATATTAGCTTCAAATCTACTGGAAAGTTCACCATGCCTCTTTTATATAGATCAATAATCTTCTTAAAACAATCGTTATAATTCATATTTTTAATTTTACTTTAAATTTTAATTGCTCCCTTAGGTCTTAAGTACAAAAATATTAGTAACCTGGAGCTCTGATACCAATTTGACGCGGGACAAAGATCCATGAAAAACAATATTAGTATGAAAATTAGAAAGAAAGAAATGGACGCGGGAGCGGTAAGAAATTTGTGAACAATCTTAATTTATTAAAAAATAATAACAGAAATGAAACAAGATAATAATTGACTTGTATATCTGATTTTGGAATATCGTGCGGGTCTCAATATTGGGCTTATGTACTCGATATCCTACTCGGCATCGATGTCTGAGGTGGAGAAGAAGGAAAAATAGATGCACTCTAGGGTTTTGGCATCGTAAGATGCACAAATTCAAAAGGCAGATTTCTTGCAATTCATTTTTCAGTTCTTCAAACCTTTAATATCTGTATTTACAAACTATTTATAGACAACAAAACAATTGAAAGAAAATAAAACATATCTCCAAATATTTCTATTTATAGACATCAAAACAATTGAAAGAAAATAAAACATATCTCCAAATATTTATCCATAAGTTACGTCAAATCCCAAACCAACTTAAAAGGAATCCTAACAAATACATATTTTAACTGAAAAATCTAAAAAATATAATATCAATTTGATCTACGAATCGGACTCAGATGTGGATCCATGGATGGTCCAGTATCTCATCCTCTCGACTTCTTTCAATAGTTGTCCCAGACAGCTTTTGATAATGCTTTTCAAAAGAATTAGCAGAAGCAGCCAAGACATTTAAAATTTGCGCCACTGTTTCGTTTCTTTTCAGTGTGCTTGCTTCTGTATTTTAGGTACATGTTGGTGAAGCTTTAACTGAGGTAGGCCCACTAGGCATATATATATATATATATATATGTGTGCAAACAAATATGTAAATTTTGGTCATGAATGCTGACAATTTTATTTGCCAGCTGGGTATTGCCATCACCCAATAAAGACCAGCTAGCCCAACACCTTGGTTACAGCTATGAGCTATCTCATATATGCAACCAAATATCTGCTGTTGTAGTTCCTCTTCACAATCTGCATGTTGCATCGAACATTTGCAACAAGTGAATAAATCTTAAATAATTGTATCCGTACTAACCATAATCTGGATTTGTATCTGGTTATAGTGTTTGCTTGCATGATTGTTTGTATTAGCTAGTTGTAGATGCAGCTTTGCTTCCAAACCTGTAGAAGTTTGTACAAGATGACAAATAAATTTTATTTATAAATGATGGAAAGTATATTTGCCAGCTGCCATTGTTTAAAAACTGGGTGTTCCCATGTCCCACCAACATGGCCTCTATAGATCATCCACCTCTGCACCCAATTAAGCATGTTTTAAACAATTATGTGGTAGATATTCATATATGGAGATGAAAATAATACATAAATAATTACTAAGAGATTCTAATTTTTTTTTTCTCTTGGAAATTTTGATTAATGTATTTTGGGTATCTGATTTGTTGACCAGGATGCTGGAAATTACATGTCAGTACCAGCTTTCGGGGACTGGGACATGAAGAATGGGCTACCTGACTACTCCATGGACTTCTCTAAGATCCGCGAGAAGAGGCAGAAGCACAAATCAGACTTCCCGAGGGCGAGCATAGGCAACGAGGACGAACTCATGGCCAATGACAAACGCGCCAGCACCGCCCCTGAGCACCAGCTTCCCAATGTAGCACTTGGCAGTTCAGCAGGACATTCGCCAGTGGTAAGTTCATTTGGTTCATGCTAAAAAAATTAGTTATCAACCAGAGTTACACAAACTATAGTTGTTAATAATTTAAGTTGTCATTTTATATTGTACGAAACAATTTTTTTTTTTTTGGTTCAGATCATGTTAAGATGTATATTGTAATAGCAGCTTGATAAAGTCACCATTCTACATTTTAACTGAAAGAGTGTCAATGTAGCTTCTTTATGTTTTTTGATACCCCGCCTCCATCCCAAATTCCAAATCTGACTTCAGTTTTAGTATGTGTTCTATCCAACCTCTTGAAATTCCTGAGCTTGTCAATGTCACGCCCCGGCCCCGAAGGCCTCCCGACCACCGCCTATCCCCCGTCGGACCGGACGCGAATCACCGCGCCTCGACGCTCCCGACAGGGTGCGTATGGCCGTTTGATACCGGGACGTGTGCAAGCAAGAAAACTGTTGGTGGGTCAGCACTTTTATAAGTACTTGTGAGAATAAACAACTGAACAGAAGCAAACATTCACTAAAACCAACACTAAGTAATCATGTTATAAAATATTACATTACTAGTGATCTTTCTAGTTTTATCTATGTTCATTTCATGCAGTTTGATAACAGAGTCATATTACTTTGTTTTGGAAACATCCTTTTGAAATAGAGTTTCATATGCGATATAAAGCAAGCAAGCAAGACAAGCCGATTGTTCTGTTTCAGGGTGTGCGCAGCGTGTCTCGTGAGCTATACTCAAAGACTTTAGGGACAAATGCACATCTAGACACAAATGCACATCATAGGGGCGGTCCATCTATCCAAGCCAACACGATGAACTATCTTATATGCTGCGATCCCCGAGTAACTCAGGATCGGCAGCGGTTGTGACCAATGACTCATTTATCTGATGATATTGGCAGCTGTGACTCATGGTTGCTTTCTACTATCTCTGTAGCAGTCGTGACACATGCAGTTCAGCTCTCCACCAATAGCCATTGTCCGACCGATGCGAATGCATGAAACACTATCAAATAAACTCTAGTATGCAGACGAGACGAACCATCATACTATATATCTTTGTTGCGGGGCAAGCCGTCTTATCATTTGAACACATTCAGGCACACGATATGGTTCTCTCGGAGCATAAGCGATAGTGGAACATGTTCATGCAAACGCATACTTTTAGACAAGTTTTTTTTTAGGGTCTCTTAGTTATGCAGACATATTCATTTTAAAGACAAGCTAAGTGAGTTCATTATTAGCATGCAAGGCAGGTTCTATCATTCTCTTTAAGCAAACAAGCATTCAAAATACTCAGGTTATTATTAAGGCGTGCAAGAATCAGAGAACGAAGTTTTGCCCACTCACCTTAATACATAATGCCGACGCAGAGCGGGACATTACAAACTTACCCACCAACAAAAAGTTTCGTCCTCAAAACTTTAAGGATAAACTTCTCGATATTCCGAGCAGCGATAGTCCTTATCTCTCGCCGTACTCAATCGAAACAATTAAGCAAATCAAGTCCAGAAAACATTTGCACTTTGAGAATATCTATGGACTTATTGTATGGAACGCTCTATTGCAATACCATATCGATCTCAGAGTCATAGCAACGGATTGGACCAAGAATCGAATCTGCTCTGATACCATTATGTCATGCCCCGGCCCCGAAGGCCTCCCGACCACTGCCTATCCCCCGTCGGACCGGACGCGAATCACTGCGCCTCGGCGCAGCGGACGCGAATCACCGCGCCTCGACACTCCCGACGGGGTGCGTATGGCCGTTTGATACCGGAACGTGATGTCGTGCGAGCCTGGGGTTGCGCCCGCACAAGGCAACATCGTTTAAGTTTGTTTGGGCTATCATCGCATCAATCGAGTAAGCAGCAGAGGGACATTGTTGCAATGCAATGCATTTATCCAACTGAGTATTCGGGGCAAATCGAGGGACTTGGGTTTCTCTTAGCAAAGGCATCGTTCCATACATTATGTCCCTTTATACGATAGCAACTCGAGGCAATCGAAACACGAATTCTGGGTCTTGGGGATTGAGGCACGGCTATCGCTCCCTCGGACGATCCAGTACCTGCAAGCAAGTAAACTGTTGGTAGATCAGCACTTTTATAAGTACTGGTGAGAATAAACAACTGAACAGAAGCAAGCATTTCACTAAAACCAACACTAAGTAATCATGTTATAAAATATTAAATTACTAGTGATCTTTCTAGTTTTACCTATGTTCATTTCATGCAGTTTGATAGCAGAGTCATATTACTTTGTTTTGGAAACATTCTTTTGAAATAGAGTTTCATATGCGATATAAAGCAAGCAAGCAAGACAAGCCGATTGTTCTGTTTCAGGGTGTGCGCAGCGTGTCTCGTGAGCTATACTCAAACACTATAGGGACAAAAGCACATCTAGACACAAATGCATATCTTAGGGGCGGTCCATCTATCCAAGCCAACACGATAAACTATCTTATATGCAGTACGGTCCCCGAGTAACTCAGGATCGGCAGCGGTTGATCCAGCTGACCAATGACTCATTTATCTGATGCTATTGGCAGCTGTGACTCATGGTTGCTTTCCACTATCTCTGTAGCAGCCGTGACACATGCAGTCCAGCTCTCCACCAAAATCCATTGTCCGACCGATGCGAATGCATGAAACACTATCAAATAAACTCTAGTATGCAGACGAGACGAACCATCAGACTATATATCTTTGTTGCGGGGCAAGCCGCCTTATCATTTGAACATATTCAGGCACACGATATGGTTCTCTCGGAGCATAGGCGATAGTGGAACATGTTCATGCAAACACATACTTTTAGACAAGTTTTTTTTAGGGTCTCTTAGTTATGCAGACATATTCGTTTCAAAGACAAGCTAGGTGAGTTCATTATTAGCATGCAAGGGAGGTTCTATCATTCTCTTTAAGCAAACAAGCATTCAAAATACTCAGGTTATTATTAAGGCGTGCAAGAATCAGAGAACGAGGTTCTGCCCACTCACCTTAATACATAATGCCGACGCAGAGCGGGACATTACAATCAACCTCACCTTTACTCCCAACCTCTTGAGACTCCCGAGTTCGATGTTGAGTTCCATGCCCCTCACATTACTCCCAGACTGTCAATAATGTGCATATAGGTTATTATTTCCGCGGTTACAATGAATGTACAAAGTACGTAAAAAACCGAAAATTATACCTTGTTACAACGACACAACAATGGAAATGAAGATTACAACTTCTGGAAATATAAAACTAGCAAAAATTTCCAACAGAATAGCTATTACACTTCTTGTTACAAGCACAAACAAAACTTGAAAGACTAAAAAGAAAAAAACTCGCTTTGATGATTACGATTACTGTTGCTCAAAGTAAGATTCGACATTATTCCGTCGATTTATTTTCAGGAACTAGCAAGTTCAAATACACGAACTTCTCGGATGCTCCCTTTGTCACTCTTGCACAAACAACACAGACATAATTTGGACTCTCCTTGGCGTATACGGGCAACACTTCGTTGCTTGTTGTGGTTCTGCTGTTAACTCTCTTAATGTAGCATACTTCCACTTGTTTGTGATTGTATTATATGGTTAGCAGCCTAGGGAGATGGACTATCATAGTATGATGGTTCAACCTTTGTCCTTGTTTGGTTGTAGGGTTGGACCTTTGTGCTAGGATATGCCATGGACCTATGTTACGAAACTGAACCTTTCTATTATTATATAATTATTTTTCCTTGGGTTTTAGTTTCTCCATTTCGTGCTTCCTTTGTGGTACTTGCTATTTGGGGTCTAACCCCACTGGTTTTGCATGGCCATGTTTCAAGCCAGCACCCGAGTATCCAGCGTATTTTTCCCCAATTAATGGCGCATACCAGGAACATGGTCACAGAGGATAACGAGTGGGTTTTCTTCTTTTCTGATCATCATTGTGCATTTACTTCTTTTCGGCGTTTAGCCACCGACACATGTTAGCTGGCTAGTCTGGACATTAGTCTCCTTACATGATTGTATTAAATCAGACTGCAGCTGATCACTGTCATGTACTTTTGTTACTCTTTCAACTTCTTATTTTACACAGCTAGACTCTAGAACATTTTGAGAAAGCGTTTGGGATGCCTTATTGCTTTATCATATATGCTCTATGTTTATTGTTTCTTGTTTAAATGGTTGAGATATAGAATTTCTTGACCATAGGAGACTTGATTGTAGCATACACCCCCTTGTCTTATACAGCCATGATCGTCGTACGACGTAGTTGGTCATGTCCGTCTCCGTATTCCGGTACTGGGGTGTGACAGTATCTATGGTAGCTAGTCCATAGCGCACTTAGAATGAATCTCCGTAGGAAGGTTTTTAGCATGATCTCGAGATACCATTTTCTCCCAATGTTACTATCAGTTTTATTTGCTTAATTAACCATATATTATTTTTGAAATCTCAAGATGTCGCATGAAATTTTTTCTTAAGATGCCATACAAAGTACGGGCACGCTATATACGAATCCATGGAAGTTCAATCTGGATTCACCCGAGCGTTTATGCAATATTCAACAATCAAAATCCTTACCACGCTTTGCTACTTGACTCGCATATCATGCTTGTGCTGGGGGAAACGTATATATATATATATATATATATATATATATATATATATATATATATTATCACGCATTCAGAAATTTGGAGGCATTCTCGATTCACAACCCAAATATAAATCACTTAACACGTAACACGGTATGTCGCACCTCGGTGCACAGATCATGAACAATATCAGGCAATAATTGTATCAGCACGGATACAGTATTCGATTCTAATTAACAATCTGTCATAAGCATGAGTTTTAGTACATGGTCGGGTTACTAAGTCCATTCTCCCCTAGAATCATTACACAAGCAATAACTATGATCAACCACATAGAGGATGATAAGAAATATTCTAAATAAAATAAATGATTCCAACAAGAAAGTACTAAGTGTACACAGGGAGTCACAAAGGATAATATGTGTCTAAGTCGTGCACAAGAAGGTCAGACCGCATGAACCAATAGGTCGCATGTTCTAGCCTGACCGCATGATCCTCCAGGCCACATGCTCGAAAAAAAGTCCACTACTTAGGACAAGTGCCAAAGTTATGGGCAATAAAGGAAGTTTCAGGGAAGTGACATAAAGATGATAGATGTGACAAGGCATAAGTGTCAGAGAGAAAAAAAAAGAACACAAAGTCGTGCAGAGACACAAAAGTCGTATAGAGGCATGTGCCCAAAAAGAGAAGACGCATAGCTCGTGGCCACATAATCTCCTTGACGCATGGAGTCTGGCCTTAGTAGATTTTCATGCGTTCAAGGTACTATACGTCCGACGTTTGAAAGCATGCACAAAGCAGACATGCGTCCAACAAGATGGGCGCATGCTGGAGGGGGCATATGTTGCTGGGCCTCATGGTACTCCATCATCCCAAAACAGTAAGTTCGGCTATGGAAAAACTCCAAGAATCCAAAAAACTACTTCTGCTAAAAATTATTATCTCAACTCCAAATCAAGTGGTTCAAAAGATAAATTCTTCTAAATGAAGTGCTCTATCACATAGAATAATAAGTTTTCAAAAACAATAAGTTTTTAAAGACCAAAACCAAAAAAAAAAAAAAAACTCAAGAATACCCACACTCAAAAAATCCAGATCTACATCATTCCATCCACCAAAACTGAAAATATCAAGTTCTAAACATGCTTAAAATCACACAATAAACATAATAGACCAATAATATGAAGGGTTTCTCAATTTCTCATGCAAGGTTTACTTTCCTATGGAGGGAGGGAAAAACCTAAGAGAGAGAAGGAAAAGAAAGAATGAAGAGGGAGAGAGAAAGAAGTTGGATTATAGCTAGGGTTTGAGGTTTAGACCATGGGTTCAACTCATGACCAAACCAACCCAAATTATAAACCAAGAACCAAGAACTAAGAACCAAGACAAACCAAAGAATAGGTATAGTCTCATGCAACTAAATAAATAAAATACAAGCGAGAACAATACATTCAAAAATACGTATATTGGGAACAGGGAGCGACAGGAGACATTGTATAAGTCAATCGGTCAAATACAGACCATTTTGCTGATGCACGACAACATTTGATTATAACTTTATGACAATTACAACGATGTTCATTAGAAAATATCGTTGTAAATTCAGAAGGATCTCTTCCCTTACTCATTTGTACAATAAGCTCACGTAAATCAGAAGAGGAAAAAGAAGAGAAGGAAGAGGGCAGACTCTGCCTCTTTATATGAGATACATTGAATCTTCTATGCACATTTTTGGTTCCATGTGTGAAGAGTGAGGTGCTGGCTTGATTGGCGAATGATTCATCACCTCTCAAGCTTTTTCCCTTCATGGATGAAAGGAAGTTGTTCCTAGCAGTCTTCTTATGTACACGGGCACAAACAACATATTATGAAGAGGTTGACCCTATTTGGCGCACTTTCTGCGGTGCAGACAGAGTTGACGCAGTTTGCCTACGTGCATTTAGTTTTGCACGAAGAACTATACCTTGTGCACAAGTTGTCCATGATCGAACACGATTAACAAGTTAACAATTCATGCAGTTGAGACAACACGATTGCAAGAACACGAGTGCAAGAACACGAGTGCACGACAAGCAGTAATGCATGATTCATTTAACATAGCCTTCCTGAACAATTATGCACATTACAAGGTGTGTGTCATACTTAGCATAATACATAGAACATTTGCACGAACAAGCATACGATAAGGCAACAGTTCACAGGTTTGATTGACAAGCATAATAACCAAGTATATTGTCTTTTATCTTGGTTTCTTTTATTATTATTTGGTATCGTTTGATCGGGGCGAAGGAGTGAAGCTTGGAAGCAGGGCTAGCTAATCGGGTTGGTAGCCACTCACTTAGATTTTGGAAAGAAGAAGGAAAGAGGCGCTTCACGACTCCGCTCGCAAGCCACCTACTGCTCGTTCACCTGCACACGAACAGCTCGATTAATACTTCTTCCTCTCTTTCCAATCTCGGAATAGAAGTGCAAGTCAATGAACGAAAACAATGAAAACCATCGAAACCGTTCAAGGAAAACAAGCAAATCCCAAAACCAACTCAAAGCACGAAAGCAACAAGCGACATCGAAAACCGAGGCAATAAAAGATAGCAGCGGAGAGGTCCCTCCTGACTCTGCCGCTAAGCCGATCCTTGGGGCGCAGTCCACTGAATATGGGAATCGATTCCGAAGAAACAAATCCATAACGAGGACGAGTTCTTAATTCAATCTATCCCGATCGAACGATACCGACTTGTGTTTCTTAGCCGCGCTCTCCGCATCGGGAGAACGGGACGCTACATCCTACCCAACTAATTGGAAGTTTCGTCCCGAAACTTAGGGTAGAACTTACCGTTAGGGATTATTTCGTTGGGGACGACGATCAGGAAGGTTCGGACAGGAATTAATGGCATGGCCTAATTGTCCACACGCTAGGCATAACCCAAGTCTCAAACGACAATTGTTGGCAGTGTGCCCACGCTTTTTACAGAAATTACACGATGGCCCTGGGTTTCCTCTTTGGTGCCCTCCGTTGTTAGGGCGTTTTGCAGCAGTATTTCCTCTATCGTTGCTTTGGCGTTTGTGAGTGTAGGTATGCACAGCGCCGACAGGAACGTGAGGATAGTGAGGTTCAAGCGATAGGGCGTGATTCATGACTTCACGCATCGTACGATACTGAGGAACGGCTACGTGCGAATGGATGGCAGGGCGTAGTCCACCTTCAAACCTTCTAGCTCGACTCGCTGCATCAGGTAAATAGGCCCTAGCGAATTTGGAGAGTCGGTTGAATTCGGGGGAGTACTCTTTAACTGTCATACCGCCTTGCCTCAGTTGCACGAACTCGTTTTCCATTTGACGTTGTACTGGAGGGGGTACAAACTCCTCTTCGAACGCGGCACGAAAAGTCGTCCACGAGATCGGCTCCTCTCCGTGATCAAATTGGAGAGATCGTCGATGCACGTCCCACCAATCGTGCGCGTTGAGGCGGAGCTGTAGCTGCGCGCAGGCGACGCGCTTTTCTTCGGGGACCTCTAGCAGAGCGAAGTGATCTTCAAGTTCGGCCAACCAATCTAGAGCTACGACTGGGTCCTCAGTCCCGTTGAATGGGGTGTTGCAGACTTTCTTGAAGTGGCCAAAGTCGAAGGCAGTCACGTCCCTCGTCCTTGGAATTTGCGGCGTCTCTACTTCAAGCACGGGCTGTTCCACCGGAGTCGTTGCTGTTGCGGCGGAATGGTTGGCAGCCAAAGTCTGAACGATCTGCTGCAGGGTATCTACCTGCTTCTGTTGGACTGAGAATCGTGCTTCTATATTGTCTTGAAACTTGAGCTGACTCTCTTCCGCCCGCTTCTCGGCCCGTTCATAGCGAGCCTCGTCCCTTTGTTGGTTTGCCTCCAACATCTGCAATATTCGTTGGACGGGATCGATGCTTGGCACGGCTCGCTAGCTCTCTGAACTTCCCGAAGTACCCGAACTACTTTCTTGGCCTTGCGTTTCGTCCGGGGCTTGCGCTACAGATTGCGCTGGAGCCATTCCTTCAAAAGAAGGTAAATTACATCAGAATCATAATGTATTATGGACTTATTGCATGAACGTATCTCATTTTGGCCTAGCGAGTTCAAGAGTTCGCACAGGAATTTTTGATCGTTAAAGGAACTTTTCCAACACGAAGTCTAAGGAACTTGAATCTGTGCTCTGATACCACTATGTCACGACCCGATTCCGTAGAATCGTTTGAGGCGTCCCCCGAACCGTGACCGCCGTACGGGCCTGGAGTTGCGCCCGTACAAGGCTTTAATGATTTGCATAGCAAGCACATATTCAGAGTACGCAGATAAATTGAAACACAGATTTGAAACATAGAAAAGTTCTCTTTATTGATAATGAACATCTATTACAAACTCTTGAACGAGTTAGCTAATATGCCGAACGGCTTACAAAAGAGATGACTCAAAATGAGATAGCAGTCCTGTACATTACATCCCTTTATAAACTCAAAATGATAAAGACCTCCAGGCTGGAGGATAGCTTTGCCACGGAGCTGCATTTGTGTAAGAAGAGTTGCAGCTTCTGGCTTCAAAATGCTTCGAGGGCGCGGTGAAGATGCGCCAACAGCTGGACTGGATCGGGAAGACGACTTCGGCTCCTCGCTCGGTTCGCCTTAGTGCGGAGAACCTGTTTCAACGAGGGTCAGCATATCGAAACATGCTAGTGAAGGCGAGCTAGCCGAACTATACCAATCAACACGTTGTTTAGTGAAGCATGCATATTTTTGTGGGTTTCTATCTTGCCTTAGTTCATTTACAAGTAAGCAGCATATAGAATTTACTGAAATGAACGTGCCACCGTTAGGTGGATTTTACCTGCCCGTCTGAATTACCTGCACAATACTTACTATGTCTTCCCTGCCACGAAGACACAAGTTAGTATTCAACAGGTTTAAATATACACGATGATCACTGGCATGGTTGCCATAATAGACTAGTCCGAGACAAGGATAGCATGCAACGATAGTACACGAGGCGTTGCAAGCCATCTTATCCCGTACACGATGACTATACACGAGTTTCGCCCGGATCGGATCGGTGCCAGTGCCCCAGCGACCGTCCGCAGAACTATACCTTGTGCACAAGTTGTCCATGATCGAACACGATTAACAAGTTAACAATTCATGCAGTTGAGGCAACACGATTGCAAGAACACGAGTGCAAGAACACGAGTGCACGACAAGCAGTAATGCATGATTCATTTAACATAGCCTTCCTGAACAATTATGCACATTACAAGGTGTGTGTCATACTTAGCATAATACATAGAACATTTGCACGAACAAGCATACGATAAGGCAACAGTTCACAGGTTTGATTGACAAGCATAATAACCAAGTATATTGTCTTTTATCTTGGTTTCTTTTATTATTATTTGGTATCGTTTGATCGGGGCGAAGGAGTGAAGCTTGGAAGCAGGGCTAGCTAATCGGGTTAGTAGCCACTCACTTAGATTTTGGAAAGAAGAAGGAAAGAGGCGCTTCACGACTCCGCTCGCAAGCCACCTACTGCTCGTTCACCTGCACACGAACAGCTCGATTAATACTTCTTCCTCTCTTTCCAATCTCGGAATAGAAGTGCAAGTCAATGAACGAAAACAATGAAAACCATCGAAACCGTTCAAGGAAAACAAGCAAATCCCAAAACCAACTCAAAGCACGAAAGCAACAAGCGACATCGAAAACCGAGGCAATAAAAGATAGCAGCGGAGAGGTCCCTCCTGACTCTGCCGCTAAGCCGATCCTTGGGGCGCAGTCCACTGAATATAGGAATCGATTCCGAAGAAACAAATCCATAACGAGGACGAGTTCTTAATTCAATCTATCCCGATCGAACGATACAGACTTGTGTTTCTTAGCCGCGCTCTCCGCATCGGGAGAACGGGGCGCTACAGTCACCATGGCATAGAAGCCAAAATAGGCATAGAAGCCGGGTAGGCGTAGAAGCCGAGCAGGCGTAGAAGCCAAGTGGGCATAGAAGCCGAGTGGTCATAGAGGCCGAGTGGGCGTAGAAGCCAAGTCGGCATAGAAGCCGACAAGGCGTAGAAGCCAAGTGGGCATAGAAGCCGAGCAGGCGTAGAAGCCAAGTGGGCATAGAAGCCGAGCAGGCGCAGAAGCCAAGTGATGTGGACGTTTTAGCCGAAATTACGGCTCTTGGAGATATAATCAAATCTCTTGCATTAAATCAGAGATCTGTCCCCATCTTGCGCCTTAAATGCAGAGGCTTGTCTTTAAGATTTGCCATCATTCTGCGCATTAAATGCTGATACGCGCCTCGAATTCTGTACGAAGAGTAACTGCTGATGTGGCGGTTTGTTTGCTTTCTGCGGAGCGTAAGAAGCTCACGTCTGCCCGTGTAAAATCGGACAGCGTATTCCCTTATATGCGTAAGAGTAGTTTACGCAAAGGGGATGCAACTAAACGATGGTTCGGTGACATTTAATCAAATCTCCAGCATTAAATGTGGAGATCCGCCATTATCCTGTGCATTAAATAAGGAGGCGTGTTTTGAAGGCCTGTCACCCTTCTGTGCATCAGGTGCAGAGACGTGCCTTGGGCATCTGTCAGTATTCGGCGCTTCAAGTGCAGAGACGTGCCTCGAGAAACTATCACCGCTCTGCGCATTAAATGCAGAAACGTGCCTCGAGCCCTGTACGAAGTGCAGCTTTTTGACGTGGTAGGCTGTTTGTCTTCCGCGGAGCGTAAGCAGCTCACATCCGCCCATGTAAAACTAGGCAGCGTATTCCTTCGTATGTGTAAAAGTGGTTTACGTAAAGGAAATGGCAGTACATTACAGCCTGGGTTGCAGTGCCGCGCCATCATCATACCCGTCGCCTGGGTAGTCGTGCAGCACTCTTTGTCAGGAGTGCAGACGTAAGGTTCATTGCATGCTCTGACAGGTTCATTTCGAAGAACACGAAGCGTTCCTCGTACACTTCAATATTATATTGAAAGCGGATGGGTTTTACACCATGAAGGCGATGAAGCACCATGTTCACGCTGAAGCAGCCTAGACATACTGCATTACGCGGATGGTCCTTGAGCCTACATTTTTACGCTGTGCTCAGCGAAAAAGCTCTGTTGCACGTTTGATGGCTCTAAGGTCCTCTGTTTACGCTGCCCCATATCAAGATGCTGCGTAGAGCTATCCAGCGTATTTTTCATGCTTCTACAAGACCCCCTTCAAAGCTTTTAAATTTCTCGTAATTTGAAACGCTTTGAATGAAGCATGAAACGTTCCTCGTAACTCGAAACGCTCTGAATGGAGCCTGAAACGGTCAAGCCTGACACGTTCTTTCATGGCTGCCTTTATGGCAGAGTTATTGGGGATCGGTGATCTCTTTCGCCTATAAAAAGGCTGAGGAGCTTTCCTGTTCTTCCCACACTTCCTTCACCATATAGAGATGATGGCCGGAGTTCGTCGGGTCGATTTGGGGAAGAAGGAGATCATGCTCTTCCAGCATGTAAGGAGCCGAAAAAGACGGCGTCTTCGAGCAAATGTCCTCTGCAACGATGGATCATGGAAGGATATCATAGCCTCATTTGCTCGGGATAATCAGCAACTTTATATGGTGGTTCTTTGGGAGAGAAGAAGGGTCGCATTTCGCCATGTCGCTTGCAAGCGGTACCTTAACCCGTTACCTCCGTGGCGCGGGATGTAAGAAAGCAGATTTACTCTGCTTTTCTTCTGTTGGCGTATGGGTCTATGCCCAGTCCTGTATCCTCCCGCCACTGATCATCTTCTTGTTCATCGACTGTAGATGTTGATGAACTGCCATGGAAGAAGAGGAAGATCTTCACCAATGCGAGAACCTGGCAGAACAGATTCTCGGTGCGATCTTCAGACGACGATGAGGAAGCCCTTTGTAGACGGGATTTCCCTCATATGTAGTCATAAAAAATGAAGAAAACCCTTGTAGACTTGATTTTCCTCATGTAATTATGCTTTTAACTTTAATAAAATCGTCTTTCTTCTTTGCATATGATCATGTTGCCATACTCTTGCTGTAAAGTTTGAATATGTGTAGCTTCGACACGTCTGATTCCTTTACGCCGACTCTGTGTAGAAAGAGTGCTAGCTCCTGTCTTGTCTTTTACGCAAAACTAAGGATGTGCAGAAAGCCGCTTAGCAGTCGAGTGTTCGAACTGTCCTGCGCGTAGAATTCTGAACTGTTTTTTACTTCTGATAAACAGAATTTTTGTTCAGACCGTCGTCTTCAAGAATGATTTCTCGAAAATCCCTTGGAACAGGGCGAGAACTGGCTGTCAGACTGAGTCGCCATCTTGATTTTGTAGACGAAATATTCAGACTTGATTCTGGATGAACTTCGAATCGACCCATGAAGAAGAGTAATTTTTCAATGTTGAACTCTGTATGCTTCGGGTACTTGGGGTATTTTGAGGTCAAGAAGGAGTATCTTCTGTGTGAACTCCTGTAATTGACCGCCTTGAGAATCGTTCAGATGTACTGTATTGGCCTGCGCATCTTTCAGATACGCGAAAAGTCGTGGAGCGTGAAATCATAAGTTTGTTGCCTCTGAGCGTGAAAAGCCACCGAGCGTGAAATCATAGACTTTTAGTTCCTGAGCGTGAAGTCGTAGGTTTGTAGCCTCTCGAGCATAAAAGCTACCGAGCACAAAGGCATCCGGGCGTAAAACCATAGACTTGTAGCCATTGGAACGTAAAAACCGTAGATTTGTAGCTGTCGAGCGTAGAAAACTCCTTGGTGCAGAACTGTAGATTTGTAGCTTCTGAAAAGAAAATCTTCTGAGCGTGAAGTCATGGATCTGTTGCCTCTGAGCATAAAAAGCCACCGAGCGTGAGATCATAGATTTGTAGCTGCTGAGCGTGAAGTCGTAGGTTTGTAGCCTCTCGAGCGTAAAAGCTACCGAGCACAAAGGCATCCGGGCATAAAACCATAGACTTGTAGCCTGTGAGCGTAAAACCGTAGATATGTAGCTGTCGAGCGTAGAAAGCCCCTTAGCGTAAAAATCACGTATCTTCCTCATGCGAAAAACTTTTCGAATTCGCTGACTGTCCGTCTTCTCTGAGTGAAAGGCTGACGTAGTACCCAATCATAACCGGATTATTAATTAGGAGATTTGGTTCGGGATTCGAGGAGTCCATCTGAACTCCATATATACCCCAAGTTTCTGAGAGAAAGTTTTCATTCGTCTTCTGCGAAAGAAAGCCTTCGTCTGTTCGAGTTCTTCGTTTTTTCTCCGAGATTTCGAAGTTTCCAGTAATGGCCTCGAAACAATCCTCCTCCACTAAGGGAAAGAAGGTTGATTCTTCTTCTCGTTCTTCCGCTCAAGTGAGAGCGTCTTCGGTCGGGCAAGGCGAACTTCCTTCTGAGCGAAGTATCCCGCCGACGAGCAGTGCACCCGGCCTAAAAGGTAGAGCATTTGGGATGAAGAAGAACGACCAAAAATCCTTCGCACACGTTATACGTGACCGCGCTAGGTCGTCTCTTGTGCTGATAGC
This sequence comes from Iris macrosiphon, assembly GCA_036927795.1. Taxonomy (NCBI): domain Eukaryota; kingdom Viridiplantae; phylum Streptophyta; class Magnoliopsida; order Asparagales; family Iridaceae; genus Iris; species Iris macrosiphon. The sequence continues at coordinate 80,731,768 of JAYESA010000014.1, read as the reverse complement.
CTCTTTGAGGAAGATGATGCACAAAGACGTTTCATATTTTACGTCCATATTTCTAATGTGTCAGCGCAAAAACTCCATATTTTCGCAGTCCGGCGTGAAAGCTTCAACTGTCGAAAGTTGGTGTATAAAATTTGAGTGTTACGCTTCTGGATGAAGATTCTGGCGAAATACCTCAACTTTATCAGTCTGGCGTAAAGCACAGACTGTATACTGCCAGCCTTGAAATTTTACGCTTTAGGAAATGGATTCCAGCGTAATGGTCAAGTTTTTACGGTCTTGGCGTAAAGCACAGACTGTTGATTTTTGGCGTGTGCTGCAAGATCTGTAAAGTCTAGTTATAGGACTAACGTGTTTTTCTTGCACTCTTGCAGTTAACTTGCATGTGTCTCCGCTAGCCGATGTGATGGGTTCTGCCGCAGGGATGCTGCACTCCAACTATCTGGAGGATCTGTCACACGTGACATTTCCTATCTCCGGGCCGCAGTATCCGGAAGGAAGGGAGATTCTGATATCGGCTCAGGGTGAGCGAATGCTGCTGAGCATGATCAACGGTGAGCCCCTGACGTATATAGACGGGGACCAATACATAAAGCCGGCCTTACTCTTCGGGGACATGATTGATAAGCAGTCCCAGACGAAGCCCAAGAGAGAACTCTGGGTTTTTCCTGCCGGGAGCTTGGTTTTGTATCTACCCAAGATGCCGAGAGACTATCCCCTCTCGGCTTTCTTCCATGCCACACATCCCAGGAAGATGTCGTGGACGCTGACTCCCGATCTTCACGGCAGGCCGGAGAAGATCTTTCATCTGAAAGGAGCTGACCAGGGGTCATTTGTTAGCCGTCCTTCCGGCAACGTGACGGTGTTCAGGGGACTGTACCCGGGCAGTGTCCCGAGTGAAGACAGCTTGGTGATCCAGCAGGTCCAATAACCGACTTTCTGCAATGATTTTATGGGGCACGGGGGAGTATACCCTAAGGTGAACCGTCGGTGCGGTGGGTGGATCACCCCTTCAAACCTTCGATGGGCTCGCTTAGTTGATTGGGCCTTGAAGCATTTTCAGACCGAGTTGGAGAACATCGGTCTGTTTGCAGCTGTAAGTGCTACCAGTGTTGGGTTACCTCCTAACCCTAACCTGTTCCTGGCACTGATGGAGCGATATATTTTGCTCACCGGGACTTTCGCCACTCCACTGGGGGAGTTGGGATTGGCCCTCCATGAGATGGCAGAGATCTCGAGACTGCCGATGGGGGACCCTCCATGAGATGGCAGAGATCTCGAGACTGCCGATGGGGGATACTCCATATGAAGAGTATGTTCCCACGAACCGGGAGCTGGGGGATTCAGACCCTCGGGTAGTGAAAGTGTATCAGGAGCCGATGTGCCACTACCTCTCTTGCACCGCTTTTTATGATGAGCCCTCAGATTTGGCTCACATCAGCAAATGGACGTCCTACCTCTTCTTTCACCGGTCCAGGACTGCTAAGCCGGAGAAGGTATTGGAGGGCAAGGATCTGCTTGTGAATCCTCTGAGCGTGCTTAATGCTCAGGTAGTCGACGATCTCATAGTGGATGCTGGGGCTCCGGACTTATCCTCGACGAAGGGATATGACAGTATCCTGTGGGCACTAAAGCCTATAGTTATTTGAGGCGCTGCCGCAGGCCTCTGTCTAGGGAAGCTCAACTGGCTGGCTTCTTCTCCTTATGGCTGCGCCGAGTGGTGGTACCTGGCGTCGCATCTGCGGACCGCATTCACAGCAACACGCTGTGGCCTGCAGTGCGTCTGGTGTTCGGTGCAAGACTGGGCTTGCTCCCTGCCATGGTGTGCCGCATTCAAGCCGGCCTGAGGGCCATGACTGACGGGCTGCTCGCCGATGAGACTCGGCGTGATAGCTTTCCCAGGATAGAATTACCATACCTGTATCTGATGGGATGGTTAATTCTTCATAACCCCATGGTTATGTCTCCCGGTTCTGGCAGTAGTTCAGGGGCTAGCTTCTTGTTGAACTACCAGAAATCTTCCTGGAATGTGGCCACGGTTCTAGACTGTCGGCGGGTGCTGGGCTTCAGTCACAGCTGGAAGCTCTTCTGCACTGTCCCATCTGTACATCGCAATCAATCGGGGATTAGGCTTGAGGATTCAGGCAGAGAGAAGACCAATCTTTCTCCTGAAGCTTTTAATTGGTTGGTCTGCATCAGACCTTCCCATTTACTGTACAGGAGTGAAGATCATTGCTTCTTGGAGCCCTACCTGCCTAGTCGGTTTGCCAGGCAGTTTGGGTATGATCAGTTGCATGTGGGCAACGCCGTTACCAGCTTCCGGTCCAGGGGTGGACTCATTGACAAGCTAGAGGATGGCGATACTTCCTCATGGGCTGCACTGGAGCGATTTTTACCGTGCCGGTCATTACACTCTTCACGGAGCTGCGCATCCTGCACTCGTATGCCCAGTTCTATGTGGCAATGAACACCTTCCATCGCAATTTTGACATGCATGGAAATTTTAGGGTGCCCTCTTCCAAGTCTGGAGGAAGAGTGGAAGTCCCCTCGGTCTCTTCCGACGAGGGTGAGGAGTTCGTCAATCCAGACGAGCCTCTGTTGGCGGTATCGAGGGGTGAAGTACCCCTGCCTGCAGGGCCTTTGGTAATCTCCGGGAAGCGAAGGGCTCCTACTCCGAAGGAGACTTCCCCTCGCAAGAGGAAGAAGAAGATGGTTAACCGTCCTCTCCGGATTCCTGGTATTCAGGCTCCTGGAAGTGAGCCTGCATCTCCCCATGTTGGGGTTGATTCTTTGATTCGAGGTTCCTCGCCTTTTAGAGAGGAACCCTCTCCAGTTCCGGCTGGTGGTGCCGGAGAATCTCTGCTGGAGGCCGCCGTCGCTGCTACTGCTTCAGGTAGTGGAACGAGGTCGCCTTCGGGGCTGAGAATACCTTTATGCGGATCGGCATCGGTAGAGACTCCTGCCGTGTCTGCCAGTGCACCCGGCGAGATCCCAGTTGATGAGCCTCGGTTGGAATTTGACGAGGATCTGGAAGACTTTGCCGGCGTCGGTTAGCAGACCCCTTTCTCCATGTATGACAGCTCGCTTAGCATCATTAAGAAATGATTTAGCTGTACAGGCCGCAGATGCGATATATATGCCGTCGGCCATGGGTAAATGTCATCTTCACGCCTCTTTTTAGAAAAGTTAACATTATTTCGATACTAACTTCCCTTCGTCCTCTTTTCAGGGGAAGATCTCTTCGGGGAGGGCAGTGTAGATGCGCCCTTCAGCTCTGTGTCAGGTCCTGGCGGTGACACGAAGGTGGCTGATTTTGAAGAGGAGATATCTTCGGGTGCCGGCTCGCCTGTCAACGAGATTCCGATATCTCAAGAGGAGGACTAGCTTGTCATTGCGACAATGCCTCCTTTGAGTATGCTGGTATCGTCGTCCGGTGTTGGCGCTTCTCCTTTCGTCGCACCACCTGTTGAGGCGACGGCCGTGGCAACCTCGTCTGCGGTTGTTCTCGGAGGGAGATTCGCAAATGTAGAGGCCACCCCCAGCGTCCAACCGGATCTAGCTGTGCTGATCGGGCAGTACACTGATATCTTCTACACCACTTTAAAAATGTTAATATCAAGGGTGTTGGCGAAGAATCTGAGCTTTGCGTCGCTGATGAGGTCCTCCCAGTCGACGATAATGCCGATCCGAGAATTCGACGACACTGGACTAGCTGAAACGCTGGAGGAGATAGTTAATGGTTTGGAGCAACCCATTAACGAATACTTGCAGCTAGCTCAAGGCAATGTTGAAGATCTGGTCCAGGCTAGATACGACTCCATGACTGCGCGGCTTACCAAACAGATGGCAGGCGTAAATAAATCCATCCAGACACATCAGCAGAAGATGGATGAAGGAAAAGTCGTCCTGGAGGAGACTATTGCTTTTCGAACGAAGTGCCAGGCCGAGCACGAAGGGAATGTAGCGAGGGTCCTCAGGCTGGAAACAAAATTTGCTCAGGCAAAAGAGTGGGCTTCTCAGTCGTCGGAAGCTCTAGCTGTGGTGGATAGCCGATTGGACGTAGCACAACAGAACTTGGCGCGTGCAGATGTCGCTCGTGCTGGTTTTCTTCGGACAAGAGCCGAACTGTCCCTCATGAGCAATGACGAGACACGACTGGAGCGGGATCGCCATGATGTCTTGGATTCCAGGACTGAGAGGATGGCCGCACTGGCGCAGCAGCTTCGCGACCTGACTGCTCCCCCAAAATGATGTACTTTTGTTTTTGCTTTTCAATGTACTTCTGCTCCTTTTTGGGAATAATAAAGAGGCTTTCATCTGACTTTGTGGACCCATCATTTCGGAATGTAAATGACAGGTTTGGGCGAAAGTGATACCGGAGGTAATATGGACGTGATATACTCTCGGTGAGTTTTAGCAAGATATATCTATTCAGAGGTTATATGGACATGATAGAATACGATCCCACTAGTTTCGCTTTGGAAGTAGTTTTGTCAGAATGAGGTTTTCGCCATATTCCACTTGAGTAGAGGATGTTAAGCATAGTACCTTTTCAGGAATTTGCCATTGATAGGAGCCATTAGCAGGTCTCCATTAGGCTGGGCTAACCTGTAAGCGCCGTTTGAGAACGTCGTCTCGATCACATAAGGGCATTCCCATTTGGGCTGAAATTTGCCCTTACTTCTGTGAGTGAGAATCATCCCTTCTCACAGCTAAGACTAGATCGCCGACTTTGAACACCCTTTCCTTCACTTTATGATTAAAAGCCTTGGAAATGCGTGCTTGGTAAAGCGCGATGCGCTGTTGAGCTTGGAGGCGTTTCTCGTCTAATCCTTCTAGCTCTTGAAGCCTTAACAGGTCATTCTTTTCTTGAGTCAGCTCATTAGCCACGGCTATCCTGAGTGACGGAATTTGGATCTCGATGGGGAGAACTGCTTCGCTCTCGTAGACTAATGAGAATGGGGTGCAACCTGTTGGTGCCCGTACCGTTGTGCGGTATGCCCAGAGACATTCTCCCAGTTTCTCATTCCAATCCCTTTTGTTCGAAGAGACAAACTTCTTCAAGAGCTTGATAATGGTTTTGTTGAAAGCTTCCGCCAAACCATTAGCAGCAGGATTATATGTCGTAGAGGCGACATTCTGTATCCGATTTTTATTGCAAAATCGATGAAATGCTTGGCTGATGAACTGCGGTCCATTGTCATGTATTATCCTTCGGGGTATCCCGAAGCGATAAATGACATGATGCTTGATGAAGCTGATCACATTAGATGCCTTCACCTCAGCAAGAGGGATCGCTTCCGTCCATTTGGAGAAATAATCCGTGATGGCCAGTATGAACTGGTGACCTCTGGAAGAAGACGGGTGAATAGGACCAATGATATCCATACCCCATGCTTCGAAAGGCCAGGACGCAACCGTAGGATGTAGATATTCGGGAGGTTGATGAATAAAGTCTGCATGGACCTGACAGGCTCTGCATTGTCTTGCATACTTTATTGCGTCTGTGATCATAGTAGGCCAGTAATTGTAACGACCCGCTCCGCTCAACCCGGAGGGCCGATTCAAACGGCACAAGTGTAGCTATTCAACCCGCCTTGCTCAGCGAGATGGCTCGTTTGATGCAAAGGCTTTCATGCTGGGATCTTCAATGGAGTCAGACTTAGGCTATCAGAGGCGCGTCCGGAGTCTCGCTCGACCGATGCGATACATCGCTAAGGTGGGTGGCCCCGGTGAACCTGTCTCTACTTAGCTGCACACTAAGAAAATGAATGTTACATGCTAGTTTACGGGCGATAACCTTTGCATGCTAATAAAAGAGGTGAACGCACATAGCTAAGGGGATAACCCCGCCTTGTCATCGTATAGAACATGGAGATTTTACTTGCTATTTGCATAATCGAGATTGCTGGGTTGGAATGTAGTAATTTCTTCATATATGCTGTAAAGTAATGTGAGTTCATACTGAGGCGTTGCACCGCACGGAACATGACACGGGACGGAGTAAAATCTTGCTGCATGCATTGACGAGGAAGGCTATCAAGTAGTCATTCTGAGTCAGGAGATAGAAGGGAAAGAAGGTACTCGGGATATGCAGATCGCCGAGGCAGTCTCTAATCAGAGAGCTGCGTAAAGAAGAAAAGATCCGAGTGTAGTCCTCGGCAAGGATTGATCCGAGTGTAGTCCTCGGCAAAGATAGATCCGAGTGTAGTCCTCGGCTAGGATTGGAAGTTGGGGGAGTAGTTGCATGGTCACGGACAACTGGTTGCGCACCAGGTAGAGAGTCCTCGACACGATTGCTGAGGCATCCGAATCGTGTCGGCCCGGGAGGACGGAGTGCCAGTGTAGTCCTGGCGATACGCTAGCTGATGACTAGCGGGCGAGAGCGAGGCATCCAGCAAGGCTTGCTACCGACCTGGATGGGCGTCGACTCGTTAGACGGCTTGGAGGCCCAGCAAGGCTAGCAACCGAGCTGGGGAGGCGGCCGTCCATCGAAGATATTGTCCAATATGGCTAACAGAGCCAGTGACCTTCATATAGTTAAGTCATGTTTGCATAGCGGCTATCCGCACTGAGAAAAGGAGAAACAGGGAGGAGTGTGTTTGCACGACATTATGCATAATTAGAATGGATGCATGGTAGCACACGTGGTTCTAGTAAAATGGGTCATATGAGGCAGATGCACGGTATAATACTTGGATTTTATAGTTGCTTCTTGTTATCTCGTAGATAACTGTTTATATTGCTGCATATGACAGGGAAGGCCGAATGGTAAGAAATGGTAAGGTGAACTCAATTGTTCATGAATATGACACTCTTGAGCTGATACGGAGATTACTTTCTTTATATTGCCATGTAACTGATCCTAAGGCAAAAGAATAGAAAGACAACGAAACTAGTCGGTGCACATAACTAATGAACGTGCTTGTTTTGTGGCATGGGCGAGAGGCCTCCCCACCAGTGCATTCAATGTACTGATACCCAACCAGTCTGCATGCAGGGTGCAGGGGGAACTCGTACGGATTCGGAGATCGCTATCGCAATGAGGCGCCGGACCGCACTTGGCGTCTTGGAGCGTGGCGCACGGACCTGGAGCTCGCATATACGGGACATAATGTATGGGAACATCATCATCCAGATCAATTGTGTTGGTTCTAAGCCTAAGGGCATATTCAATGTAAGAGAGAGAGAGAGCATGAGCGATCTGTAATCTCGGCTTAGCGCCGCTTGTAATCTTTACTTCATATCAATAAAGAGCTTAATTTGGATTCAATACTTGTGTTCATTTTATGTTTCCGCTATGACGACTCTGTGAACTAGTTATCAACGGCCGTTTCGGTATTTGCCTTGCGCGGGCGCAACCCCAGGCTCGCGCGGCATCGCGTCTCGATGGAAACGTACGTCCCGCGGGAGCGCAGGCGCGGTGATTCGTGCCTAGCGGGGACGGCCGATTCCTGCGGGAGATCGGGGCGTGACATATTGGTATCAGAGCACGGCTTTACGTCCTTGGAATTCGTTTCGATTCTCTCAGTTTTGAACTTGTGTATTGAAGAAGTGGTAGATGCTCTCTCTCGATGCTTCGATGGATGTCCCATACAATAAGTCTAAATATTTTCGAAAAGCGCGTGTAAATTATACGGTTGCTTGAACGGGATTATGATGCGAAGGCTTTTGTCCTAACTTGTGAAAGATAGTGTGAGAGTAGACTCGGATTATAATCGGCAAATTAAATGTCGATATGAAAACACCAAGCGAGTAGGGTGCGAGACGGTATATCGTTCAGACAGTGGTCTTTGCACATGGCCTTTTGGCCAAGCTGTGTTGAGTACCGTGCACCAAGACCCTTGATGCTAGCGAGTTGCAGCGAGATTTGGGTGTTGTTCGGATAAGAATAAAGTTTGGCTTAAGGGAAACCGGTAGAGACGTTATCGGAGTACCGCTAAGGCGAGTGATGGAATCGTGTATGGAATTTCCAGATATAGTTGGACGGTTATTCATAGCGATAAGTTATGATTTGAAGCATAGTCTGTATGGAGGACTATGAATAGAGGTGTGTACGAGTCTAAGATCGCTAAGGCGATAAATAGGGACTGTGTTGGAGTTCTAAGGAACGAATTGGGAATACGAGTGAAGGATGCGAACGCGAATCAGGAATTATTAGGATAACTCGATTCCTGAGTGGTGTATACGATAGTCCCCTGTTCGATTATGCGAATTGTGGATATAATGAGTTGTAAAGATTCAGGGAGTGTAACTCGAACCCTGAGTGGTGTATTGGTCGGCTTAGAAATGCTAGAACGAAGTCGTAGATTCGGAGTTAAGCGAGTCTAGCGGCGAACGACGAGATTTTGGGTAAAGCCTTAGTATAAATAAAACAATGCCTAGCAAGTAAGCGAACTCGGAGAAAGCATGCAATATTTGGTTCGAACGAGTTACAATGAGTTGATTGAGGGATAAGGCATGCATCGAATAGGATTTCAGGACCATCGAAATTGATATCGTGGTCGGGAAAACTAAGAGGATTGTACGAGCGATTTGAGTTGAAACAAGTGAATTAGAAACTTGAGTTGAGATTGAATAATCTGAGATGCGATCGGAGTAAATGCAATTGGGAATAATGCAGCGAACGAATGAAAGCGTGCTTGGAGAATTTGGATTCGAGTAGGATATCGCTCGATAGAGTTCGGTTTGAGTACGAATGCGATGATTTCCAATTTGCGAGATTTAGACCATAGCAATGGTTGGAAGATTAGTATGAATTGATGCTAGTCAGTATAATGGTGAGTATGATGCATCGAGTTAAGCGGTAATGGATTTGGCTTGGAGTTTGGAAGAACGATCTTGAAATCAAGTTCGGAAAGATAACATTCGAAATATGTCCCAAAGAGAACGATTATCTTGCGGGAGCGCCGGCGTGGTGATTTCACGTACGGCGGGGATAATCGAACTCGGGGGAATAGCTTCGGTGATTATTCCAAACGAATACGATGAATGGATACGTGTCAAATGGGATAGACTTTGAGTTTGGGATTTGAACTTAGTGGTTTGAGGAATGCTAAGAGTAGACAAAGAAATGTTCAAAATGGTAATATTGAAGTTGGATATTTTGGCTTAGCGAATTTTGATTGCAGTAAGAACGGTAGTTGGAAGAACATGACTTGAGGGATCAATGTACAATTTGGGATAAAACAAAAATTAATGATGAAGTGTCTATTCGTTTGAGGATAACCATAACGATTGACCTTCTTGTCTTGTGCGGGTATAACTTCTTATTCGCACATGCGTCACGTCCGGATAGAACGATCATTCCGCGGGAGCGTTGGCGTGGTGATATCACGTCCGACGAGGATGATTGAACTAGCGGGAGACCGGAATGTGACAATCGAAGGATCATGTTGACTTGTGGTTTAATACGATAAGACAAGTTTCAGGATAAAATGAGTCTAAGGATTTTCTTGAGGAGTTAGTCTAGAAACGTGAAGTAAGAGATGTTAGATGTTTTCATGAACGGATACGTAGATTGTGCTGGACGACTTAGAGTTCATGATATACATCGATGATTTATAATGGAATTGTGGCTTAGTGGTACAGGTGTAGAAAAGGATGGATTGGTGAATTCTATCAACGTGATGGAAGAGATAGTGTGTGCGAATCGATGGGTTCGCCCTAAAACATGGGCGTAACACGGGTTCGGTTGGACGAGCGTGTTGGTGTGATAGGATGAACTGTGCTCGATGTTTAGAAATCTGAGTGAAACGAGCTTGGGTAGAATACCCGTGTAAAGGAACAATGGTTTGACCTTAGGGTGTTTGGGGCGAGCGTTGTGCAACGCGGTTGCGCGATGAGTCGCAAACTTGAGTTGTACCTATGACTGTGTGAGCTGACCTAGTGGCTAGGCAGACGACCTTGTGCCTTGAGTTAAACTGGAGTGGCTGACTTCAGAGTATCGTTCGGGAAGAACGATAGAACTGGGCCACGAGACTTAGAGTTAGAATTTGGAATTTGGAATATACACTAGCAACGTTCGCGTTGAAACCAACGTAATGCAAGATAGGACTCGGGTGATAATTGATTTGGTTGGATAGGTTACACGACGGTAAAGGATAAGACGATAGCTGGATCGAACAAGAGTTCGGTCATTCATATAGCAGGACGATCCGCGTTTCAAAGGATTTTCACGAGTAGCTTGTCAGACTTAGCTGTCACTGAGCTTGGTTAAAATACACATATTTGGGGGACGCCTTGAATATGGGTACGATCCAGACTTAGCGATATGCATAACTCGGATGCAGCTGCAAAGGAAAATGTTCGAATTCGCATGGATGAGTATGGCAACTGAAATGATTTAGCCTCAACCTAAATTTTCATAGAGGAAAGATTATATCATTCCTCGTGCTACCGGGATGGTTCTGCGCTAAGGCGCAGTACGAGACTGAGTTTGGGGATGCAATAGTTGAACTAATAGATCATTCGGATAAAATGATTAAGCACTCGGGCGAACGGAACGAGTAAAAATGGATAGGAAGTTAAGTTCGATTGAGCCAAAGGTGCGAAGGACTTGAGCGTACCCCAGGTGGGCAATTTAGCTCTGCGCTAAGGCGCAATATAGACTGAGTCAGAAAACGTAGGTGATTGGTTGCGATTTACTTAGCGAGATTGGACGGTGACTCAAAGAGAGTGATGCAAACGAGATTGGAAAATTAGCCCAAATACAAACCTTTGGTTTGGGCGTAACGATGGATTTCGATAGGCGACGTCAAGTAAACTGTCGAATGTGTTTAGATGCATTTGGTTCCTATGAGAAGTAATATAACAAGTTGGACTAGTCCACCCAATTGTGAGTTGCAAGTGCCCATTAAGTTAAAGAATACCATGTGCTTGGGTATTATAGCCCTACACGTGCACGGCATCACGCCCCTGGGACGATTAACGATTAGCCGAAATCGGGGCGTGACATATTGGTAGGTGCAGTAGATTTTGAGTCGGGAGTGCAACGAGTGAGTTGAGTATAACTCGATAGCATTGAACGATAGAGTCGTTCGATGAGAATTGGCTAACGTTGGCGTAACGCATGGTGAGAAAGTAGATGATTGTGGTATTAAGACAGTCCTTGGAAGTTAGGCAAGGTGTATAGAGTGGGTTTAGAAGATGTGCGATAGTACGAGTTGCGCTCAGGAAGTCTCGAGGACGAGACTTGTTCTGAGTGGTGTATGATGTAACGACCCGCTCCGCTCAACCCGGAGGGCCGATTCAAACGGCACAAGTGTAGCTATTCAACCCGCCTTGCTCAGCGAGATGGCTCGTTTGATGCAAAGGCTTTCATGCTGGGATCTTCAATGGAGTCAGACTTAGGCTATCAGAGGCGCGTCCGGAGTCTCGCTCGACCGATGCGATACATCGCTAAGGTGGGTGGCCCCGGTGAACCTGTCTCTACTTAGCTGCACACTAAGAAAATGAATGTTACATGCTAGTTTACGGGCGATAACCTTTGCATGCTAATAAAAGAGGTGAACGCACATAGCTAAGGGGATAACCCCGCCTTGTCATCGTATAGAACATGGAGATTTTACTTGCTATTTGCATAATCGAGATTGCTGGGTTGGAATGTAGTAATTTCTTCATATATGCTGTAAAGTAATGTGAGTTCATACTGAGGCGTTGCACCGCACGGAACATGACACGGGACGGAGTAAAATCTTGCTGCATGCATTGACGAGGAAGGCTATCAAGTAGTCATTCTGAGTCAGGAGATAGAAGGGAAAGAAGGTACTCGGGATATGCAGATCGCCGAGGCAGTCTCTAATCAGAGAGCTGCGTAAAGAAGAAAAGATCCGAGTGTAGTCCTCGGCAAGGATTGATCCGAGTGTAGTCCTCGGCAAAGATAGATCCGAGTGTAGTCCTCGGCTAGGATTGGAAGTTGGGGGAGTAGTTGCATGGTCACGGACAAGTGGTTGCGCATCAGGTAGAGAGTCCTCGACACGATTGCTGAGGCATCCGAATCGTGTCGGCCCGGGAGGACGGAGTGCCAGTGTAGTCCTGGCGATACGCTAGCTGATGACTAGCGGGCGAGAGCGAGGCATCCAGCAAGGCTTGCTACCGACCTGGATGGGCGTCGACTCGTTAGACGGCTTGGAGGCCCAGCAAGGCTAGCAACCGAGCTGGGGAGGCGGCCGTCCATCGAAGATATTGTCCAATATGGCTAACAGAGCCAGTGACCTTCATATAGTTAAGTCATGTTTGCATAGCGGCTATCCGCACTGAGAAAAGGAGAAACAGGGAGGAGTGTGTTTGCACGACATTATGCATAATTAGAATGGATGCATGGTAGCACACGTGGTTCTAGTAAAATGGGTCATATGAGGCAGATGCACGGTATAATACTTGGGTTTTATAGTTGCTTCTTGTTATCTCGTAGATAACTGTTTATATTGCTGCATATGACAGGGAAGGCCGAATGGTAAGAAATGGTAAGGTGAACTCAATTGTTCATGAATATGACACTCTTGAGCTGACACGGAGATTACTTTCTTTATATTGCCATGTAACTGATCCTAAGGCAAAAGAATAGAAAGACAACGAAACTAGTCGGTGCACATAACTAATGAACGTGCTTGTTTTGTGGCGTGGGCGAGAGGCCTCCCCACCAGTGCATTCAATGTACTGATACCCAACCAGTCTGCATGCAGGGTGCAGGGGGAACTCGTACGGATTCGGAGATCGCTATCGCAATGAGGCGCCGGACCGCACTTGGCGTCTTGGAGCGTGGCGCACGGACCTGGAGCTCGCATATACGGGACATAATGTATGGGAACATCATCATCCAGATCAATTGTGTTGGTTCTAAGCCTAAGGGCATATTCAATGTAAGAGAGAGAGAGAGCATGAGCGATCTGTAATCTCGGCTTAGCGCCGCTTGTAATCTTTACTTCATATCAATAAAGAGCTTAATTTGGATTCAATACTTGTGTTCATTTTATGTTTCCGCTATGACGACTCTGTGAACTAGTTATCAACGGCCGTTTCGGTATTTGCCTTGCGCGGGCGCAACCCCAGGCTCGCGCGGCATCGCGTCTCGATGGAAACGTACGTCCCGCGGGAGCGCAGGCGCGGTGATTCGTGCCTAGCGGGGACGGCCGATTCCTGCGGGAGATCGGGGCGTGACAGTAATAGCCCATTCTCCTGATGCGATCCTGTAGCTTAGGACCGGGTTGATGTGCTCCGCATACGCCGTCGTGGGCTTCACGGATAATCCGCTGTGCTTCATCACCAGAGAGACATCGTAATAATAGTCCGTCATAAGACCGGCGATATAGACATTGACGATGCGTCGAGATAGAAGCGTAAAAATCGTCTTTTGACGGACATCGCTTCTTTAGGATCTTCCGGCAAGATTCCGTATGCTAAAAAATCTATAAAGAGACTTCTCCGGTCTCTCCTGGGCGGATCTGTGTCCATCGCGTAGCTGCATTCTATGTGAAAGTTGCTTTTCACACAGAATAAATCTCTGCTAAGAAGGATTACCGAATTCTGCCCTCTTATAGGGGTAGCTAAATCTGCAGCTAGACTGGCTAGGGCATCAGCTTCCAGATTCTGAGATCGAGGCACATGCTCTAGGAAGAATCCTTTGAATGTCAGGGCTATCTCGACTGAGCATCAGAGGTCAGCAAGTTTACTTAAATCCACTCCCGATACCTAAGTGAAAATAGGATCACATTACTATGGACTTCGTTACGGGCTTTCCGAAGAGTCCTAGTGGTCACAATGCGGTATAGGTGATCGTGGATCGACTCACCAAGACCGCTCACTTTTTACCTTTCAGAGTTGGACAGTCTGTGGAGGTCTTATTTCAAGGAACGAAATATAGGTTCAGATCACACGCTGACTCATTGGTCAATTGGTAGAGGATTACCACTAGACTCTTAGATTATATATTGACACGTGAGTATGGAGTGTAAATGGAAGATAGAAGTCTGACAGGAATGGTAGCTGAATATTGTGGATTAAACATAAACTTCTTAGGGATAGAGATTTAGACTTTTGACTAATAGGACATGAGCTTATTGAACATAATCCTTAGTAGTAGATGGTTATGGGAACATATTTTCAAATTACCCTAGCCGGTGGATTTTCAGATTTTAGGATTTATATTCTTACTATTAATGGTTGCATTTTATTAGAGGGTATTTAGAATGATTGAATAGATAATTATTACATAATTTCTATATATCCTTATTACTATGTTTTGAGTAGAGACCTATGTGTTATTTCATTACATATATTTCTCCTAGAAATTGTTCATGTTGAGCTTCTAGACTAGGTATGACTGACTGATTAGACTTGTTGCTACTATGACTGATTATAAGAAGTTAGGTTGCATGATTTCATTGTGGATACTATAGGATGATGATGTTATACCTAGGAAATAATGTTGAGATATTTACCGTCCTAGTTGCAGAAGAAGGTTAGGACAGTGTTTGAGGTGCAGAGCAAACAAACATCAGGCTCAGGAGTGTTCCCAATATGTCAATAGAGCCCAGTAGATAGTGCAAATGCCAGTTCCACGAGTCCTAGTTATTTTCGTAGCATTGCTTGATAATTTATAGTTTATTATGTGTTTATTTTAATTTTGAGGACGAAATTCTTATAAGTTTGGTAGATTGTAAACCCTCTCGACCAAATTTAGGTCAACTTGGCTTAGATAGAGAGACTAGGGTTAGTTTGAAGCCATTCAGAATTAGAACATAATATTTTAGATTAATGTACACATATTTGTATCACTTTGTGCACCTTACCATTGCTTCGATATTTGGAGCGGTACACTAGCATTTGCTTCCAAATAAATTTTACACACTTTTCCTAGACATGCCAGCCTTCCATTCTGACCCTTGTGTAACTCATAAATACCTTCCCTTGTGCTTCATTTTATTCGCACAATATTCGTTACAAACGTCCATTCTTAAATCCAAATATATCCAACTTTGCATCCTTGTCCGTTCTAATCGAATTTGGAGACAATCTCGACCCATTTTGTACAACCCAATTTATGATAATATTCTATTCTGAGTCTACTACATCCATGACACTTGTGTCCCACCCAATTTTAATCCTATGTATTTCCAATTAATTAAAGAACACCACTTACACTAATTTTAATTAAATTGGTATAATGTCCCAATCCAACCCAAAACTAGACCCAACACTAACCCAAACCCCCACTCACACCCTCAAGGTTCATATTAAACACCACACACCATCTTAGCCCACTATATCACACCAAACATGATATTTTGCCTCATCCAATCCCAAAATCCACTATTTGTGCAATTTTTTAATTGTTAGGGACTTTTATGCAAATATGCAATGAGGTGTCCCCCTCTCATTGGATCCAAGACATGAAGAAACCCTTCCCTCCTCTTTGACCGGTCCACCCAAAATTTTCTCCCATTTGTTGTACTTTATACAACTTTATCCCCTTACATCTCCACCCTCCATTTCAAACCCCCATCACCAAGGCCATCTCCACCCTCCATTCCTTCATGACGAGGTTTCCCTCATCCCGAAAAAAATACCCAGCCGGCCCTAATCCCAAGGAGAGCCTCCCCCTCTCTCTCATATATACACACCTCTCTCTCTCTCTCCAAAAACCCACAACCAACAACTACTCCAAAACAAAACCCTAAGAAAACCCCTACTCTCCTTCACCCGGCCACTTCCCCCCTTCTACCCCGACCACCACCTGCGAGCAGCCCTATCCGACCAGTCATCTCCACCGCCTGCCCTTCGACACCGCCCTTGACCACTGCCAACCTGCCACCTCCATTCACCGTCATCATCATCACCTGAACACCCCGCAGCCACCACCCGACTACCCCGACCACCTTTCGCCACCACCTTAGCCACCGTCGACCCGACCATCGCCCCCCACCTCACCGTCTCCACCACCATCAGCAATCACCGCCACCACCTTAGCGCGTCGACCACTGTCACCAACATCAACATCACTAACACCAGCATCACCATCGACCGTACCCCGCAGCACCCCGACCATCGCCGGAGACCACCACCCTAGCCACCATCCTCCTACGACCGTTCCCCCACAGCGACCCACCACCGCCGACCCATACGCCGCCGCTGTCGCTGCAAGCTGCTGCCGGAGCTGCTGCTGCTACATGTTGCTGTGGCCAGAGCACCACCCTGCTGCCACTATAGCTGCCGCAGCTACTGTGCACCACCGAACACCGCCCCCTCGTGCAGAGGACACCACCCCCCCCCGGCCACGATCAACTAAGTATACCTTCACACTTCCTTCTTCATGTATTGTTGTATGAACCGTGTTTTGTGAACCCGTGTGCATTGTGTATAGGTGTACGTATTTTATAATAGAAATTAGTGTTAGTGATTTACGACATAGAAAAATATGGTTATTTAATATGAATAGTTGTGTTGACCTGGAGTTTAGACAACTGGCCTTGTGCACACTAACATGTTAGCTAGGACTTATAATTTTGTATTATACGTTATTTAGTTTCATAACATATTTTGATAATTCATTGTCTTGATGTACACGGTAATGGTGATGGTAGTGGTAGTGGTGCTCGATGGTAGTGGTAGTGGTGCTCGATGGTGGTGATGGTGGTGGTGCCCTGCGGTGATGCTCGGTGGAGGGTGGTGTTGGCTGTGGTGGTGGCTGTGCTCGTGTAGGAGGTGTTCATGGTGAAGGTGGTGGTGGAAGTGTCTGTTGGTGCTGGAGGTGTTGGTGGCTGTCAGTGGTGGTGTTGGTAGCTATTGGTAGTGGTGGGGTAGCTGCGGTGGTGAAGGTGGTGGTGTAGGTGGCTGGAGATGGCAGCGGTGCTGTTGGTGGTGGTGCTGGTAGCTACAATGGTGAAGGTGGTGGTGTAGGTGTTATTGTGGTGAGGGGAGTGGTGTAGTCGTGGTGGAAGTGGTGATGTCGTGGTGGTATTGTCTGGGTGATTGTGTAGGTGGCAGCGGTGGTGTTGGTGCTCCGGTGGTGGTATCGTGGTGGAGATGGCGGCTCTTGGTGGAGACGGTGGTGTAGATGATTGTGGTCCGGAGGTGGTGTTGATGAAGAAGTAGGGATGAATAAGAAGAATGGAGAAGAAGAATAATGAAGAAGAATAAGAAGAATAGGAGAAGGTTTTGGCTGAGATGAGGGAGGGGAGGAGAGAGAGTGTGGTGTGAATTTTTAGGTCTTTCTTGGGATTAGGGCCGGCCACATGGGGAAGGGTGTGTATGTGTTAATATAGAGGAAATGTGTGGTGATGATGGGGGGAATTGAATCAAGGGCTAGGATTTCACATGAGAGAAAAGTACAATGCAAGGGGAGAGAGAGAGTGTGAGGTGACCGGTCACATAAGGATGGGGGGGGAGGTTTCTTCATTTATTTTGTACCAATAAGAGAGTGACACCTAGCAACCTCTTTGAATTTGAGTCCCTTAACATTTGGATGTTTACACATGAAGGAAAAAGAGTGAGGATTTAATGTGGGAAGTTGGTGTTTTGTAGGTTGGGAGGGTATTGGGTGTTTTGTATGAGCCTAGTGAATGGGTATTGGATTAAGTTGGGGTTAGGTTAAGTTGGTTTCCCCAATTAATTAAATAATGTGCCATAGGTTCTCTTAAATTAAATAGGAGTACATGGGGTCTCAATTGGGAGTGACACAAATATCATTGACGGTGTAGGATTGGTGTCAATCTTGGGCCCTTTAATTTGTTAGGCGAAACGAGTTGAGTTTGTGTCCCCAAATCGATGGCAACGACATAGGTACAAGGCATAGGATTAAAGAATTGATTTTTGTGACTGAAAAGTTGTGCAATTAAAATAGAGCACAAGGGAGTATGTTTGTGAGTGACAGAAATATTCGGTGCCTAGGTTGGCTTGTCAGGTCAAGAGTGCAAAGATTTGTTGGAAAGTAAAGGCTATTGTTGTGCTCCAAATATTGTAGCAACGGTAAGAAACACCAAGAGTATAAATTAAAGAACCAGTCTACAAAACCCTAATTTCTAATCCTTAATCAACCTGAAGCTAAACCAAAATTCTTACCATACCAAATCTACCTAAAGTTTTTGAGGGGTTTTACATACATACCTTACACCTCTCCAGCTCCTTACCCCCATATTTGGAGATAAGCCCTAGACTAGACATTTTGTTTATTCTTTTATAATGAACATGTCCTAGTCTATTTTGCCATAACTCAAGAGAATAACCAGACGAAGATACTACATTAACATTATTCGCAGAAGTTACAAGCTAAAGTTTGAACATCCCTTCGGTAACAAAAGCTTTTTTGAAGTATGTTCCTTTGTAAGACATCATCATCTGTCCAAAATTTATTTCATCGTCAGGCCTACGTTACAGAGCAGACTTCCTGAGACCAAGTTCTTAGCTATCACTGGTACATGATTTACATCCTGAAGCATCAACGACTTCCCCGAAGTCAGATTCAATACCACTGTTCTGGTCCCAAGTAATCCAGCATGTGGCTGGTTCGCCTCCATGATCTTCTCAGATGTAGGCTTATATGTGGTAAATAACTCCTTCTTTAAGCAAACATGGCAGGATGCGCCAGTGTCCACCCATCATTCAGTGTCGACACCAGCCATCACAACCTACGCAATCATAGAAACCTTATTAGGCTCACCTTGCTCTGTCTGTTTGGACTTGGATCTGTAGTCTTTCCGGTAGTGCCCCTTCTTGCCACAGTTAAAGCAAGCCACATCTGATTGGGCTTCGGCTTCCGCTTGAACGAAGCCGACTTCACCTTCAAATGATTAAAGTTCTTCTTCTTATTGTGAGAAGCCTTCTGCTTACCCTTGGAGTCACTAGCATGCACCAAGTTAGCCTTTGCCAACTACTTGGATAGCGTGTCTACTTTGTTTTGATCCCTCGGCTCATCTTCAACGTGGATGTTGTGCAGTAGTTGATCAAGGTTGACCTTCATCTTTTTTCGGTGCATGTCCGAGATAAAGTTGCTCCATCTAGGTAGGAGCTTGGCAACAATATCTCCCACGACGAAAGCGTCGACCAAGGTCATGCGATCATGCTCAAGTTTTTGACGAAGCTTGAGGAATTCTTTGACTTTAGGCAAATTTGTCTTGTCATCCTCAAATCGCATCTTCCAGACCTTTTCAGTCACATGGATCTTGTTGCGGTTCTCATTCGCCTTGTAATGATTTTCCAGTGACTCCCAGACGACCTTTGCATGGTCCGTCATGTTGTATGACTCCGCCAGAGTATCTTCATGGAGTTCAGAATTAGCAGCTTGCAGAGGCTGTTGTCTCTCCTCCACTTGTTTCGTGCAGCAGTTGCATTAGCAATCGCCCGAACAGTAGCATTATCACCCTCCGGAACAACAGGCTCAGGATCTGTCAACACGTAATCCACGCTTACGAGTTGAAGATTAAGGCTAACATTTCTCTTCCAAACATTGTAATGGTCTCCGTCAAACTTCTCAAGTTTGTTAAAAAGGTTTGCACGGTTGTTCTCCATCTTACTCGGATCTTGCTTTGAGATGGTTAGTCCCGAGGCTTAATAAAAAGATGGTACAACGGGCCAAGGTTCAAGACAACTTTACAGTCTACCCTCTGTTTGATCCTGAAGTTGTAGTCGAGACTCAGAAGTTCCAGCAAACACGTTTGCCTTCTGAATTTTCGATTCCAATGAACAACTATAATAATTCGGATTACAACTTGATGCCAATATTATAATAATCAGAAGACTAGATCCGACCAATTGCCCATCCAACCTCCTCTACGTTCTTGACAGCCCATTTTTTTGTCTCAGTGGCATGTTTCGGTCCTCTTCCCTATTACTTAGAAAAAGTGAGCCACCGGTTCAGGTACAAGATACTATCATTCCTTGCAAACGCAGTTGCACAAGGACATAACAGATTACAAAGAGAGAGAAGAGGAAAGAGAAGAAGGATCTCTGCTTGCTGGGGTGATGAAGATCACCGTTGCTCAAAGAAAGATTCGTCATACACGATCTGCTCCCAGGAACCAGCAAGTTCTTCAGTCACCTCTTTTGGATTCAGCACGAACTGCCTGGACTCCAATGGCTGCCATAACTGCAACTCTCTTTGTCTCTCTATTTTTTGAAGTCAGTCCTCAAAGAGGCACGAAGAGAGTATTTATAGAGAATGACGGAAATTCTAACCCTAATCCTGACCGCTAACTGATTATGAAAAGATAGTAATGAATTAAATTCAAATCCTACAAAAAATGGATCTGAAATAACAGCCTAATCTTTCCATAACAATTTAAATCCCGCAATCAGTGGGATTGTGTGCCAACTATGCTTTCTACGCATATGCGTGCAACAGTCCGACCGAACTGCTCCTGTGCGCATAAGCTAGCAACGAAGCGGCCCATGCGCGCATGCGCGCAGCAGTGCAACAGCGCACGTGCACATATCCGCGCAATGCCTGCGCATGAAGTGCAAAATACAAAGTGCGCCAACAAAGCGTCACTTTGCGCCTTTGAGCCCGAGTCGTTTGGGGCTTAGCTCCTTAGAAAATTTTTCCATGAGAATGACAAAAAGCATAAATGCTTTCTTTGAGGAGTTAATCATTTTTCCTCCTAGGAAAATACCTCTACATGACACCCACATATGTCCCACCACACCCCATGTGCACACCTCAACACAAGCAAAACATTATATTGAGATAGCCACTTGGTAGTATAGCCAATGTGGGACTATTCTTGTAGTCCAAAGGCATTAACACCAACAACTACTGAGACCAATAATAGCAAATAAACCACATGTAAACCACAGTACATAATCTTAGCAGCCAATTTTAAGACAAATATAGCATCAAAATGTAATGATGCAGAATAGTTCGAAAATGCTATTTTATTTCATTTATGAGGAAATTCCTGGAATCATGTCCAAAGCCTTCAGAATGTAAGTATAGGTGAAAGCAACCTCCTTGTCCCATTCAAATCTGCATCATATAAATAGAAGCGTCAGTAGGAAGAGAAGAAAGCTGCTTTATTTGATGCAAGAAACTACATAACTAACACATCTTAAGGCAGAAATAGTAATTGTCCAAACTCCAGCATGGGTACTGTGTTTGGTCGAGGAAATCCTGAAAGATCTCGACAAAAGTGCAGTATCTTGTAAGAAACCCTGTCTATGGATATAGAATGGAATCAAAGGTTTTGATGTAGTGTAATGGGTGCGACCGCAATAAGTCTCCCGAATTCATAGGCCTCCAAAAAAATTGTATATATATGTTATATATTTTACATTTATTTATATATAATTACATAGAAAAAAACTAGTAAAATTAAACTTTTGATCAATATTTAGATAAGTTTTTGTTACAATCAACTATTCCGTATTACCAACTATTATAGATACTTAAAAATTTAGTTATAGAATAAATGATAGTTCATATCTCAATTGAAAGATGATGTATTTGAATGATTTTTCTTAATTGATGTTAATTTTGGATAACTTAATTCTAATTTTTTTTTATTAGAAAAAATTATATGAGAATGGCCTCAATTTATTTTTCGCACCAGGCCAAGTTATTGATGAATCTCAGCTCCAGGCTGTCAAAGGTCAGGGTACCAAACATCACAGTTTTTGAATTTCATACAAATTCTCACTGTAACACCAAGGTGTGAACCGCTATTCTCTTTACTGAAGGAAGTTGTTTTCTCTATTCAAAAATGGGTCTTCATGTCAAAGGGGAGTAAAATGGTGGTTGAGGACCTCCCGTTAAAGGATGTGAGTTGTTTGTATGCTTTTATCAGACTAAAATAACTAAGAAAAAATAAGAAAAAGTCAAGGGAGTGTTGATTGTAGCTCCTTGGATGCAGGAGCTTGAACTGCATGTCTATCAACCTGGCTTTGACATTTTTGTGAAAGACCCAATCTTGCTTGTAGCTACATCAGTAGGGTTAATATTTGTATTCCTTTATGAATCTTTCTCAATTTCAAGTTTTGTTTCAACTGCGTTGATATATAGAGAATTTAGTTGAGTAGAAATTATTACCTTCCCGACTTTGAGAAGTGCCCTGCGCCTAGTTCACATTTAAACAAGAGAACATTATCATCGGTCTTCATATCTCTCAATTTTGCAACAAATTTAGTTGGTTCAGAGTAAATCACCCGTGAATCTGCCAAGATATGGCCAAGTTAGGTGCATAATAATTACATTATTCAGTATCAGGTATTAACGTACCATATAAACCGGCTGTAACAAGCATGTTAGGGTAGTTTTGTGATTTTACCTGCAGAACAGCAAGTGAAACATCAAATCACACAACATATTATTGAAGTAGCTTAAAGGCAGACCAATTTTATGACATAACCTGTGTATACTTAGGTTATAGAAACACGATTGATTTTGGGAAAAGAGATGGAACCTAAGAGAGAAATATAGTAAAACCTAGACGTACCAGCTAGATGCCTAAATACACGAAGAAATAAAAGTCTTAATCAAGTAGGCTACCATTTATATCTTTAACGAATGAAGCCCAAATAAGAATGTAATACCAAATTCATACAATTAGTAGCAGTGTTAAACTTCCCGGAAATGGTTATATACTTGATTTCAGATACAATTCCAGAATAAATGTTGCTTTGTCAATTTAAAATTGATAATGACTTGACACTCCTGAAGGTTACTTACTGGAAGGTGTCTTACACTCTATGGAGTCATTGAAGGCTGTATCTGGCCTCCATCAACCTTCTCGATACCGAAAACCTACTTCCCTAGCTACTATTGCAGTCATCTATGATATTTGTTGCACGTATCCAGGAAATATAATTCTTTTAGAGTATAAATCTTCTAAGCTCTCATCTTCTAAGCTCTCATCTTTGAACTTGAAGAACAAGAAACGATAGGCAAATAAAATAGGACAATGAGGCAGATGAACTTGAGATGTATGTTTCGTACAAAGAGCGTCAAATGTCTCAACATGAACTGAACAGGAAACATATTGGCAGTTTAACAGCTTAGAAGAAGCACTCACATTATCAACCGGAGAATATGATTTTATATAAAAGTAGCTCTCGCTCTGTCGAGGATCACCCCATTCCTGCACCATGCACCAGAAACTAGCATAAATTAGCAAAAGCAAAAGATAACCCAATCATTAACATGATCTGTACAATACTTGAAGGACTCAATTCATCCCTAATACAGATGCTCATCTTTCCAAGGTGTGGCAATTTGACTCCTTAATTATGATGATTTACATTTCCGTAGTGTAACTTTTTATCAGTGGCAGGATTACCTCATATTCAGATGTAGTCAATGGGATACTTGGATCAAGCATTGTAGTCAGTACGTCAACAAATGGAACCCCAGCCACAGCTGCCTTGAATAAATCGGGACGCATGTTTACAACAGCACCGATCAACAAACCTCCTGCACTCACCCCATATATGCATATCTTTCCTTTTGAGGAATACTTATTTTGAACTAAATATTCGGCACAAGTGATGAAATCAGTGAAAGTATTTCTCTTATTGAATAACTTCCCATTCTCATACCACAGTCTCCCCATCTCGTCACCACCACGTACGTGAGCAAGCGCATATACAAACCCCCTATCTACCAAAGACAATATCGATCCACTGAAACTAGGTTCAGTGGAAGACTGTTGATGTAATGCAAAGTAACATAAACAAGGTCAGAAATTAACCATTAGGTAGAAATTATCATAAAATGAATTAATATGCACAATATGTTATTTTGCCAGAATGAGTATACACGATAAAGCAGTACAGACAAACTGCAGGAATAAATGCTCAGAAGAAGAAATAAGGGAATGCACCAAAAGAATCATGAGTGGTCACAACTTAGTCATCTTTTTTTTACTCTCGGAACTTTCAAAAACTGTAACTGTGTATTTGTCAACTAATATATTCCAAGTGAGAAACAGGTCGCAACTTGGTCTTTCTATCAAAAGAGAGAATATGTTCAAAACCAGATCCTTTAAATATAGTGTCTCTAATAAAAAGAGAAATGGATTCTAGATAAGGCTATCATTACTTGTAGTTGGTTAGTTTTGTTAATAACAGTGTCTTGTTATAGTCTCTCACTTTATGCTAGTAAGTTTCTCTCTCTTTAATTAGTCGTGCATTCCTTTAGCTAGCCTTCCATGTAACTCTTCCTAATTAGACTTTAGACAATGAAAGCTTTCCAATATTATGTCAAAACGTAGTCTCTAACACCATATCAAAGATTAGAGTGATCATGATCCTTAGCTCACTGCCCACAAAAATAGAAAACCTGGTCATCTATCTCCCTTTAACCGAATTCCTGGACATCCACCATCTAGCTATAAGCCTATTCCTAAACCTAAAAAGTTCTTAGCTATAGGTAAGAGTCTGCTCCCTGGAGGAAGAGTTAAAAGATCAATTTAAAATTCATATGACAACCAGGATAATGTGTAGAGATTCAATAAAAAAAGAAGAAGTTCATTCACACGATCAACTACAAGTGAACACCATTATGATGGAGCACATAATACCTCATATGAACCATAACCATAAAGGAGCAAAGGATCAGACCCGTCAAGTTTTGCAACATTCTTTTTGTACAGAATTGATATAGGAACTCGAGTACCATCTGAAGCAATTGCCCACTGTCTTTCTGTCACATAATTTGATTCATTAAAACCACCTAATACCTGACAAGAAAAAGAAAAACTTTATCCTTTATTTGTGATATTGATTAGAATGAATATGACAAGCAAAAGAAACAAAAAGGAAAAGAAGAAAATAGTAAAAAGAGAAACAGTTATCTTCTCCTCTCCCTCGTGATCATCTCCACGACAATACCATGACCTCTTGGGTCTCATATTTCCTGAAAACACTAGTACAACATTGTATCCTCTCCTAATAAAACAGCCTTGACAACTACGACAGAGACATCTACATTGTATCCTCTCCTAATAAAACTGCTCGAACAGATCTCCTCTTACAACTGTCTCGAATGACGAGCCCTAAGAGCAAAGTATGGACTTTCTTTTAGATTTCTTGTGCACTTGCACCTGATGACTCCTCGAACAGATCTCCTCTTCCAACTATCTCGAATGGCGATCCCTAAGAGCAAAGTATGGACTTTCTCTTAGATTTTTTGTGCACTTGCACCATGAATCTCCCTTATTAAGCTTCTCATGCCAACCACCCTCAACACATATATATAGGTTGAGAACATCGAATTTAGGGAATAGAAAATCCTTGAAATAGTCCAGCACTAATCTTGTCCATCCAAATTTGATCACATGAATATTGAATGCTGATTTGGGGGCCCACACATGTGTTGTTCCCAAATCCAGACTGGACTGAATAGAACCGAACTGGACGTCAGCGCACGCGTGTGGCTCACAGGGCTAGCCCACAACAACTCACAAGTGAGAATATGAGGGGAAGTATTATATTGTCCAAGAAATGGGAAACTCAAGCCCATGTGGGAATTGTTGACTCAGAGAAGCAAACGTCTACCAAGTGTTGACCCAGAGAAGCAAACGTTGGCCAGGGAGAGGAGAATTATATTGTCTACTTTATTAGCATGGAATGAAGCCTTCATATATGCAGTACAAAGGAGCTCTTAGACATCTTAGCTATTGACACATAACCCCTAAAGAGTAGGACAAAGCAAAGGAATAGGTAATACATAAGACTTGGTAATTAAGTTTGAATGGAACATGATTATTCTTAACATTCACCCTCCTAATCATGTTGCTACTTGACGGCTTGAACTCCAATTTTCTGGCGCATCTCTAAGAACTTAAGCCGCCCAAGTGGTTTGGTGAGAATGTCCGCCAGTTGATCATCCGTGGCAACATACTCTACCTCAATCTTTCCATCTTTCAAGTAGGGTGGGAGGTGCACCACATGGATGTGAAGTCCGCTTTCCTCAACGGCGACTTGGAGGAGGAGATATATATGGCACAGCCGCCCGGCCATGCACAGAAGGGCAGTGAAGACAAGGTCTTGAGGTTCAAGAAGGCATTGTATGGGCTACGTCAAGCGCCAAGAGCCTGGAATGCAAAACTTGACAAAAGTTTAATCTCACTCGATTTTGCACGGTGCCCAGTGAAGCATGCTGTCTACAAGAGAAATCTAGGCGGCAGAAGTCTCCTAGTCGGCGTGTACGTGGACGACTTGATCATCACAGGGACGAGCACCACTGAGATTGCTAGATTCAAGTTGCAAATGAAGGAGCTATTCAGCATGAGTGACCTTGGACTACTGAGTTATTACTTGGGGATCGAAGTGCAATAGGAATCTCAAGGAATCTTGCTGTGCTAATCATTTTACGCAGCCAAGATTATTGAGAAGTGCGGCGTAACAGATTGCAACCTGACACAAACACCAATGGAGGCAAGGCTGAAGCTGAGCAAGTCGAGCTCAAGTCCCCAAGTTGATAAAACCTACTACCGCAGCATAGTAGGAAGTCTCTGCTACTTGGTAAATACAAGGCCGGACATAGCCTATGCGGTTGGGATCGTGAGCCGTTACATGGAGGCACCAACCGAGCAGCACATGCCTACCGTGAAACAAATCTTAAGGTATGTTCGTGGTACAATTGCTTTTGGCTGCTGTTACGTGAAAAAGGGCAAGAAAGAACCAATTCTTGTGGGCTATAGCGATAGCGACATAGCTAGAGATGTGGATGACCGGAAGAGCACTACCGGAGTTGTATTCTTCCTTGGCTCAAACCTGGTGACTTGGGCATCACAAAAACAAAAGACAATGGCATTGTCATCATGTGATGCAGAGTACATTACAGCTACTACCGCAGCCTGTCAAGGTATTTGGCTGAGGCATCTCCTTCGTGAAATAAAGGTGCAAAAAGATGACAAAGTTGTGCTCAAGGTGGACAACAAATCAGCAATTGCACTTTGCAAGAATCCGAATCATCTCGACAGAAGCAAGCACATTGACACAAGGTACCACTTCATACATGAATGCGTGGAAGATGGGAAGATTGAGGTAGAGTATGTTGCCACGGATGATCAACTGGCGGACATTCTCACCAAACCACTTGGGCGGCTCAAGTTCTTAGAGATGCGCCAAAAAATTGGAGTTCAAGCCGTCAAGTAGCAACATGATTAAGAGGGTGAATGTTAAGAATAATCATGTTCCATTCAAACTTAATTAACAATTCTTATGTAATTACGTATTCCTTTGCTTTGTCCTACTCTTTAGGGGTTATGTGTCAATAGCTAAGATGTCTAAGAGTTCCTTTGTACTGCTTATATAAAGACTTCATTCCATGCTAATAGTAGACAATATAATTCTCCTCTCTCCCTGGCCAACGTTTGCTACTCTGGGTCAACACTTGGTAAACGTTTGCTTCTCTGAGTCAACAATTCCCACATGGGCTTGAGTTTCCCATTTCTTGGACAATATAATACTTCTCATATTCTCACTTGTGAGTTGTTGTGGGCTAGCCCTGTGAGCCACACGCGTGCGCTGTCGTCCAGCTCGGTTCTATTCAGTCCAGTCTAGATTTGGGAACAACACATGTGTGGGCCCCCAAATCAGCATTCAAAATTCATGTGATCAAATTTGGATGGACAAGATTAGTGCTAGACTATTTCAAGGATTTTCTATTCCCTAAATTCGATGTTCTCAACCTATATATATGTGTTGAGGGTGGTTGGCATGAGAAGCTTAATAAGGGAGATTCATGGTGCAAGTGCACAAAAAATCTAAGAGAAAGTCCATACTTTGCTCTTAGGGCTCGTCATTCGAGACAGTTGGAAGAGGAGATCTGTTCGAGGAGTTATCTGGTGCAAGTGCACAAAAAATCTAAAAGAAAGTCCATACTTTGCTCTTAGGGCTCGTCATTCGAGACAGTTGTACGAGGAGATCTGTTCGAGCAGTCATCTTCTGAGTTTAAGGAGATCACTACGGGGTTAGGTGACTAATTTCAGTTGTATCTCTTTCTTTTTTCTTGTATTTTGTTGAAAGTTATATAGATTAGAATTTGTCTATGTGACATAGTCACCGAAAATACTTTGTTTGATCTGTCTTAGTGCTTTTGTTAGACGTTGGTTCGTTATCTTCAGTTGGTTGGCATCGCTTCCATGTCTTCCGAATGTCGATCCAAATTCCATTATCGGGTTCGGGTTGAGACCGAAAATTATTTTTGTTTGCACTTTAATTTTTTCTTACCATTTTCAACTCTTAAGAATATATCTGTTGGCCTATTTATTGATTCCTAATAACTAAATTATTAGTTCACTAATTCCTATTAAATGGCTATTGGGTGTTGGGTTGGGGTCTATATATACTCTGTTTCTATGAGGGACACACGAAAAAATTGAAAGAACTACTAAAACTCTGTTAGTCCCTTCACAAAATTTCTGTCCATAGGCAAATCCTTAGGCAAAAGAACCGACTGGAAGGTTAATGTAGCTTCAATATATATATATATAACCCGTGTTGCTTTAATAAAACATATATCACGTGCACTACAAGGTTATCAATTATAATTATTCAAAGTTTTATCAAAGTGCAATATTAACTAATATTAGGTAGCATATTAATATGTTTTTAGAATTCTAAATTTTAAATTTTAAATTCCAAATTATAGATTTGTGACAATTTTGAAATCATTCATAAATAACACATACTAGGTACCATATTAATACTTTATTAAATTTCTAAATTTTACATTTTCAAAATATTCTTTGCAATGTTTTAATCATATCCAAAATTTAGATTTAGGATTAAAGTGTTGAACTTAGACAAAAATTTAGATTAAAAATTACAATAAAGGATTTTAAGATTATTTATAGCTAAGAAATTTTTTTACATGATTTTAAATTTATTTAAAACTATAAGGTAGAATTAAGAATTTATAATTTAATTTAGAGATCAAAACTATAATGTATCTTTTTATTTCATTTTTAAGAAAATTCCAGGGTTAGACTCTGATCGTCCTGTAGTATTTTATCAAAGTTTGCTACATAAAAGTTGTCTTTGTGTTGTGCTCTTTTGTGATTTTGATATATTTGGTTTGTGCAATTTTTTCCATCCTTCCAAATTCAATCGGTTTAGGGGAATGATTTTTCATGTTTCGTTTCCAACAGAGTGGTATCAGAGAAGTGGTTGCCAAATGTCAGGGGTTGAAAGCTAAACCGAGAATAAGAGATGGAGGTGAAGCTAGTGTATATGATAATAAACAATTTCAATTATCACTATTAGTACAGCAAGATAAAGGATTTACTATTCGTCAAGATATTACATCTTCTAGTATTTGCTTTCGAGAAGTCTAGAAAAAAATTAGATAAGGACTAAAATTAAAAGCATATACATATGTGTGGATATATAAGGTAGCTCGTGAATAAAAAATGTGTACATATCGCCAATATTGAGCTTACAAAAACATTATGGGTGAAGCTGAAATTCTTGTATGCGACGAAGACCGGAGTAAACAAACTATTCCTGGTCTAATAGATGATGGGTCTTAGGTGTTAGAGTTATATATTAAAAGCATTACTTTGTATTAACTATAATTCCTTATTTTTGAATGAGAATTATATGGGAAAATATTTGCATATTGCAATTGTTATAATGTTAATGCAAGTGTCTGATATTCTACATTGTAGATAATATGGTGTGTGGTGTCACACAGAATATCATATTATCAGTTTCCTATGATAGATATAAATAGTTCATAACCTAGATGGATTTGGACAAATCATTGTTAAGTTTGTAGTGCAATCCGGTATTAGTCTATCTTGACTATAGGTTTACACTAATACACTTTCTGTGTATTGAACATGACAACTTGGGGTTGTTCTCTTTGTACTGACTACATAAGAGAACAAACCTCTGTTATTATGGGTGCTTGTGCTATTAATCCGGATATAATACCAGACATGTACATGCAGTATGCATTACTTTGACTCATAAAAGAGTGAGATTCATTATGGGTCAACAGCCTCTACGAATTAGGTAATAACATTGTGTATATGATGATATGCTGATTATAAAAGAAATCCATGTCCCGATACGTCGGGTTGATAATGTCCCCTTAAGGAACTCTTAAAGATTGCCATGTAAACCCTGCAGGCGGATTATATCTGACATGACAAATAAAGCTGAGTGGTACTTCTTAAGGATAAAAGATGTCGATCAATATAGTTGTCAGTAACTTAATTTGATCGACGGACATTCAATATCTTAACATAGGGAGACGAACATGCATATAATAAGATGGAGCCCATAAACATAATTTGCGATTAGGAAGACAGTGCAACAATAGCTCTTTAGTGGACCGAGCTATTGTTAACGGGCCTGGGTTGTGTGTTTGGGCAGAACATGGGATACCCAGATCCGTTAGAAGACCTAATCCTAATTTCTCCTCATGGTTCCTGCCGTACCCTATATATATCCTCTATTCTCTGACCGTCATAATGCATCAGAAAAGAGCAGCTTTCTTAAAACTTATTTTCACGTAAGGAGAGAAAGAGAGGTCAGCCAAGGAGAAGAAAATGGTGAAAGATTGTTGCCCACACGACGTTCAACCTGAGAAAGGAATACGTACAGAAGATCTTGGGATTGCTAACTGATCGAGGTTGCTGAAAACCTTCATCTTCTTCTCGTTACTTTAGGTATAATTCGTGAACCCTACTTTCCGCCTTTGAAGACTTAGATCACGTATTAAACATGTTAATATTCTTTCGATCGATATGCATACTAATCTGCGATTCTGGGGATCCCAGTTCCATTATTAGGCATAAGGATGGTTTGTCTACTATGTATCACTTGAGTGGGTTCTAGGGCGTGGTTAACTAGTTATCCTCTATGTGAGTAAAGTTTGATGACGAGGTACAAGGTCTTTAGTTGTTGTATGCTTTGCCAGACTTGTGAAAGATCGTACGAGTGTCTATAATCGTGTATGCTCCTAAAGGCGTGATTAGTCTAGAGTTCGTTAAGAGCGGGGTGTTGAATAAAGAGATGGAAGAAAATCTCAAAGCACTTCATCAACATTCCATTCAGAGGCACTTGTTTCAGAGAGCTAAAGAACAAGTAAAAGCAAGGATTCAGGCGATGGTAGGGACAATAGCGGAGGGAAGTTAAAGAGTCGGTACAAGGACTCCGAATATTACCATTGTGACAAGAAGGGCCACACGAAGCAGAAATATTTTTCTTGGAAAAGAAAGAAGAAGGGAGACAAGGGAAAGCAGTGAGAACACAACAACGGTCATCTCAGTACATGGAGGGGATGTCCTTATCATAGGTAATGAGACTATCATGAACCTCGTCTGCGATGACATTTCTTGGCTGGTGGACTCAGAAATTTCGCACACGTATCTCACAACAAGGTACTATTTGCCACATATATAACAAGAGACTGTGGATTATTTTAAGATGGACAATAGGAATATATCGAAGGTTGTGGCCATAGGAGATGTACAGTTAAAGACAAATACTTAAGAATTTCTCGTGCTTAAAGGTATTCATCATGTTTTTATATCCGTTTTAATATTGTATGGTTGGAAGGTTGGATTATAAGGGATTCTTCACTCTTTGGGAATGATCAGTAAAAGCTTTTCAGAGGTTCGATGGTGGTTGCTAGTGGAAGCAAAAAGTTCGATCTCTACTATATTGAAGGGAGCACACAGAGGGAATAGTGAACACAGTCAATGATGCGTCTATCGAGTTGGGACATAGGCATTTTAGCCATATCAGTGAGAAAAGAATGAACTTCTTGTGAACAAGATGGTGATTACAAGACCAAAATCTACAAAATTTGAGAGGTGCATTCACTACATAGCTAGAAAGCAGTATAGTATGTCTTTCTAAAGTCACCAATCTTCAAGTAAGCCGACGTTACTCGAGTTGATTTACAGTCATATGATGGTAAATTCAATTGGTGGTGCTTTTATTTTATAACTTCTATTGATAAATGTTTCAGAAAAAATTGAATCTATACTATAAAGACCAAGGATAATGTACTATCTAATTTCTTGGAGTTTCAAACATCTATTGAAAAAGAGCCGGGTAAAAAGTTGAAATATGCTCAATCTGACAATGATGCGAATACATTGGTCCCTTTTACGCATATTGTAAAGAATAGGAGATACGACACCAGAAGTCTCCGCCAAAGATATCTCATCTCATTGGTATAACGGAGAGCATTAAGAAGACACTGATAGAGATGGTTCATTGTTTGTTCTCAGAGATAAACTTACTGGATAGTTATTGGGGTAAGAATCTTAATACTGCTGGTTATGTTATCAATTTGTCTCCTACTACTCCTTTGTAGGTAATGTTTCTGACAAAGTATGGTACGGTAACAAATCGTCATACAATCACCTTCAAGAGTTTGGATGTAAGGCCTTCGTGCATGTATCATGAGAGGTCCAAACTTGAGTCCAAGATGAGGCAGTGCGTCTTTATCGGCTATGGTCGGGATAAGTTCGGGTATAGACTCTACGAACCAGTAGAAGAAAAGCTCTAACAAAGTAGAAACGTAGTATTCGTCGAGGATCATACCATGACCAAGGCTCAAGAGCATTTTGATGTTGAAGATTTGCTAGAGTTAGAGTCATCGCACTTCGAGCAGATTCTAGAGGACATTACAGAGAATCCAGTTATAGGAGAGCCAATATATGGAGATGCACCTAACCATGGTCATCATCCAGTTAATGATGATTAGGGTGACCCCACAGAGCGAGGTAGTTCCTGAAGGGAATGAGGATGTCAGTACACAGAAGCACCAGAGATTTCATTGAGGAGGAGCATATGAGAGCGTCGACCATCCACGAGGTACGGGCCAGATGAGTACGTACTATTGATTGACGGTATAGAACCCAAAAGTTTTGCAGAGGCGATAAAAAACGAATATAGGCAGGAGTGGATACAAGTTATGCATAATAAGATGAGTTTCTTACAGGCAAACTCTACTTATAAGCTGGTGTGGTTGCTAAAAGAAAAGAGATTTAAAGACTTGATGGGTGTTCAGAGTGAAGTAGAAAGATGCTACTCTCCCTCGATATAAAGTGACGTTGGTAGTCAAAGGCTATAATCAGTAGAAGGGCGTAAATTTCAATAAAAAATTCGTCGGTGTCAAGTTGCTCTCTATCCAGGTGGTGCTAGGTTTAGCAGCCAGTTTTAATTTAGAGATTGAGCAGATAGATGTCAAGACGATATTTCTCCACGGTAATTTAGAAAAGAAATTATACATGAAGCAGCCCCAAAAAATTTGTAAGAAGAGTAAGTCACATTTGGTATGTTAGTTGAAGAAGAGTCTGTGTGAATGAATATTATGTTATTGGTGGGATAAAAGGCTACCAGAATAGCAAACTTAAATCGCCAATTGGGTGCAACCTTTTTCTATTAAATATTTGGACGCAATGAAGACTATTCTTGGGATGGAGATATGCCGAGAGAGAGTCCAAGTCATTTTGGTTTGTCCCAAGAAAAGTACATTCACCGAGTACTTTTAATGCTTCGGGATGAACGGATCAAAAAAAGTGAGCACACCTCTTGCAACTCACTTTAAGCTCGATGCGAAGTAGTCTCCATCAACTGAGGACAA
Source organism: Iris macrosiphon (assembly GCA_036927795.1). Taxonomy (NCBI): domain Eukaryota; kingdom Viridiplantae; phylum Streptophyta; class Magnoliopsida; order Asparagales; family Iridaceae; genus Iris; species Iris macrosiphon. The sequence goes on along the minus strand of JAYESA010000014.1, from coordinate 80,698,227 downwards.
GAAGGAAGATATAGAGAAAGTTTCGTATGCTTCAGCAGTAGAAAGTCTCATGTATATCATGGTCTATGCAAGGCCAGATATTGCTCACGTAGTAGGTATGGTTAGCAGTCATCTTCCAAATTTAAGAAGGATACATTGAAGGGTGATCAAATAGATCCTTAGTTTTCTTCAAGGCACTGCTGATTAGAACCTTTTATTCGGGAGTGATGAGCCATAGCTAGTTGGGTATACATATGTTAATATGGCTGAAGATGTGGATACCAGAAGATTGACTTTGGGCTATATTATGATATTTGCTGGTGGAACAGTTTTATGATAGTTGCGGTTGCAGAAGTGTGTTACCTTGTCTACGAGAGAGGTAGAGTTCATTGCAGTGATGGAGGCTAGTGATAAGTTATTGTGGATGAAAAGTTTATGCAGAAAATTAGATTTAAACAAGAGCAGTACATTTTCTTTGTGATATCCAAAGTGCTAATCACCATGGAAAGAATCCAACATTTCATAGTATGTCCAAGCATATTGCAACTTAGTATCACTGGATGTGCTAGAGACGAAAGACGCAACGCTTGAGAAAGTTCATACAGAGGACAGTAGAGCGAATATGCTCACAAAAATTTTACCGATAGGGAAAATTACGTACTGTAAGAAGATAGTCGGAATATCGAGCTCCTCCACCTAGTTAGGAAGGGGGAGATCTGTTGATATGGGGTTGGTTTTCTATCCTATATAGAGAATACTCTGGAGTACGACGAGCGTTATCGGTGTATCGAAGAAGCTTGAGGTGTCGAGGGCAACGAAGGAGGCTCGATTTGAGCACGTATCGGAGATATTGGAAATAGCAGTATCAAAGTCGGTAGTATACCGCCAGTGTACCATCGGTACACCGGTGAGACACGTTTTTGTTCTAGAATAGTTCTAACTCGAAGTGGCTAATTTTCGGTACACAGCCGGTATAACAATGCTGGGGATGAAGGCAGAAATTAGGTGTTTTATTAACATCGTTGGATCGTGATCAATGGTCCAAATCTTTTCAGAATTGCATTGCTTTAAATAGGAGTTTCCTAACCCTTAATATACATTAGAAGATAAAAAATGAGAGATTTTTCTCAACGTTGCAATTTTTTAAAGATATTAAGAGAGGTTCGGAGTTTCGGAGGTTGATTCGAAGGGAGGTTGCTTCGAGGAGTTCTGAAACTGTTCCTCCTCGTCACCTTGTCTTTGGTAATCTTTTTTATAGTCGTTGTAATATATTTCCATCTGGTTGAAGTATTGCGGTGATCTATGTGGATCGGTGGAGGAGTTTGTAAGGATTGGATGTATCTCTTTATTCCATTAGTGGAGGATTTTCAGGATTGGACTCCGATCGTCCCGTGGTTTTTTCGATCAGGATTTTCCACGTAAAAGTTGCCGTGTTTGCGTTGTGCTCTTTTATGGTTTTGACATATTTATTTTGTGCGATTTTCTTCGGTCCTAACCATGTCCTATTGGTTTGGAGAACGATTTTCTGCATTACGTTCCCAACAATATTTTGATAACCATGTAGTGCACGTGTGTAAATCATTTTTGTCACTAAATTTCTTGTTATAAACTAAGTTGTATATATGTGTGCTTATTGTCACTTAATGTTTTGTGTTCTCAAAATTTTAGCTTGATAAATCATTGTTACATGAGAAACTTTTTGTTCTTAGCTCGATAAATTGTTGTTAAATTATAAATATTTCGTTCTTATATGCAACTTTTGTGAAATTCAAACATTATTTAGGCAAGCAACATTCTAGCTGAAATCATTCTTCCCCTCATAATTTGAACTCTAAGAATATAAAAAAAGTGTTAGTTGTCTATTGTATCACTTTTCATGTTAAGTGAAGTTTTAAACAAAAAGAAAAATAATTGGTAGGAGAGATTTTGGTTTTGAGGTTCTCTACTATGCCTGGTCAAGAATAATTTCTTGTAGTAGTTAATAGAGTATTTAGGAGTTAAGCTTTATAATTGATGATTGCACGGTATAATTAGGTATGATTATAGATAATCTTTGGACAGTACTAAGTTGATGTAGCCCTGGCCTACTTGGAGCTGGAAAGGCCATAACTTTGGCTTCAGGAGTCGGTTTCACATCCGTGAGCAGTCAAATCGAAGATAAAGAGGAGACTTATGAATCAAAATGGCAAATATGTGCTATGATTTTTGTTTAGGACCGTTTTGGTACGATCTTTGGGCAACACATAGATGTTCCAGACCCCAAATTCCACTGTTTAGGCGTTAAATCAACTCCGAAAGATTTTTCGTCAATTTGCGTAAAATGTTAATTGGTGAATTGACCGTATCAAGGACGTTTAATGTCGTGATCTATCCAGCATAATTAGGGGTCGTGATTTATTTTTCTGCTTTCAATAATTTACAGCTATCAGCAATATTACTAGTTATATACTTGTTTTTCTTTTTTAGCAATCGATGGCTCTATATAATGATCCGTCCGTCAAATGAGATAGGGAGTTGATTGGAAATAAATAAAGATGGCACCAACGCCTTTATCCAACCAAACTTCTTTCCCCTCCTTCCCTCTTGCTGAAATGCTAACGGTGCATGCCTAGGACTGCACCAAAGGTAATTCGAAAGTTATTTGTATTTTTCCTGTATTGTATCTGTTTTACTAAATTACTTTTATTTAGAGACGTGAAACTTATTCGAGATTCCAATCCACTTACCAATCTGAATATACAGGTTGGGAAAACAACCTCCTATATGCAGGTAAAATTGCTACCAACATGATCCTTCGAGACCTTTCATAAGCAAGAGGCTTGCGGCATCTGGGTTTCCTTACTCATTAGTGCCTTTTCTTTCAATTGAATTTTCATCTCTTTCTATAATTTTCTCATTATGCAAATAATTTTTTTCTCAGAGGCTATAAAAAACACAAGCTGAAGTTCTAATTAGAGTAATTGTTCTCTTTATCTTGGAAAAAAAGAGTATTACATACAAGTCAACAGTTGGAATGGTTGGAAATCAATCTTAACCAATAAAGATAAATAATTTATGAGTTATATCCATTTTATCGAAAATTTGTGAGACGATATAAGTCTATAGCCAAGATTCCAGATTAATATAAGCTTCCAATATAATATGCATGCAAAGAAGTATTTCACTTATGTTGCAAAAAGAAAATTTTAATAATCACTTGGTATCATACCTTCTTAGTCTTCTTCAAAACAGAGATGTGCATGTCCATGTCATAGTCATACACCGAAGGTGGTGTTCTCATTGAGCTATATGAAAATCTTACTATATTTGATGTAAAATCTGATGCTTCAAGACTCACTGTGTATATTGGATCAACAAAACTAATTTCTCGACCATCTTGAAGACTTCCAATTGTTTCTGGAGTGGGTGGAAGGTCATATACAATTAATTTAGATAAACCACCTTCTCGCTCGCGAACAACAAGATGATCAGTAAAAAGTTGAACATTTTGTATCTTCACACTGTATAAGAGTGAATACTTAAAATTGTTATCTCGAAAAACAAGTCAATTCTACAAACAGAGAATAATACAACTTAAACATGTATAACTTGTAAACACTTAGCACAGTGGAATGGAAAAATGAAAAGTTGTACCTGATGAATGAATTATTGATATATACAAACAGCTTCACATGCTTATGTCATAATTATTTTCAGTATTAAACTTAACAACCTAGTGTTCGAGAATAATATCGAATCTTTTATGGTGGGTAATAGAGATATATAATCATCCAGCTGCAGTCAACCCATTTTCCAACAAAAAAACTGCGACACCAGGAGACACATAATTCACAATTGGGGTCTTCAGAATTGGGAAGTACACATATATGTAAATTATGAAGAACATAGAAAGGTTAATTCAAGCCTTGAGAGTTAAGAACTTGTTAGGAAAAATCCCAAAGCAGTGCTAACAGAAGTTCATAAACAGAAAATGGAAGCTTCTTCGATAATGAACTATAGGAGCTTAAACTTGCATGAGTAGATTTTCTGAAATTTGTCAAATAAAATTAGAGAAGTTCATAGTAATTCATCTCCTCACCCTCACCCCCCTCCCCCCTTCCCCCTCCCCCCCTCCCCCCTCCTCCCTTTTGTTGGGAACGAAAGCGCGGATACCGTTCCCCAAACTAGAGAGTACCTGCAAGAGAACCGAGAAAAACGTACAAACCAAAAATGTCAAACACAAATCGCAGACACAAAGATTTTTATGTGGAAAATCCAGATGGAAAAAACTACGGGACGATCGGAGTCCAACCTTGAAGAAAGAACCTCCACTAATGGAATAAAGAAAATACACCATCTACAAGCTTCTCCCGATCCAACACGGATCACCACAACGCTTAGGAATAGAAAATAGATTACACCACGAAGATAGAAGACAATGAAAAATTACCCAAAATTGATCTCCTCCTCCGAAACGGCCTCCAATCCTTCTTTCTCTTCCCCAAAGTTGCAATGACACTCTTGCCTCCTTTTTCTCTCCTTGTTGCATGTGTTAGGGTTACAAAAAAACCTAACTTATACTCCCCAATCACGCAACCAACCTGAACCGTAGGATACGATCCAACGGTATATAAAACACCTCAAATTTTCGTTCATCCCGCCGACCGAATTCGGACCGAATTCGGCCCGAGTCAGCGTTTGCGAGTAAACGAAGACAGCAGCTTTCTGGAGCTTCTAGAGCACCCGAACCGAGTTCAGCCCGAACTCGGCCTGGGGAACCGAGTTCGGTCCGAACTCGGTAGGCCTGTTTCCAGCAGCCCCTCCTTCTCTTGTTCTCTGCTCCCGAGCTTCTCCGACTTCTCGAATGGCCCTCGTCGCCTCCCCGAGCTTCTCTGACAAACAGATGGTGCTCGTCGCACTCCGGGGTGTTCTCCACATAGGTTGGGAACCCCACCCACTCTAACACCTTCCTGTTGGATTTTTTTTCTAATCATTTTGTAAAATTAAAGCTTCAAATTTTTTTCCAAATTATTTGTATTTTGTAAACAATTTTTACACCACATGACACTACATCAAATCGATCTCAAATGGAAAAGGCTAAAAAACAAAAATGTAGTACCCTATTGGATAGATCAAGCCACTCAAATATGTTTATTTTTTATATCTTTATTTTGATTTGAATCAAACCAAGGAGAAATGGTTGACTGGATTTTGTTGATAGTTAATTTTTTCGAACCAAAATTGATTCACAAATAAATGGGGTCTCCCAGTTTGAGTGTTCCTCCTTCACCCTCTCTTTTAAGTTACTTTATTTCCAATCCACTCCATTTTCCCTGCGAGATCGTGAGTGTAAGTCTACATAAATATATATCATAACAAGGGGCGGAGATGACATTGAAAATAAGGGTAAATTGACCCCATTTTTTAAATAAAAATTAGTTATGAATATTTTCCAGTATTGCCCTCACTAAAGTTCTCTTTTGACCCACTGCACCAATTTGCCATAACCTGATATAGGTTATAGACTAAAAACTATACCATTTATTCTAGAAGGTTAAAATTCAAATCATTTTTAGGAAAGCTCTCCTCCTCCTATACTTGATTTTTCCATTGGTTTATATGAGTATTATATTAGCTGATTCTACCAGTTGAAAGAAGGCATATACTGTTATGTATATTGTCCATAGTCGATTGCATAATAGAATGGGGGACAAATGGATTAATGACAACTTAGTTGTATACATTAAAAAAGAATATTTGATGGCATTGATAATGAAGTCACTATAAGACGATCTCAAAATGTTAGAACTCACAAGGAGCAATTGTAAGTCTAGATCTTGGTATGTGTACATTTGAATATTTTGATTGGTTAGGTACTAAAAAAATAATCTTATGACTATTATTTCTAGTCATTTATCTTTTTTAATACAATTTTTATTCCTTATTACTATTTTTCTACCATATAACGGAATAAATTATAACTCGAGTATTTTTTTTAAGTTTGCCACCACATACTATATTTTATTTCTCCGTAACTGCTCACAAATGTCTCTATTTTATATAAGAGTGTTGGGATCAGCAGCACCGATAAAGCGCTTTGATACCACATGTCTGAAATTGACCACAGCGTAAACTATGCCAACCCACCAGAAGATAACCAACTACTATCTAACAAGAGCACCGAGATAGATAAAACACAGTATTTTCGATGACTACATTACGTAGACAAATTACAATATTTATAACTCAGGTGGAGATACAAGATTGATACAATAATATTGAACATTTTGCCTAAAGATTCAAACCCCTCACCAAACTCAAGAAGAAAGACAAAGATTACAATGAAATCATTTAACCAACCCATAGCGATCTCCCTAAACAAAGACGACGAGTCCACGAATAGATCTTCTCTTCCAACTATCTCGAATGACGAGCCCTAAGAGCAAAATATGGAATTTCTCTTAGATTTTCTGTAGACTTGCTTCCTCGAATCTCCCGTATTGAGCTTCTTCGGGCAAGCCCCCCCCCACCCCAATACACATAGATATATATATATTGAAAAACCTATTTTAGGGTTTACAAAATCCCCAAAATAGTCCGACAACAATCATGGTTGTCCCACGTTTGACCAGACCAAACCAAGTTCGGACCGAACTCGGTCAAATCCTCCAGAACTCATCCAGACTGGATTCCAACATTTCTCTCCCTCCAGGGGTGTTGGCTCCTTGGTCATTAATATCCGACTCCCCAAGCTGCTTTGAAATTTTCTTCGTCTCCAGCTCCTCGACCACCACGTCGGTGATAGCTGCCATGTGTAGCACCTCCTCTATAAATGCAATCCTACCGACGTTAATAATTTGGCCAAAACTGACGTCCCTGACGATCGGACTCACCGTAAATCTTGGTTGTTTGTTCCCGTCTTCTGTCTTCTATCGAAACGTGCTCCCATTCCGTCTAGTTTTTTTACCCTTGGCTGGCCCAACCAAACAGACGGTGCGATTCCTTCAAGATTCAAACTCCTGAACATATCCACCTTCATATCGGATACTGAAGCTCTCCCTCACAAATGCATCCTCGAGCAGAAAATCAAGCATTGTGCATGACCGAAACCTACAGCTCCCTCAGAACTGTGCAAATGGAGATGCAACTGCCTTAGATTGAGTTTGTTGTACACCTGTATCTCCTTTCTGGCTTTGAACTATTGAAACCATTGTCGCTCCATGAAGCTTTGACAAACTACCCGTCATTAAAACCGGATCCGTGGAACAACCCTCACCTAGAGACCGACCAGTTGTCATGGGATCGAAAGAATGACCCTCAATCATTGACTCATCTTCATTTGTCACTTTGTCTCGACGAACCGAATCTTTCATATATCTCAAATCATCATGACGACTCTCCTTAGCAAGTTCTCGACAATCCACAAACTCATGTCGAATATCCCTCAAGCCTCCATCCAATGTTTGTGGCCTGTCTGTACATCTCAACGGCTTGAGCATATACATACCACAACATATATCTCCTCGAGCCAACAGTTAGGAACCCTTCGTAAGCTTACAATCTTTATCTCCAAATATACACCGAAACCATCATCCTCCAGCTTCTCTACCAAAATCAAGTTGTAGCACAAACTCGACACATGATGAACCCCCTTGAGGATGAGCTTCTCGCAAAACTCGTTGTCAAGTACACGTCATTGATGCCCACAACTACATCAATCATATTGTTGCCTATCTTTACACGTCCAAACCTATCGTCTCAGTATGACGTGAAGATCCTCCTCTGTGAAGTGGCGTAATACGACGTCCCTGTGTCCATGACCTAATCGCCATCATGACACATGTCATAAGGTTCCTATACGTCGGTTGTTGCGATAATGAGATCTCCTGTAGCCGTGAGATCTACCTGATCATCCTTGCCTTTAGCCTTCTCATCTTTGAGTTTCGTATAGTTTTTTTTAAAATGATCCCTATCGCCACAGTGATAGTAGCCCTCTTTACAGTCCACTCTCAAGATCCTAATCACTCCTCATGTTCTCGCTGGTGACCTGAGTCTTCCCTTCCCTTAAGAAGCAACAAAAGCAGAATCTTGCAATGATTTAACAAACTGCTTGCGTTGGACCTCCTAGTTCAATAAACTATTATTGACAACTCCATCAGGCGCGGAGTTTCTCATCGACACCACTATCATCTCCCAGTTTTTAGACAAAGAGCTTAAAAATAGCAGGGCCTAAACCTCATCGTCAATCATCATCCTAATCGCAGATAGCTGATTAATGATATCCAGAATCTTGTTTAGATATTGTTCTACCGAGGCACCCTCCGTGTACTTCAAGTTACCGAGTTGATGAATAAGAAACGCTTTCCCAGCCATCTTTCGTTCGTACAACAAATACAGCTTCTCCCACAGTGCTTTTTCCAAACTCTCCACAAATACGTGATGAAACACTGAATCATCCAGCCATTGGAAGTGAATCCAACGGCCTTCTGATCCAAGTCGTCCTCCAACAGACCATACAAATCCTTGCACCAGAGTAGATCCTCTATCCTTAGCATCCAAATTGTCGAGTTCTCCCCTATGAGGGTGATCATACATATGTTCATCTATTTCGTAGATATGGTTGCACCTTCCCTTTTGAGAACCAGAGAGTTCTGATACCATATGTTGGGATCAACACCAATAATAAAATGGTCTAATACCACGTGTCTAAAATTGACCGCATCAGACATTATGCCAACCACCTGAAGATAACCAACCACTATCTAACAAGAGTGCCAAGACAGATAAAACACAGTATTTTCGGTAACTACATCACCTGGACAAATTTTAATCTTTATAACTTCAGGTGGATATACAAGATTGATACAATAATGTTGAACCATTTGTCCAAAGATTCAATTCTCTCACTAAACTCAAGAAGAAGGACAAAGATTACAATAAAACCATGCACCAACCCGTACAGATCTTCATGAATGAAGGCGACGACTCCACGAACATATCTCCTTTTCCAACTGTCTTGAATGTCGAGTCCTAAGAACAAAGTACAGACTTTCTCTTAGATTTTTTATGGACTTTCTCCCTCGAATCTCTTGTATTGAGCTTCTCCTGGCATCCCCCTCAACACATATATAGGTTGAGAAACCTATTTTAGGGTTAGAAAAACCCTAAAATAGCCAAACAACAATCTTGGACATCTGTATGAAACCAACTGTGTTGATTAAAACCTGAACGACGTTCAGTCCAACGAACTGAGTTCGAAATGAATTCGGTTGGTCACATTCCCATAAGTTCTTATTGAAACCGACTGAGTTTTGACCGAAAATGGTTGGACCAAATTCAGACCGAACTCGATCAGATCTTCAAAGAACTCATCCAGACTGGATTCCAACCAAAAGAGAGGTCAGCCCTACGATCTCGCACACAAAAAGCTCTTTATTCCTATGTTTCTTCTTTCTGCTACAGTTTATATATGATATCCAATCCACTCCATCATTTTTGATATATTTATTTCTTGTTTCAATACAAGAGAGAGGTCAACTCCTTTTATTTGTTTCATGCTTGTAAGGCTTCATTCAGAAGGTCGACAGGGTAGTGTGTGCATCTTTGGTGACGGCACTCATCGTGGAATCAGATATGGGACTGGGTGTTGTACCTTGAGGGACGAACTTGGGAAAACTTTGTCGGACGGTATCACATTCCCTTGAGGGGAGTGAATACACTTATCCATCCTGGTTCTTTTTAACTTTCCTCTTCTATTTACAGAAAATCAACTTAATCTCCTGGTTTTGATATTGTAATATCACTATTCCTTTTCTAAATTCTTAATCGCATTCTATAGTAATTCTATCTACCAATAATCTCTTAAATCACCTTTTCATAAAATTGTGATGTTTAAATTTCATCTCTTAACTTGGTTCTTATTTTGGTCTCAATTTCTAAGAAAAAGAAATTCTCATATTTATCTTTTTAAAATTATTCTAACACTTCCAACACAAATGGGGTCCAACTTGACTAGAATTTTTTTTTCATTGAATCCAATAGACGGAGGAAATAAGTTACCAATAGAAACGATGAGACTGGAGCAAGGGAGGGCACTAAGCCTAAGACCATCAATTCGAAATAAAATATGAGGTATCTATATTATTCAGTGATAATATTGGTTGATTGGTGATTTATATTTGATACCAAGTCTAGATGCTAACTATAAGTTTTTGAGAAAAATCTTTGAGGTTTGGTAGCCAAAATTAATATATAAGAAAAATGAATGCACCAAAAGAGATTCACTACAACAATTAACATATTGCGAAAATAGGGCCCTGATAAACGTTAAGGGGGTGTTAATCAATTTAGTTAATTGCCGTTATCCACACAATAATGAATTCAGACACTTTTTTCATTAATAAGGTTTGGGGTGGGGTGGATGGGGTGTGTGGAGGATTTCAAAATCCAAATGAATTTAATTCTAATAGGATTTTACAATCCTATAATCACCATTTGGAATATGACATCCACTCAGTGTTGGATTCTGAAATCTGTGTTATCAAACTTTTGTGACTTTGGTATGTTAACTTTTTTTTATATTAACTAAAATTAATAATTTGAAATAATAACTATTATAATTTATTATTTTATTTATAAATATTAAAAATAATGAGGGTTTTTATGTTGCATAGAAAATTCCTTAATTTTACCCTATTTCTACATAATCCCCTGAATTTGGTTCCTACCTGTTTCCTATCCCTCCTCCAACTTCTTGGTGGTATTTATACGGTCTGGAATTTCTAAACAAATTCTAGAATGAACATGGGTTGTCAAGGATTTTGAGAATTCATGGTAGGTCATTTCAATCAGATGGATTTTCCAAATTCAAACTCCCAAGTTTCCACTGACACATAAATACTGAATCCTCTCCCTAAGTTCTAATCGACTAACTCTCCATTTGAAATCTTCATATTATGAAATCGACTAACCCCCTAAGCTTCTTAGCAAACCATAATCCATGAGCAATGACATGAAACAAGGAGAGCCATAATAATAAGCTTAAACTAATTTGTGAAAATTAACAGTCCATTAGCATTGACATGTAACAAGGAGATTCATATACTTGACCAGTACAATATGTAATTTTGGGTAGTCAATATATACTAGTCATTGAAGTACTAATTGTTATTTTGTGCGGGAGAGTAACATTTATATCTACAAATTGAGATCCATTTCAACAAGCACCAAAAATACATGGGTAACAAAATAGCTTTGCTATTACCTTTCTCTGTGAGGAAGTAATATTGTCACTTCCGATACATTGTTCACAGGACAAGAAATTATCTCTGAATTGTAGTACTTCTCACTTCTTCTCTGTATAAAAAAAAGGTTTCCACGATGACTAGCTGATGTATCAATGCCATACACACGGGGTGTCAAAGTCATAAGTCGAGCTTCTGGTTTAGAAATTTCTGTGTAATATATAAATTTTGTATTTGAACTTCCAGATGTAACAAATAAATACTGCTTGCTCTCGGAAACAGAAATATCAACTGAGAACTTCTCATCCTCTTCGTGATAAAGACAACGATCACTTGATTGATTAGATAACAATTTGTGCAACCATACCTGTGAAAACAGTTGGCGGTTTCAAATTATACATGTAAAAACATGAAATGATTATAGTACAAGAGAACAATATTGCAACCAATACAAAGTTCTAAGAGAACAGTTCATTGAAAAGCCAAACATAAATAAAAATGCACAGTGCAAATGGTATAAGGAATAGAAACATGCATCAACCCACTTTGGCTGCATTATCATCCAACAATCTTGTCTGTGAAGATAGATTGATCTGATTGTCATTAGTTATATATAGGTATAGTTGGGTCATAATTAATAATGACCTGAACCCAAAGTAACCAAGAACAGTGATAAACAAAATGATGCCCAAAGCGATAGCCAGGAGTAAATCAAGTTTCATTAAGGTAAGGGTATACCATGATATTATAGGGGTAGTTTTAGCTGTCATAATTTTACTAACAACCTCTACTTATTCTAATTACACAAAATCTTTGACACTTTTCCTCATTCATTATTGTTGCCCAATGATTGAAGTTAATGCCAAGGATTCATCTATGGACTTTTTTTCATTTCATTGTTTTTATTAGTGAATCTACCTCTAATGAATCTGGACAACAAGGAACCTCCTTTTTTGACAATGAATAAATAAAACAGAAATAACCAAAATTAATAAACACAAGAAGTTAAGATATAAGGTGGTTCGGCCAAATATTGAGTTACATCACTGGGCAAGTGGAGAATTTTAATACAGTATCACACAAACCATCCCCTACGAGATTTTCAATGAGCTCTCTTCATGCTCCTTTTAATTTTCTTAGGACTTTCTAGCACAACACAATCAACGCCTCCTTAAGCTTTTAATAGACTCAAGCTCACCTAAGTTAGATTTAGAAATAACCTTAAATAGACTCTTCTATACTATTACCAAGTATTTGAGCAAATCCTAGTCATCAAAACCCATCCAATATTGGACCAGAATAAGGCTTTCCTTATTTGAACATGAGCCATATTACAAATTTCTCTACCTTAACATATTGTTCAACTAGCTACCTTTTGTTCATTGTTGTGATTGCATCCGTGCTCCCTAGACTTTAGTTTCTCCTTGGTATTCCCTTCCCCACTAAGTCTTTTGCCCATAACTGTGAAATTGTTATCCGACATAGTCTTTGCCTACGATTGCTAAGTTGCGGCGACCCTCCTACCTAAATGGAGAACCTTCCTCATACTTGAGTACCTAAATAGAAATAAAGGCAAACTTGAACTTCTATATAGGAATCATCTTCGTTAACATATTTGTCGGATTCACCTTAGTGTGGATCTTTATAAGATTGATCTCCTTATTACATGACTCCCTTATCTTGTGATGTCGTACATTTATATGTTTCGTTCGACTATGGTATATCTTATTCCTAGCAAGATGAATCACGCTATGACTGTCACAAAACAAAGGAACCTGCATCTTCTCGAATATGAACTTTATACCTAGACATTGTAACCACAGGGCATACTTCAATGCCTCTATTGCTGCAATGCCACGATATCTTGAAGAGTCGACTTTCAAATTGAGAACCTGGAAGTGTGTATACATAGCATGTAGTTGATCTTCTCTTATCCAAATCACTAATATAATAAGCATAAACATATCCCTGCAACTAACTCGATCTATATTCTGACTTATAAGACAACAAACTAGATCCTTATTACCTTTTAGATACCTAAGTATCCACTTTATAGCTTCCTAATAAGCCCTCCCTAGATTTAACATGTATCGACTGACTAAACCAACCGCATATCATAAATTTGATCGAGAGCATACCATAGCGTACATGAGTAAACCCAATGCACTAGCATATGGTACCCAAGACATCTTTTCTTCATCCATTTTTGGACACTCCTTGAAATATAACTTAAAATAACCAAGGATATAGGTACTTAACTGTCTTGAGTCCTTCAAGTTGAATCTCTCCAGCATCTTCTCAGCATACTTCCTTTGAAATAGCCATTAGATTCTCATCCCAAGAATTTACTTTTCTCCACCTAGACCCTTCATGTCAAATTTCACTCAATGAAGCTTTGAGCATATTTATTTATGCTATACTCTTAGAAACAATCAACATATCATCCACATATAAGAGGAGAGATATTAAAGAACTATTCTTGAGCCGCTTTGAGTACACACAATTGTCATACTCACATCGAAAGAAATTTATCTTCAACATAAACGAGTCGAAGTGCTTATACCATATCTTGGAAACTACTCAACCAATTCACATACATTATCCTCCTTGTGGGGCTCCATAAAACCTTTCGGATCCCTCGTGAAGATCTTCTCCTCCAACTTTTCGTATAAAAAGACATTTTTCATCCATTTGCTCCAACTCCAAATCCTGAACCACAACCAATGTCAACAAAACTCAAATAAACGTACTTGACCACCACAAATGAGAAAATCTTGTTGTATGCAATCCTCTCATGAGTATAACCCTTCACTACTAACCATGACTTGTATTTCTTATCCCTATTCCATAATACCCACTTGAACCCAATAGTTCTTTCATTCATTTATTATTTTTTCATTGATTTTTATTTTCACTCTTTCCCTCTTACTCCACTTATGCTCCTGGACCAATCCCGACTTAAGCGAGGAGTGTGCGACGTATGCTTGTTGAAGTCTGCCATAAGGAATACTTGAACTCCTCTTTATTACCTAGTTTAGCCTGAATTCGAACCCGAGACAAGTACATATGCCTGTATGGGAGGCCGGTTTTCAATCCAACTTGTTGTGATAGTTAGATAATAATTAAAAATCAATCTTTATCATACTTAATTAGATACTTGCATGTGCTTTCGATTTATTGTTTTCTTTGTATTCCTTTTTCGTTCATTTTCTCAATTATGTAATCATAAACGACCCGACATGTATGTTTTCTCATATTGGACACATCTTATTGTTTTTCGCAACTTTCACTTGTAATAAGCATACTAACATCGCGATTTGACTCATCTTGTGTAAACCGTGGGCGATTTATCTTGGTATGAGTACAAGCTCGTGTCGTGACACATACTCGATTTCTTGGTATACTCTTGTAGAATTTACACTAGATGTTTAGTGGTGACGTAGACTTGGTTTAGGATGTATGATTGTGATTGTTTGGTTGTTTGATTAAATCACGTGCAATTTCAGCACTATATGGCCCTAGTTCTAGAAAATATTGCAAAACTAGTTTAATAGGAGTATATCGTGCCCTGTAGAATAGTCGAGTTTCGATAGCTTTGTAGTATCTAGCATCACTAAGTGTGTCATATAGGATGATTCTCGAGTATCTATGGCTCAGGAATTGAAACTTAATTAACCAGGATTAACAACTAGTATATCCACTAATGATTCCCGAGTATCCTTGCTATTAGGATTGGCTCAAATTAGGTTTCCTAAAAATAATAGGATTGGAGCAAAGTCCAGTCCTACCTAATCAATGAGTTCTAAATATGGAAAGGTATGTCATGCTTACATAGGAATTGATTTCTATAGATGGACACATGCCATGCTATATAAAGGAGTCTAAGGTTCCTTGCATAAAAGAATAAATTGTGCTCAAGGAAAGGTGCTGGGTAGCCACCAACAGATTGAGAGAAAGAAAGAGAAGAAAAAGATATTTAAGAAGAGAGAAATTGGTTTCTCAGATCTTTTTGGGTGTAATCTCTAGAGTTTTTTTTTGTTCTCTTTGTGTACTTTCTTTGATTGTTTAGGTTTCGAAGTTGTAGCGATATTGTAAAGCCTTGTAACCTTATATATTAGTGATCATGCTCTCCCGGTGGTTCTTTTACCGGTTATAATTTTTCACTTAATTCTTGTATATCGTAGTCTTAAATTTATTGTGATCTTTATTTTTCTGCATAAGTCAACCACCGTGTTTGGTATGGGCGGATGACGGTTCATCGTAGACGCTCATCATGGAGAATAGTTTCCACTTGTTTCCCAACAAGTGGTACTAGAGCTTCAGTTGAATATTTCGAATTTCGAAAATGGCGACGAAGTCTACGACAATACTTGATTGATTTGAGGTAGCGAAATTCAACGACAAAAGAAATTTTGGACTGTGACAAAAAAGGGTTAAAGATCTTTTGGTACAACAAGGCCTTTACAAAGTCTTGTTGAAAAAAATCTAAGAAGCTAGAGATAATGAATGATGACGAGTGGGAGGATATGGAGATGAAGGAAACTAGCTCCACTAGTTTGGGTTTAGCCGACAATGTTCTCTTCAACATCATAGATGAAGAAATTGTAGTTGAATTTGGGAAAAGCTAGAAAGGTTGTACATGTCAAAGTCTGTCACAACAAGGCTTTACCTGAAGCAGCAATTATATGGCCTGAGGATGAAAGAAGGTAAAAATCTACTGAAACACTTGAATGTGTTCAACGAAATTTTGAACCAACTTTACACCGTTTGTGCAAAAGTGGAGGAAGAAGACAAGGCCATATTGCTTCCTACCTCGCTTCTCTCTTCGTACCAGCACATAGTGACTACACTTCTATATAGAAAGGATAAGATGAAGCTTGAGGAAGTCACTACATCACTTCTATCTAATCATTTGTTGAGAAGTCCTTTTCTGAGAGTGAACAATTGGCGGTGGTGGCAGAAGAAAGAGGAAGGACTCTTGATAAGGGATCGAGAGTGGCACGATCTCGATCTGCATCAAGGAAGAAGGGCAACACGTGCTATTATTGTACTTGGGATGATCTGCTCATAGTCTCCCAGGAAGAATGGTACTATTCGCTTGGGTGATGACTCTATTTCTTAGGTTGCCAGTGAAGGAACAGTAGATATTGAGATGCATGATAGCATGTTGCACAAGCTTGGTGGGATACGATATATACCAAAGATGTACAAGAATTTCATATCGTTAGGCGCGTTAGACTCGCGGGCTATAATTTTTCAGCAAGAGGTAGAGTTCTAAGGATCACATATGTTTGTACCGTGCTCATGAACGGAGAGAAGTATGGTAATATTTATCATCTAGTAGAAGATACTATTGAAGATGGTGCTCCTTTGATTTCTACGGTGATAGGTTGGATATTTGTGATGGTTCATTTGTAGTTGGTCAACATTCCATAGCTTGCGAATGACGAGTCAGATTTATTGATTCGAATATAACAACAGTTATTTCAGAATACTCTAACATACACAATGTAACAAAGATGAAGTACGAATTCGAGTCGAGCTCGAGTTCGGAGTCGATTTGCAACTAGGCGATTGGTGCCCTAGGGAGAAGGGGTGGTTTGTGAGATCGTGACTATTGTTTGAAGATTGAAGGCTAGAGGTTCCTAGATGCTTGTTGAGTTGGATGATGAATATGGTCCAAGGTGGTAATTGTTAAGATTGGCTCATATTAGGAATAATAATAATAATAATAGGATTGGAGCAAAGTCCTAATCATATGAATCAATGGGTTCTAAATATGGAAATGTATGTCATGCCTATATAGGATTAGATTTCTATGTATGGACTCATGAAACGCTATATAAAGGGCCTAAGGTTCCTTGTATAAAAGAATAAATTGTGGTCAAGGAAAGGTATTAGGTAGCCACCAACAGGTCGAGAGAAAAAAAGAGAGAAGAAATAAAGAGATTAAAGAAGAAAGAAATTAGATTTCTCATATCTTCTTGGATGTAATCTCTGAGGATTTCATGTGTTCTTTTTGTGTACTTTCTCTGGTTGTTGGGTTATGAAGTTGTAACAATCTTATAAAGCCTGATAACCTTATTTAGTAGTAATATCACTCTTAAGGTAGATTTTTTACCTGTTAGGGTTTCTCACTTAATTCTTATTGTGATATTTACTTTTATGCATAAGTCAACCACCATGTATGATGTAGCCAGGTGTCAGTTCGTCGCAGATACTCATCTTGCGCAATAGTTTCCGCTTTTATTCTCAACACTTGCCTCCATCTTTATTCTTTGACCTTTCCTTTTTATTGGCAACCAACCCTAGTGACTCCTTCGAGGAATTTGGCCTTTTATAATGTTATTATTGAGAAGTGTCATTGTAACTTATTTCGTTGTAACTTCCTCCATCTCAAAACTGTAGCCGAGGGTTTTCCTTATTTGAATATGAGCCATATTATAACACTACCTAGTTTCTTGATGCAAAACAAGAATGCAACTTTTAAGGACACATGTAAAGACATCTTCCATTCCGAAAGGATTTACTAGATGATTAGGTTAATGTACACATTATCTAGTTAGTAAGAAATGTAACTTTGTTCCTTTCTTTGACTTGTAGTACATCTACGAGATGCCAACAAATCATATAAATTCAATGTCTAACCTTTTTCTAGTTGAAAGGAGTTTGGAGGATCTCTACTTGGTTACACAAATTTTAGCTAGATAATTATGAAAGATTGGCTTACCATGTGTTTTTCAAGATTATAGCAACTTAGCAAGACCACTCCTTGTTTCCTTAACCAGAAATGTGGCACTTCATAGAAGATAGATGTTGGATTATAGGTACTAATAAGAGTTTGGAAGATTCCTTTATGATATTGCATGAAGATGAATGATGAGGCTAGCTAATATGCATCTCCCAACATTTGAATGGATTTTCCTTGAAATGATAATTTACTTTATATTTCAATTCAGTTTTCTTTACAACATGAAAACAATCACATCCCAAATAATTTTCCCATACTTTCCCTCAGCCTTTTATATAGTTCCCAATGATAGTTTGCATGTACAAATACTTCAAGCCTTTTGATTTTGTACATGCAAACTATCATATATCTCAGTTTTGATTGACCTTATTAGAGCATCAATAATATGGTTCATCACAATAATATAGATCAAAAAATTCTACAATTAGAATGTATGGTTGTAGAATAGTAAAGCTTAATTGGAGCCTCATAATGGTTCCAAACCATTTTGGTTTTGAAAATAAGTAAGACACGAGGGAGAAAAATAGTTCAAATGTATCCCTAATCTATTTTCTATTATTTTCACATGGGTCCAATATATTTTAAATTATTTTTTATTATAAATTTGTACTTTATGATATATTTTCCAGTCTCATCTATTGAAGATGCTAGCAGAGTGAGTTAGTGAGTCTAACGTAATCCGAGAACAATGACCGTGGCAATGTCTGACATCGTTTAGATACACGGATTTTTTTAGCACATGCTTCATATTATTATTATTATTATTATTATTATTATTATTTTATTATTATTATTATAAGTGGAGTACACATGCTGGTTATAATTGACATCTCACTGACAAGGATACTTCATTGACGGGTAAAGTGCAAAAACCCTCATAAGATTTATAAAAAAAAGACTGTAGGTTTTAGATGGGTATAATCGTCATTTAATAAATATTTTGACGTCCGTTAACAGCCTAATTCAATTTGGGTGTAAATTGACCCAAATTAAAAAGTGGAGGCTTTTTTTTTAAAGTACGACTCTTTTTTTGCTATAACTATGATTCTTGCAAGGGTTTTTTTTTTTAAATGTCTGAAGTTCTAGTTAGTAGTACCTAGATAATCCTTTAAAGAATGGAATGAAGGTTATATGTATAGCAATAACCAGGGCCGGCCGCCCAGGGCCCCATGGGCCAGAAGGGCCAAAATTTTTTTTTTGTTTAAATATATAAATAATTTTGTACCGAAAATAGAACTAGTATTTACCATGGACCATTCTTATCACAAGCAATTGTTGTGTAGTGGTTATTATATTAGATTTGCACACAAGAGGTTCCTAGTTCAAATCATGGTGAAGGCATATTTTTTATTTTACTTTTGATTTTTTTTTTTTACATTATGTATGGGGCCTCATTTTGAAAGTTCGTCCCGGACCCCTGTGAGCTCAGGGCCGGCCCTGGCAATAACAAAAGTAATAAATATTCAGCAACATTGGCTATATGAGAAAAATAACACTAGTTGCATAAAATAATAGAAATGTTTCTTCCATAACATTACATTATGAACAGTTTCCTCATTTAATAATACTTCAACTTATGAATTCAAGTAACAATCATAAAGCAAACATACACTACAAAAATAGGAAGCAAGATTCATTATATGATTCAGTCCTTTATAAGTCAACTAATTATGCTACAATGAGAAAGTAAAGAATGCTCTATAATAAGATAGGCAATGCTCTTTATCACAGAAGCAAGTAGTGGCACAATTGTATCAATCAGCAACTAAGTAGACACAAACCTTGTCAGACCGAAGTATGGCATCCATTGTGATATAAACCAGGGTGTCATTTCCAACCCACTCAATTGATGATGCTAATACACCAACCAAAGGCTTTCCCACTGTACTTCCAGTTTCAGCATCAATGATATAAATAGTGTAAACTTCATTACCCTTAGTGTCTTCTGCATATGCTACTAGCTTGTTATCAGGGCTGACCTGAATACATAAGTTATAATAAGAATACCTAAATTAAGGAAAATTGCAAACCTGAATGCATAATGAGGAGTTTATGATAAAGTCATACTTTGAAAGCCCCAATTTTAAAATAATCATGATCCTGAGCCTTGATATTCTCATCTAAGATAACATGCTCAGCAGGTGCTTCTGGTCCCATGGACACATCATACACTGTAACAGAACTTTCATTGGTGACAATCCTCCTGCAATGTTGAACATACTCCTTATCCTTCAAATATCTGTCGTAGTAGTAAAAATTTCCATTCCTAGTGGGTACAGAAATATCATCTTCTTGAAATCTTCCTCTTAACTCAGAGTATATCTCATCCTGATATGATTTTACACCTGGAGTTTTTTTTTATAAACTTAGCATTTCCTCCAAAAAAAGTCAAAGGTAAATAAGTTACAAGTCACAATATAAAAATAACATAATTATTACTAGCATCAGAAGTCTTGGAAGACAATGTCACCTTTCCTTCTCTTCAAACACAGTAACAATGGAGCTCAAGGGGAGATGTTCCCCAAATAGCAAAGATATACAGAGACCCCAAATAACCTACTTGGAGAACTTTGTTTACCTTGCATATGATTTAGATACACGCAACGGACTGATCAACCAAAGAAACTCCGAACCACAACCTCCTATGTAAGACCAAGCAGATATCAAACGCACTATATGTGGTGGCTATGGACACCAAGACAAGTCCCAACCTTTTATTACGTTAAATGATTACAAATATAATAATATTGACTCCCTTGCCGAGTTGACTCCTTACACTTCTAAAGAGAAAGATACAATGTTTGAAGTCGCTCAAATAACCAAGCCCCTTACAAGATACTCTCATCTAGTGATGGTTGTCCACCATCCAACGGTGACGATCTCCCTGACGAAGTAGACGAACTTCCGTCAGAAACTCCATCATCCTTCTTGAAGTGCAAGACCTAAGAGTCCTATATCTCTTGGAAAAATGGCAGGATCTCCCTTTGATCCTCTACGAGAGCATAACAATGAAAACCACCTTAGCCTCCTCTTTATAGGCAACTAAGAAATCCTAATCAATATTAGAAAACCCTGAGTTAGCCTTAAGTCAGCCCAAACATAAATGCATTGTTCAAAACTAATCACAAATCACCTGTCTCGACCGAAATGACAGTTTTGGCTCACTTTTGATGCGAGAAAATCCAGAGTTGTGTTTCGCAAAACCGAAATTATGATTCCCTTGGCCAGGTTTGTCCATGATTGAACTACAAACTCAGTCATCTTCCAAGGACGTTGTAGACTCACATCCACCTTGAATCGGACTAGATTTCTGACAAACCTCCCCTTCAGTTTGATAGGAGGGTATTGTCCCTTGGCTTGCCAGTTGGACTCCATGCATGTCACCACCTGACAGAGTTCCTGCTTCTTACTAACATGAACCTCGGATTCCCGGATTGCTCCCCATCATTTGTCATCTTTTTTCTACTTGACCACTATGTCGACGTTAACTGTCATGCATAGTATCTCCTGAATCAGTCGGATCTTCCTAAGATCCATGAGTCCACCAAGAGCAAAGTCCCTAACCACCAACCTCAGTATGAGTCTCGGCTGCTTGCTCCCAACTTACGTCTTCCACCGAAACATGCTTATATTCCGAATAGCTCTCTCCCATGGCTGGCCTGGTCAAGCGAACAGTGCAGTTCCATGCAGTTCAAGATCCTAAACTTGCACACTATCATGTTCGCCATAAAAGCTTCATCGTACATCTGCATCCTCGAGTAGATTAAGCCCATGCACTATGTACTTCATTGAAGGTCCACAATTCCCTATAAAGTGTGCAAATAGAGATGTATCCATTGTCTCTTGAGTCAGATGGACCCTACGATCTCTTTTCTGATTTCGAACTGCTGAAATCACTATCGCTCCAATAAGCTTTGATATCACCCTGACCCCGAACTCGGATTCATAAAGCAACTCCTAATTGGAGATCGACAAAGTATCACAGTCCCAACAGTCTTATCTTCAAGACCAATACACATCCATTCCCCTTATGCACCGAGACCTCCCTAAGTTTTCTTGAAAGCCTTCCTGGAAACCGTATTTTGATCACCAACAACCTGTTATGCATCTCTCGAGCCATCATCCAACTCCTAATTGGAGATCGACAAACTATCATAGTCCCAACAGTCTTATCTTCAAGATCCAATACAGACCCATTCTTCTTCACCTTATGCACCGAGACCTCCTTAAGTTTTCTTGAAAGCCTTCTTGGCAACCGTATTTTGATCACCAACAACCTGCCATGCATCTCTTGAGCCATCATCCAACTTGCAACTCTATTGTATACCTTGGCGACTTGATTATGTACATGTCTGAAAATCCCCTCGACCAAATTTAGGGTTATTAGTTCAGATTGAGAGACTAGGATTTAATTGGTGACAACTAGAGTTGAACACAGTGTTTTAGAATTAATGTGCAACAATTGTGTGACTTAATACACCTTACCGTTGCTTCGATGTTTGGAGCGCTACACTAGTAGTTACCTTCAAACAAATTAAATACACATCTTCTAGACATGCCAGACTACCCATCTGACCCTTGTGTAACTCTTAAATGCTCAATATTGTGCTTTATTTTAGCTGCGCAATATTCGTTACAAACGTCCATGTATAATTCCAATAAATCCAATTTTTCGTAATTGCCGTTCCAATCGAAATTGGAGGCACACCCTCAACCCAACTCCATATAACCCAAATTATGGTATTTATCTATCCTGAACCTGCTACGCCCATGACACTAGTGTCCCACCCAATTTTAATCCCATGTGTCTTCAAATGATTAAAGAACGCCTTGTGCAATTGTTTTTAATTGAATTAAATTTGTTGACCAATCTCACCCGAAGCTAGACCCAACCAAGCCCATGAACACCCCACACCCTTTCATGTAGACCAGCTCCCCATTACAAAGAGCCCAGGCCGGCCCAAACTTCGAGGTCAGGCCATAATTCGCTCTCCTATATAAATACATATTTTTCTATACTTGAAACCGTAGAATCATAAACACCACCACCATCAAATACCTACCCGAACTTCCCTAGACAACCCGAGCATCCCTTCCCCGACTTCCCCATCACCACCACCACCTCCAGCCATCACCACCTCAAGCCGCCACCAGACTCGCCAGACCACCCCCCCCAGGCCGCCTGACCACCACTCCCTCACCATCATCAACATTGCTATCACCACCCGCATCAACATCACCCGCACCAACCGAACCCGACTTCCCCCAGCCGCCTCCAGCACCACCAACCACCACTGCCAGCCGACCCCGATCACCCCACGACCCTGACCAACCGCCAGCAATCGTCCCAGACCGCCAAGCCGCCGCTACCAGGCTGCTGCAACTGCTGCAGTTACTGCCGCTGCTGTCGTTGGTTGTCACACGACGCCGGAGCTCCGCCGATCGCCGGAGTACGTGCAATTCGACGAGACAGATCCCCCCTGTTCAGCCACGATTAGGTAAACACCCTATTGTCTCTTCTCGTCATTGTGTCATTGTAGCATCGTGTCGTTGCGTCGTGTGTCGTAGATTTGGACACGAGTAGTAATGTTAAACCCTATATGTGTATGTTTGTATGATTGACTAGATTAGTTAGTAATTGATAAATAATAATTACCCTAATCATATGACCTGTTATTAAGGACTTTGTTCACCTAAAAACCTAGACATAGACCAAGTATACTGTAACATGGAAAATAAGGACATGTAAATGTACAACACATAAGTAGCTTCATAAACCCATAACCTTGGTAATTTATTGACTCGAGGTATACGGTAACTGAGGACAGGACACGTGTGCATCTTAGCTACGTGCACACGCGACTCTGTAGTTGGCCAGCCGTGACCCTTGTGTCAGTACCTAAGAGCAGCATCGTAGTTTCGTGTATATTACTTCAGAGTCTGATGATAGAATTTTGCTATATTATATTGTGTGTTTAGGGTCACTGGACCAGCCAGGAGATACTTCAGGAGCAGGCTATTGGCATTCACAACTTGAGGACCCAGGCAAGATACTTTGCCATATTTACTGTTTAAATTAAATGATGCATATGTTGTATGATAACTTGTTGTTTTATTTCATATAAGTGTGCGTGTCCGAGATTGACTCGGGTGCAGTCGACGAATGCGTCGATGAGTAGTGTACTTGACCTAGTCATTAGCAGACTCACCCCATTGGAAGGATACTCTGATATCTTCCGAGACCTGACACTCTTACACGTTTCACAGTGACAAATTCATATTGGGATGCGGGTTCGCGTACTCGACTAGCTATCGGTGCGTGTGACAGCATCACGGTCTAGTTCGTAATTCAAGATTTTATATTAGTAGAGACTTGGCATATAGATACGTGGTATGCACGTCGAGCATTCAACTTGTATATCTACATTGGGCGGGAGGATAACTAGTAGGCGTATGGGATATACACATTGGAATCCATAGTATACGGAGGAGCCACGGATCCAATGACTCCCTTTATTAAGATACCACATTCTTCGGAGCGATATGGACGATATACTATTTAGATGCCACGTTCTTCGGAGCGATATGGACGATATATTATTCAGAGGCCACGTTCTTCGGAGCGATATGGACGTTATACTATGCAGATGCCACTCTCTTCGGAGTGTGGACGTTATGCCTACGCCTACCCATAGTATACGGAGGAGCCACGGATCCAATGACTCCCTTTATTAAGATACCACATTCTTCGGAGCGATATGGGCGATATACTATTTAGATGCCACGTTCTTCGGAGCGATATGGACGATATATTATTCAGAGGCCACGTTCTTCGGAGCGATATGGACGTTATACTATGCAGATGCCACTCTCTTCGGAGTGTGGACGTTATGCCTACGCCTACCCATATATTTACCTGTTTAATATTGATATTGGAATTGTTAGTGATTAGGACATTGTAGCACTCTTCGTTAGGATCCATTAAATTGGGTTATCCTCAGAGACGTGACAGCTGGCTATTGTCACGTGGCCTGGTCCCGTGTATTTTGGGACAGGGGCATGACATGGTTTAAGTGGTGGTCCATGCAGGTCAATTTTATCGCTTGTGGTATGGTAACATGCCCAGCGAGCCTGCAATAGGATAAAAATTACTAGGTCTCATCTACTTTGATTACGTCTTTGAACTTCCTCCGTATTACTTCTAAATATCTGCATCATGTTTGCTTGATTTCGTACTCTTTTTAATGAAGTTCTATCTCTTGCAGTAAGATAAACTTGCACAGTGGACGAGGAGCACCCAGTACCATGGTGCCAGCCGACACCACCCAAAGAGAGGAGATATTCCAGGGACCACCTGGAGGACAACCACCAATGCAGGCCCCGATAATTCTACAGACCTTGCTGCTACATTGGCGCGAGACTTCTCAGGGCGATCCTATACAGCTGTACGAGGGACAGACTTCCCAGACGATCCCCACGCAGCATTTTGTGGGCCAGACTTCGGGGGCTACACCGATGCCACAAACTGAGAGGCCGACATCCGATGAGACACCTACCGCACAGCCGGAGGTCCCATTACCACCACCTCCACCTCCACCTTATCCACCCCATATGCCACAATCAGATGGACAGCCACAGCTGCTTCAGTTCTTCCAGACTATGATGCAAGCACAGTGGCATCAGACCGCGACGTTGAGACAGAGTTTGATGGCAGTTCTAGAGAGGACACCTGTCCCAGCACCAGTACCAGCACCTCCACCAGCTCAGACAGGTAGTACTGTACGATGGTTCCGCCAGATAGGCCCGAATACTTTTACGGGCAATGAGACTGTAGAGGAGATCTCCGATTGGGTCGCCAATACGGAGATGCTACTAGAGGCCTCACAACTGCATCCAGACCTTTGGATGATCGCAGTGAGGGCCCAATTAAAAGGCAACGCCCATCACTAGTGTGATTCTATTGAGCGCAGTGTAGGCAAGAACCAGACATGGGAGCAGTTCTTAGAGTACTTCAACGCGAAGTATTTCCCGGCTACAGTCAAAAATGCCCTGTACTTCCAGTTTCTACATCTAGAATAAGGGAATATGACTGTAGACGCATATGATGTGGAGTTTAGCCATCTTAGCAGATTTGGTGCCGTCTTGATACCCAACGATCTAGAGAAGGCCCAGAGATTCCATCACGGCCTCACTTTCGAGCTGCAGAGGTATACCACCACCCAGGCGAGAATTTCTTATGAGGAGGTTCTTTCAGAGGCAAGGATTCAGGAGGCCATCGACAGAGGAGCAAGACGTCCCAGCACGACCACACCAGCTAGAGCCCAGCCCGGAGCAGGAGGACCGATCCGTCGTCCCGGTGCACAGACACAGTAGAGGACAACACCATACCAGCAAAGGGAGCTTCCGACTTGCTACCACTGTGGTAAGAGAGGACATTTCGAGAAGGACTACCGAAAGAGACTAGGGACATGCATGATTTATGGAACGAACCAGCACCAAGCCCGAGACTGCCCACATCACAGAGATACAGCACCGCCGACCGGACAGAGGCCAGCAGCACCAGTTCCAAGGATACTACCCCTGCCAGGAGGTCAGCGTCCACCAGCACCCGGAGGATTTCAGAGGGGAGCACCCTGGGCCCTACAGCAGGTACAGTTTGATCGAGCCAGACGGTAGGCCGGAGGGCAGAGGCACGGACAGGCCTTTACACTAGCAGCTACTGAGGAGGAAACAGAAGGAAAAGCTATCACAGGTACCGTTTTAGTTGCATTATTACCTGCGACTGCATTGTTTGATTCTGGAGCTACACTATCTTTCATATCTAGTAGATTCGTAGCAATGCATAGAGTAGCTACTTCCACCTTACCTAAGAGTTGGAAGATTCTTACCGGAGTAGGTATCGTGCCGGTTACCAGCACTATTAGAACGTGCTCGGTAGTCGTGTGTGGTAGAGAGATGAGAGTTCTTGGTATTACACATGCCATACTTTAACGTTGTGCTAGGCATGGACTGGTTAAGCCATTATAATGCCGTACTGGATTGTCGAAAAGGTAGCTTCACTTTTAGACCGCCAGATCAACCGGAGTTCGAATACATGCTAGGGACCGTCGAGCAAGGAGTAGGACAGATAGCTGGAGCTTACATGGCTATGGAGATGGTATCCCCACCGATAGTTGCAGAATTCTTGGATGTTTTCCCGGAGGAGTTTCCAGGCTTACCGCCAGATAGAGACATGGAGTTCACCATTGAGCTAGTACTCGGAGCAGCACCGGTATCTTCAAATGTATATCGATTGGTGAAGAAGGAACTAGATGAGCTGAAGCTACAATTGGAGGAGTTGCAGATCAAGGGATTTATCCGTCCTAGTGTATCACCCTGGGGAGCACCAGTGTTATTTGTACCTAAGAAAGATGGGACAGTACGTATGTGCATTGATTACGGATCCCTCAATGCTTTGACTATCAAAAACAAGTACCCCCTGCCGCGGATTGATGATTTGTTCGACCATCTGACAGTAGCAGTGGTGTTCACAAAGATCGACTTGAGATCGGGTTATCATCAGGTAAAGGTGCGAAGAGAAGACATTCCAAAGACAGCATTCAGGACTCGTTATGGTTACTACGAGTTCTTAGTAATGCCTTTTGGACTGACGAATGAGCCTGCTATATTTATGAACTTGATGAACAGAGTCTTCCACCAATACCTAGACCAATTTGTGGTAGTCTTCATCGATGACATCTTGGTGTATTGGAAGAGCCACGAAGAGCATGAAGAGCACTTGAGGAAAGTATTGGAAATACTAAGACAAGAGAGACTTTATGCAAAGCTGAGCAAGTATGAGTTCCTCCTAGATCGTGTCGCTTTTCTTGGACACGTTATCTCAGGAGATAGTATTTCAGTAGATCCGGCGAAGATTTCATCAGTAGAGACATGGCCAACCCCTACCAATGTCTTAGAGGTAAGGAGTTTCCTAGGACTTGCCGGATATTACCGGAGGTTCGTAGAGAACTTCGCAAGGATCGCAGAGCGATGACCCGCTTGACCCGTAATGAGCAGGAGTTTACCTGGACAGAGAAGTGTCAGACAGCGTTCGATGAGCTGAAGAAGCGTCTGACTACGGCACCTATCTTGACTATACCTTCTGGACCCGGAGGATTCGTGATCTATAGTGATGCATCCGGGAAAGGATTAGGATGCGTCTTGATGTAGCATGGAAAGGTCGTGGCCTATGCCTCTAAGCAGTTAAGGACCCATAAGAAGAACTATCCCACTCACGACTTGGAGCTTGCCGCAGTGATCTTTGCTTTGAAGCTTTAGAGGTACTACCTATATGGAGAAATAGTGGAGATATTCACTGATCATAAAAGCCTAAAGTACATCTATACTCAGAAGGACCTGAACCAGAGACAAATACGTTGGCTCGAGGTGATGGCAGACTTTGAGATTGAGCTACAGTACTACCCGGGAAAGGCCAACGTAGTAGCTGACGCGTTGAGCAGAAGATCCATGGCATTCTTCTTGACTACCCAACAATATCTGTTGAGAGATCTAGAGCAGATGGGTATAGAGGTCGTTATACCCGGAGTAGACGGACAGTTGTCAAGTTTTCAGTTGCAATCGACATTAGTGGAGAGGATCAAGACTGCTTTGCCGACAGATGCCGGATTCCAGAGGCTTCGACAGAGGACAGAGGACGAAATACAGACATGATTGCGTATATATGAAGACGGGACTTTGAGATGTGGAGATCGTCTTTATGTCCCAAATGGAGAACTTAGTCAAGAGCTTATGTCGGAGGCACACAGTTCAACCTACTCTATTCATCAAGGAGGCACAAAGATGTACAGAGACTTAAGGTAGTACTACTGGTGGCATGGAATGAAGAGAGAGAGATAGCCCGCTTTGTGGCAAAGTGCCTGGTGTGTCAGCAAGTCAAGGCTGAGCATCAGAGGTCTGCAGTTTTACTTTAACCGCTCCCGATACCGGAGTGGAAATGGGAGCACATTACTATGGACTTTGTTACGGGCTTTCCGAGGAGTCCTAGTGGTCGCAATGCAGTATGGGTAATCGTGGATAGACTCACCAAGTCCGCTTACTTTTTACTCTTCAGAGTTGGGCAATCTACAGTGGTCTTAGCAGACATGTACATGAGAGAGATTGTGCGACTGCATGGAGTGCTAGTAAGTCTAGTGTCTGACAGGGATACGAGGTTCATATCTTACTTTTGGCGGAGAATACAAGAGAGTCTCGGTACCCGCCTGAAGTTTAGCATATCGTATCACCCACAAACAGATGGACAGTCCAAGTGCATCATTCAGACGTTAGAGGACATGTTAAGAGCATGCATGCTCAATTTCGGAGGATCATGGGAGGACCATTTGCATTTGGTCAAATTTTCCTATAACAATAGCTATCAAGTGAGCATTCATATGGCTTCCTATGAAGCATTGTATGGCAGGAAGTATCGTTCCCCGGTATGTTGGAGCGATGTAGGAGAGAGACAAATTCTAGGGCCAGAGTTGGTTGTTCGTACAGTGGAGAAGGTAAAGAAGATCCAAGGGCAGCTGCGAGGAGCACTGGACAGACATAAGCATTGGGCAAACGCGCATCAACGACCCTTAGAGTTCCAGGTTGGAGATCATGTATTTCTAAAAATCTCACATACTCGAGGGACTATCAGATTTGGAGGCAGAGGAAAGCTAAGTCCGAGGTACATCGGACCATTCGATGTGTTGGAACGCATCGAAGAGGTTGCTTACAGGTTAGCCTTGCCGCAGACTTTAGAAGAAGTTCATGACGTCTTCCATGTCTCTCAGCTAAGGAGGTACATGCCAGATCCGAGTAATGTGCTTGACCATTTAGAAATCACAGTCGGCCCGAGTTTATCATACCAGGAGGAGCCTGTAGAGATTCTGGACAGAAGCGAGAAGGTATTGCGTGGTCAAACTATCCCTCTAGTTAGTGTCGCATGGAGGCATCATGCACCAGGCGAGTCGACCTGGGAACGCGATAAGGATATTCAACAGCGTTATCCCTATCTCTTCGAAGGCCTAGGAATGTCGTAGCATTTTAATTCCAGTCAGTAGTTCTTCCCTTACGTATATTTTAATTTCGAGGACAAAATGCTCTAAGGAGGGTAGATTGTAAACCTCCTAGACCAAATTTAGGGTTATTAGTTCAGATTGAGAGACTAAGATTTAATTGGTGACAATTAGAGTTGAACACAGTATTTTAGAATTAATGTGCAACAATTGTGTGACTTAATACACCTTACCTTTGCTTCGATGTTTGGAGCGCTACACTAGTAGTTACCTTCAAACAAATTAAATACACATCTCCTAGACAAGCCAGACTACCCATCTGACCCTTGTGTAACTCTTAAATGCTCAATATTGTACTTCATTTTAGCTGCACAATATTCGTTACAAACGTCCATGTATAATTCTAATAAATCCAATTTTTCGTAATTGTCGTTCCAATCGAAATTGGAGGCACACCCTCAACCCAACTCCATATAACCCAAATTATGGTATTTACCTATCCTGAACCTACTACGCCCATGACACTTGTGTCCCACCCAATTTTAATCCCACGTGTCTTCAAATGATTAAAGAACGCCTTGTGCAATTATTTTTAATTGAATTAAATTGGTGACCAATCTCACCCGAAGCTAGACCCAACCAAGCCCATGAACACCCCACACCCTTTCATGTAGACCAGCTCCCCACTCCAAAGAGCCCAGGCCAGCCCAAACTTCGAGGTCAGCCCATAATTCCCTCTCCTATATAAATACACATTTTTCTATACTTGAAACCCTAGAATCATAAACACCACCACCATCAAATACTTAGCCGAACTTCCCTAGACAACCCGAGCATCCCTTCCCCGACTTCCCCAACACTACCACCACCTCTAGCCATCGCCACCTCAAGCCGCCACCAGACTCACCGGACCCACCCCCCAGGCCGCCTGACCACCACTCCCTCACCATCATCAACGTTGCCATCACCACCCGTATCAACATCACCCGCACCAACCGAACCCGACTGCCCCCAGCCGCCTCCAGCACCGTCAACCACCACTGCCAGCCGACCCCGATCACCCCACGACCCTGACCAACCGCCAGCAACCGTCCCAGCCCGCCAAGCCGCCGCTGCCAGGCTGTTGTTGCCGCTGCTGCAGTTACTGTCGCTGTTGCCGTTGGTTGTCGCACGACACCGGAGTACTTGCATGTCAACGAGACAGATCCCCCCCCCAGTTCAGCCACGATTAGGTAAACACCCTATTGCCTCTTCTCGTCATTGTGTCATTGTAGCATCGTGTCGTTGCGTCGTGTGTCGTAGATTTGGACACGAGTAGTAATGTTAAACCCTATATGTGTATGTTTGTATGATTGGCTAGATTAGTTAGTAATTGATAAATAATAATTACCCTAATCATATGACCTGTTATTAAGGATTTTGTTCACCTAAAAACCTAGACATAGACCAAGTACACTGTAATATGGGAAATAAGGACATGTAAATGTACAACACATAAGTAGCTTCGTAAACCCATAACCTTGGTAATTTATTGACCCGAGGTATACGGTAACCGAGGACAGGACACGTGTACATCTTAGCTACGTGCACACGCGACTCTGTAGTTGGCCAGCCGTGACCCTTGCGTCAGTACCTAAGAGCAGCGTCGTAGTTTCGTGTATATTACTTTAGTGTCTGATGATAGAATTTGCTATATTATATTGTGTGTTTAGGGTCACTGGACCAGCCAGGAGATACTTCAGGAGCAGGCTATTGGCATTCACAACTTGAGGACCCAGGCAAGATACTTTGCCATATTTACTGTTTAAATTAAATGATGCATATGTTGTATGATAACTTGTTGTTTTATTTCAAATAACTGTGCGCGTCCGAGATTGACTTGGGTGCAGTCAACGGATGCGTCGATGAGTAGTGTACTTGACCTAGTCTTTAGCAGACTCACCCCATTGGGAGGATACTCTGATATCTTCCGAGACTTGACACTCTTACACGTTTCACAGTGACAAATTCATATTGGGATGCGAATTTGCGTACTCGACTTGCTATCGGTGCGCGTGACATGTATCACGGTCTAGTACGTAATTCAGGATTTTATATTAGTAGAGACTTGGCATATAGATACATGGCATACACGTCGAGCATTCGACTTGTATATCTACATTGGGCGGGGAGGACAACTAGTAGGCGTATGGGATACACACATTGGAACCCGTAGTATCCGGAGGAGCCACGGATCCAATGTCTCCTTTATTCAGATGCCACGTTCTTCGGAGCGATATGGACGATATACTATTCAGATGCTACGTTCTTCGGAGCGATATGGACGATATATTATTCAGATACCACGTTCTTCGGAGTGATATGGATGTTATACTATGCAGATGCCACTCTCTTCGGAGTATGGACGTTATGCCTACGCCTACCCATACGTACCAATGTTGTCCTAACATTGCATTCACTTAGATGGTTATCACACTCTTTATTTTATTTTATTCAGTATTTATATATGGCATGCTTCTATGTATCTTGTTACGTCCCTCTAAGGACCTGGTTCCTTTCCAGATTTGGACGAAGCATATTACCCCACAGTGTACGGCCCAGGGCAAGAGACTAGGTACGCCACCGCGGAGGAGCTAGAGGTGGTACCGTCAGAGTTTTCGTGATCACGTGGTAGGCCTTCTGCCTAGGATTGGGGGCATCATTATCTAGTCAGCCGATGCCCTAGTCATTGCTCTCTTTTATCTGTCATTCAGTACTTTTATTTCATCATAGTAGTAGGTTTGTCCCCACCAGACATTTTGGGTTTGTACTATGATATTCAGACTGAGGTTTATTTCCAGTATTTATTTTAGTACTTCTTGTTGTTTATATTGTGGATGAGATTATATTGCCTGTTTGATGTTGATATTGGACTTGTTAGTGATTAGGACAGCGTAGCACTCTTTGTTAGGATCCATTAAATTGGGTTATTCACGGAGACGTGACAGCTGACTATTGCCACGTGGCCTGGTCCCGTGTATTTTAGGACTAGGGCGTGACAATGTCATAGCACATAACCCCTCGAGCTAGCTGTTAGGAACCCTTTGTAAGCATCCAATCCTTTTCCCTAAATATACTACGATAGCCATCATCGTCTAGCCCACCAAAAGACACCAAGTTGAGGCACAAATTATGTACGTATCAAAGCCCTTTGAGGACAACCTTATTCCTAAGCTTCATTACCAAGTACACATTCTTGATGTCCACAATTGTTGTTGTCCTCAGATCGCTCATCTTTCTCGTATGGAGTTATCACTCTGGTACGTTATGAAGACCCTCCTCCATTGAGTTGCACGATAGGTGGCTCTCATGTCTATGACCCCATCATGGTCATGACAGACGCTACAAGATTCCACCACCTCGAGCACTGCAATACCAATTTCCCTATTGACGACAGTTGTCAAATTCTTCTGATTTTCTTCTTTGTTCTTTGCATTCTTATCCTTGAACTTTTTTCAACCCCTTTAGTAATGCCCCCTCTCACTATAGTGATGACAGTGAAGGAAAATATATTTGTCAATATGAGAAGATCATTGCTCGTTTTGGTATGAAAGATGCAAAGTCTGTTTCTACTCCCTTGGCTGGTCATTTTAGGCTTTCAGCCAAGTTATCCCCTGCTACAAATGAGGAGAAGGAGCATATGGCTTGAGTTCCATATGCGAGTGCAGTTGGCAGCTTGATGTATGCTATGGTGTGTACTCGACCAGACATTGCACAGGTCGAAAGTGTGGTTAGTCTTTTGTTCTACATGGTGCGCCAGTCAGTTGGAGGTCTATATTGCAGGATTCGGTTGCCTTGTCGACTACGGAAGCAGAGTATATGGCATTGACAGAGGCAGTAAAAGAGGGCCTATGGCTTCGCGGCTTGATTAATGACTTGGGGGTGAAGCAGGATATAGTTGATGTGCATTGTGATAGCATGAGTGCTATCCACTTGGCAAAGAATCAAGTCCATCATGCAAGGGCCAAGCATATTGATGTTCTCTACCACTTCACATAGGATGTCATAGAAGACGGAGATATAGCAATTGAAAAAGTGCATACCAAGGACAACCCTGCCGATATGTTGACTAAAGTTGTTCCTAGAGCCAAGTTCCAACATTGCTTGGACTTGCTCCAAATCCTTTCTATTGCTTGAGAGCCTATCGGGACGGGATTGGTAAGTGGCTGATTTGGTGAAGCTATGCGGTAGAGAAGTATGTCGGCTCGATTTTATGGCAAAATCTTGCTGAAGTGGAGATATAAAGGAAAATATATTTGTCATATCTTTGTAGGAGATTGACTAATATATTTGACTATATCTTTGAAGATTAGCTTTGATCATATCTTTGTAGAGGATTGACTTTGACTTTTGACCATATCTTTAAAGAATTAGATTGGATTACTATTCCTACATAATGTTGGATTTGACCATATTTTTGAAGAATAAGATTGGATTCCTATTCCTACATAATGTTGGATTTTCATGTATAGACATATTGTATGCTATAAAGGGGCCAAAGGTTTATCCTTGAGACATCTCAAATTGTGCTCAATGATTGTTGAATAAGTTCGACATAAGAGAGCAAAAAAAAGTTGTTGAATAAGTTTAACACAAAAGTTTTTGAGGGAGTTTTTTGTAGAGAGTTTTTGAGAGAAATGAGAGAAGTGTTGAGAGCAATTATAAAAATTTTTTCTTCTTCATAGTGAAATTGAATCACCCTCGTCCATGGAAGTAGGCATCTTTGCCAAACCACATAAATCATTGTCTTTGTGGTTGTAAACTTTCTCTGAGATGTTTCTTTGATTTTCTTAGGTCTATTTCCG
Source organism: Iris macrosiphon (assembly GCA_036927795.1). Taxonomy (NCBI): domain Eukaryota; kingdom Viridiplantae; phylum Streptophyta; class Magnoliopsida; order Asparagales; family Iridaceae; genus Iris; species Iris macrosiphon. The sequence goes on along the minus strand of JAYESA010000014.1, from coordinate 80,663,390 downwards.
CTGTGTGCCCAACAGACAACCTTCTTTGTCATACACCTTGCAAGATCCCAAGAACTCCCTTCAGTTCTCGCTTGTGACTTGGACCTTCACTTCTTTGAAGCACCCAGGGCAGAATCTAACTCTAACGATCCTTGATACTTACATCGAATATCCTTATTCAATAAAATAAATTTGACCAACTACTTCATGAAAATTCTACCAACATCTTCCAATTGTCTAGAGACCTCAACAGTAGCAGGTCTTGAAGCCCATCGTTTAAGGTATCTATTAGGCCGGTCTGGGCCATACCGGGCCCAATATTGACCGATTTTGACTAGGCTTGGACCGGGCCGGGCTTAGCCCGAAGGGGAGGTAGGCCGGGCCCGCCCGGACCGGAAGGGAGAGGGAGGAACCTAGTCCGGACCAGTGTTCGGTTGGGGTGCGCTAGGCCAAACCAGTATGGGTCCAGGACGGTTTAGGGCTGACCTAGTTTATTAAAAAATTTAAAAAAATTTAGAAAGAATGAAAAACAAAATTTATTAATAACTCATACTAATAGTACTAATACATAAACATATCATAAATAAGATAATTTTTTAATATATATTATTTTTGTTACATAAATCATACAACTTATATTTGTGTTTCAGTTTTTCAATCTCTCTTCAAAATTTATTTATAATACCTCAAATAAAGTTTATAGAGAGATTGAAAGCTAAAACTCAAACATAAGTTGCAATTAGGTCTAAATATACCCATGACCTATCTAACAATAATGATAAAAAAATTTAAAGAAAATACAAGATTCTAGATATCCATACATATTTTCTGATGCCTACGTAGAATCCTTATACCATAGTTAGGTTCCCATTTGAGTCATTTCTATAATACAAGCATTCAACAAGAAGTCTATTTGAGGATCTTCTTTCCGTATCGCGCTCATTGTAGATTCCTCTAAATGATACCAAATCTTGTAACGGTGCGGGTTGAGATTTCTGATCATGTGGTTGTTGTGTTGATTGATCATTTTCCATTATAGTAAATAACTTCTTCACACTAGATTGCTTCTAAATATTGCAACAGAGGAAAAAAAATTATTGTGGTTAATTTTGATGAATTATGCCCAATTTATAAGATTTTTTTGGTGCCAAATTACCAATAATACCCCTCAAAATAGTTGTTATAAAGGTATTTTAGTTATTTCAGTAAAATAATCAAAATATCCCTAAAATGGCTAGAAATCAGCCATAATAATGGGGGTATTTTGGTAAAAATATCTCCCAAAAACATATAATGGGAGTTGGAGGGATAAATTATGAAAATACCCCTCCAACATTCAAGAAAACGGTTATAATAGGGGTATTCTAGTTATTTACCCCCTATATATACGTTTATATATAAATAGGTGGGGTCCACAGGTCGCTGGCCGATACTTGTCCGGGTCGAGTCGACCGTGTTTGACGTTTGAACCGGTTCGGACCAATTTTTCAACCAGGCTAGTCCGGGCCGAGCTATCGGGCTAATTTCTTGGGCACAGCCTGGACCCATATACTCTGTGGGCCTGTTCGGGCCAGCCCGTTGATCGGGCTCGAGCCGACCCAGACCGGCGTGGCCCGGGCCGGGTTCTGGGCCACCCAACCCATTACACATCTTGGCCCATCGTCAATCGCCATCTTTATAGTTGACAATTGATTAATGATTCTATGAACTTCATTCAGATGTTATACCATCGAGGCTCACTCTTTGTACTTCGAGTTGATGTGTTGATAAATAAAAAATATCTTGTTGATTGTTATCTCCCGTTCATATAGAGAATGCAGCTTCTTCCATAACTATTTGATGAACTCTCTATAGGGACGTGATGAAATATCAAATCGTCCAACCATTAATGGATGAATAAGATCGCCTTCTGATGCCTTCTTCCGGTCATCAACAATTTTCTCCTGTGAGAGTAATCGTGCATGAATTGATCATCTAAGTAGATATGGTTGTACATTTCTCTCTCTCAATTCAAAGGCTTCGATAACACTTTGACATAATTATAGACATGCATTAGAAGACGTCGACCACCAACCCCACAATGAAAACATGAATAGCAACCCGCTACATGAAACAAAGCAAACATCAAAGGCACTATATGTTATGGCCATATCCACCCCGATAAGTCTCAACCTTTAATTAGATGGAAAGATTGCAAATTTACAATAATGTAAACTAACTTTCCCTAGTAGTCGATGACCCCTTACACTTCTCAAAAGAAAGATAAAATGAAAAAAATCGCTAAAATAATCCAACCCCTTATAAGATACTCTCACCTAGTAATGATTACCAATCGGCCAATAGTAACGATCTTCCTGGCAAATTATATGATCTTCCTTCCTTCTTCTTCCTTGAAGTGCAAGACCTAAGAGTCGTATATCTCTTAGAAAAATAGTGGAATCTGCCTTGAACCTCTATGAGAGCATGACCCCCCTAGCCCCCTCTTTATAGATAAATAAGAAATCATAATCAACTCTAGGAAACCGTGACTTAGCCTCTAAGTCAATCCAAAAAGATATGGATTAATCCAAAACCTAAATCTCACATCAAACTAACTCAACCAGAATTTTGGTTTACCCAAACCAGAATTCTAGTTTTCCAGACCGTAATCCTATTTCCTTATTTTTGATCGGGATTAGCCCTGACTTTACGCAAATATTTCATCCACGAATGCTCCAAACTTCACATCCACTTCAAATTAGAATGGTTTCCCAAAAACCATAAAGTGTAAAGTTGTATAAGGAGTTACTTGGCCGAGATTGTTGATATGCTCACATTAACTAGTTTGAGCTCGTCTCACAAACTAGCTTCAACAGTAGAGGAAACTACAATGCTAGATGAAAACATCCCGCATAGCCATAATGAAACAAACATACTCTTGAGGAGAACTTCAGAGAGGAAAGTGAGGAGGAGAAAAGTTCTCTAAGTTCTTTATCATTTTCATCTTAGGTATTCTCATATCGAGATCTCCCTCATATATAAAGGAGAGGACAAATAAAGTCCCTGTAGATCCTAATCTTATTGAGGTGATTTTTATTCATGAATAGGGAGAATATATCTATTTCATCTAATGGAACATGTAAGATATATCGATCACTAATAAAATATTTAGTATTTAACATGGAAAGCAACAAAGGATGCAATACCATCACGGTTAGTGATGGACAACCGACGCATCAACGATGGACCATACATAGGGTACATGTTCGTCGTTGATCCATCTTTTAATTCGTCTTGCATGGTTAACCTACAAGAAACACAAGGTAACCTAATGACGCCTTAGAAACAAAAAATATCGCTAACTTAATAAATAGCAACGATTGCCCGTCACTAAGTCATCACTATTATGTAACATTTAGCGACAGATAATCCGCTAAGTTGTCGCTTAGGGCATAGGGAGCTTAGGCTTAGTCGCCTTTTCCTTCTCGTGGCATGACGACCACCCCTCACCCTTTTGGTTCACACCCCCCATCCTCTCTTCCTCTCCATCTCGTCAGACAGACCGAGCTTGATCCCTTCCACCTCTCCGGCACCCCTCAACTCTGGCCGATATGCCCGAGCCATGTCCTCACCCCTCCTAATCATACACCGGTCGAGTCTCCCGCTGCAAGTCCGATTGCGGCAAAGGTAAACCTTAGCCTTAAAATATCAATCTTCATAATATTTTAGGTTAATTACTTATAATTATGATGAATTTTGTAAATTTTGTTAATCTCTTCTCTAGTCAAGCCGTTTATAAATTCCTCATTATTTATTAAAAAAACATTATGGCAAAAAAAAACTTTATTTTTTATTCGGCACAAATTTTAAAAACTAAATTAAATTGTTTAAAAACTATATTTAAGAATTAATTTAAAGGGGAAAATATTAAAATATTTAAATTGTTTAGCAAATCTTAATTCAAATATATTTAAATATTTGAACTATTTTTTAACAATATCATAAAAGTATTTATTTACATGCAACACACGTGAATTTACTAGTATATTGTAAGGGTACGTTGTCTTAGTTTGATTCAAGCAACTTAGCTCAACACCGAAGTCCCTCGTGGAGTCTCCGATATTGATATGGTCCAGTATAAATCTAACCCTAAATGTTTCATTAATTAATGCCAAATAAAGGATTATGAATGAATTTGTGAGACATACACACACATAGGAACATGGACATTGATAACGACACATATATGAATTTAGATTAGAATAATTTATTAGATAATTGTTCTTAATTCATGCCAATTAGGGCTAAGGTTATATATGAAGTTGTGACACGAGTACGAGTACGAGTACGAGCACAAAGAGTTGATACATGGTTTTTGGACATTGATAAGGACACAATTTAATGTGAATACATGATTATATTAGGATATGGTTGCGCCTAATTTTATGGTGGAGTAGGTACCCAACGAGCATTTTGTGTCACTGGAGGTCCATTTGGACATGCCATTCTATGGTGGGTTGTGTCTATTGCAGGTTTCTGTTTCAAGAAATATAAGAGATACTTTGTTGAAATTTTCCAAAATTTTCAGAGAAACTCTAATTCTTACGGAACACTAGAATACGATTATGATAACTTCTAGGATTAGTTTCTGTATCGAAAAGTATATAACATATATAGGTTAAATACCAACCCAACTGATATTTTGACATTATATTTGAAGTGAACCACCTCATTACATTTGTACATCTATTGTGCAGAACAATCCACACCCTCAATAAGCAATTAACTGATACTTTACTGATCATATATACTTTGCTGACCATATGTAGATGTACAGAAGCCAATATTAGACGGTATCAATCCAGATTTTGTGGTTGGCGTTGAAGTATTAATCAGTAGCTACTAGCCAACCAAATTTCATTGATATTAAAAAAAAAATCAAGTGTTCTTGAATCCTCTGTTGCAATAGACGTTATGTGGAGGTGAAACTTATTGTGGGAACATATGATCCGCAAAGGTTTCGTACCTAACTAAGAATTTTTGAGGTCTCAAAGAGAACGTTATGTGGATGCACAACCATCTTTTCATGTGGATATCGCAGAGGAGGACTATGGAGACCATGTCCAAGATCAACGATGAAACCTGGCTCAAGAGATGGTACCTTTCGCAATAGGGCCTAGTTTTGATCATGAGGAATATAATCATGAAGCAAAGGAGTTCTATAATATGTTTATGGATGTGAGTACTCTGTTATACTCGGGTTATGCAACACATTTCATACTATTGTTAGTGATAAGGCTGTTGAAGAACATAAAGTCTAATTTTAACTTGTTGCAAGCATTCATAATTAAGATGCTACCGGAAGGAACAAAGAAGTTGCGTAGAAACTTTTACGAATAAAAAATAATGGTCCGAGATCTCAACTTTAGGCTAAAAGAAGATAGATGCTTGTCACAACAGCTCTAAATTGTACTATAATGAGAACAAGGATAAAGGCATCTACACTTTCATGCATTATGATCGCTATAAGTCAGATCGGAACTAAGAGAAGTCAACCAAAGAAGCGAAACAATATCCCTATAAGTATATAGTTCTTGTTGGTGATGAAGAGGTTGTAGAGGATATACATGTCCATAAATACAACCCAACACATGACATTTGCCATAACCTATTTATATATATAATACATATTTCTAAAATAAAAATTATCTAGTTAAGAATCTACCGTTATTTAATTTTTTTAAATTTTTATTTTAGCCCAAAGGATATCATATAATTGCTTAGTTTAGATTCTCTTTGCAATTTGGTCCTTATAAAGTTATATTACAATTTCATAAATTGCAAGGTGTCATTTGAGATGAAGAAGAATGGGATTGGTGGCACCAGCAACCTACGGTGTATTGAGGAGGGGTAGATTGGAACTCCCAATACAAAGACATCATAATTATATCTGTAGGTAGTTTTGGATGGGGGAAGATGGCAACATATATTGGAAGGGGAGTGGCTTCTCCTCTCTTTCCATACTTTCCTCCCCTTCTTCCCACCGATCTCCCTCCCTCCTTCACATCCCCTCCTCCCTTACTCTCTATCTCCCTCTTTCCTCCTTGCTACTACTACTATTGCTGCTGCTGCTGCGACTGCTGCCGCGGCTGCTGCTGGCCGCTCGTCGCCAGCGTCGGCCGCCAGGTCGGACCCCTACAGTCATCCTCCAACCACCGGTCACCACCACACACACCCTAGATATAATTCCTTTCCCAAATCATTTATTTTTCCAATAAAAACCTAGGTTAAATCCTTCCACACAAATAGATGTATATACATTTCCAATCCATTGAATCTTTGTTCAAATGTTTGTAGTAGGTTTTAATTGAGGAAAAGGTAGTAAGGATTCAAGATTTTATCTTCAATTTGGAATCTCAAAGGCAAGTTCTTTCCTTTTCTCTCTTGAATCAATTCTCTTGCTCAATTGGAATATCCAATTATCAAGATTTTAAATCCGAAATATGTTTCATTTATAACCTAAATTCTGAATATATGTATGGGACTGGCTATCCATACCCCATGACCTACTAAGCACATCTCATATAACTTAAGTTGGAAAATAGATTCATGTTAAAAGACTCATATATCCACATGACCTACTAAGCATACCCCACCAGCTTCCCTCCTACACACTAGTCATCTTCTTCTTCCTTCTTTAATTTTCTCTTTCTCTAGCCCAACCCAAAAACCCTACATTAAAATTGTGAAGAAGGCATCATGGAGAAAGAAAGTTCACTTTAAAGACACAATATACGTTCTCTCTTTACGTAATTTCTAATTTCTCGGTTTGAAATAGTATATGAGAAGTGTTGGACCCAAAGAAAAAAATTCGCGATGAGCACGACTAATATTGGTAGAACAGACCATTGTCTGTTCTACCTGTATTGGCCGAACATTTCAGTAACAGTTCGAATGGCAGAGGTCTAACTGAACATGTGATCTTCCGTTCGACACACTATGGTCGAATCTGCACAACAAGTTCGACTGTCGTGGGTCGAACACCATTTTGTGCACTCAACGGACCAGGCTCGAACAGAACCGTGAACACACCCAAAAAAATTCAAAATTTGTTTCATTTTAACCAGAATTTAAGGGATTTGAAATCCTAGCAGTGATCCTCAACAAAAATAATACTCATTTTGAACTAATTAGGATGTTCGATTTGAAATACTCATCCCCAAGTAGAGAGGGGACCGATTGTAAGGCTGTGGGGTATGCTTAGGAATGATGATAGGTTTTAGGTTATAATAGAAAAGGGTATTTTGGTTATGTGGTGGGGTGTACTTATCATTTATGTTAATTTTATTCATTTAAAATGGAATGTACTTAGCACTTGGGTGTGCTAAGTAATACATAGGGTGTGTATATATTCTCCCTATATGTGTATATATATTGAGTAAACGGGATATGAGTTATAGACTCATATTCCTACATGAGCCATATATATGTGGACCAATAAGAATGGATTCCTATATCCTATGTGCACCCATGTGCACTAGTATACTACATTCTCATTGCTCCACATGTGCATTGGGTTATGTAGGAATATGAGCCTATGTACGGTAGCATGGAACATATAGTATTGAGAATGATGTATTATGTTCATATGTGCTTATATACTATTGCCAGAGTTTTGATCTCGGTACACGTTTCAACTTTACTAAGAAATATGGTTATACCCATAATATATGGTATACCTAATTAGGGCCTTTGATAAAGGCACTACAAAAAAAAACTTGGGGATAGTCCAATATTTGTGTAGCACAGTTAGGAAGAATTTTTACTCAGACTAGTCCAAATTTTACTATGGTTGTCCCCTCTTCACCTCCCTCCTCCTGTTCCTCCCCCACCCCTATCCCCATCCCCCTCCGGCCTCTCCTCCTCCATCCTTTCGTAATTCTCCGTCTCTCCGCGTCGTCGACCTCGCCATCGACCGCGTCGCGTCGTCGAGCCGTACCTCGAGCAGCTTTTCCAGTCGGAGGAGGAGGAGGAGTCGACGGCTGGAGGAGGAGGGAGGAGAATGGAGGAGGAGGAGGAGGAGGAGGAGGAGGAAGGAGGATAATGGAGGAGGAGGAGGAAGGAGGAGGAAGAAGAAACCCCGACAAGGGAGGCCATCTCTCCGTCTCGCCGCCCCACTCGTCTCCTGGCCGTCGGCGTCAGGCCTGTCGGCCTCCGCCCCCTCTCCTCTCTGTCGTTGAGCGCCCGCAGGTCACCGAGCACCCGCTCTTGTCTGTCCGCCTCGCCATCATCTCCCCGATCTCCGGCGAGCTTTCTGATCGCGACCGTGTTCTTGATCTCCGTCCTCCTCCTCCTCCCTCTCCTCCACCTCGTGCAGCTCCACACTCCCCCTTCCGGTCTCCATGCAGCCTCGCCCTCGTGTCACCTCGCGTAACCCTCCCTTCCGGACTGTCAAAATTTTGACAGTCCTACCAATTGGAAGGAATTGGTAGGACTGTAAAAAATTTGACAGTCCTTCCAATTGTTAGGACCGTCAAAATTTTGAGAGTCCTTCCAATTGGTATGACTGTCAAAATTTTGACAGTCCTGATTATAAAAAAAAAATTGGAAGTGAGCATCCCGGTGAGTAATTTTTGGGAGTGACAAACTTATAATTATCAAGGGTAAAAATTTGGGCTGTTCTGAGTCTTTTTTGTAGTGCCATGATCAAAGGCCCTAATTAGCTTAGCTAAACTACGAAAAACCAAAATACATCAATACTATGAATATTGGTGTATGCTCCAATAGCATAAATTGTGGAAAAACTTATATTAGAAATTATACAAGTATACTTCTGTACTGATGGATGTGATACTTTTAAGTATCAAATTTATAGTCTTATCCATGGTATTTAGAATTATAAGAAGTGTACTTTGAAATTCTATAAGCATATAAATATAAGAGAAGGAATTTCCCTAATTAGTGTAATGGATTGCCAAGTATAGTGACTATTTTAAGGAAGAGTATACATTGTTGTTCTTATATGTAAAAAGGACATAGTCAGTGAATTATGACTTAATTAAAAGAGTTTTAAGAGGAAAACCAAAAAGAAATTATATAGGAATGTATAGATTAGGTTTCCAAACCTTGATAGATATAAGAGTTGTGATTTATGACATAAACTTTCATAACTATTATCATCAAATGGATATCATGAAATGAGAAAAGAAATGATTTATACAAATTGTTTAAGGAAAATCGGAGCATTACTTGGATTTGGTAAAATGGAAACAATATTCAAATTGGATTAGTACAAGTGATTGATTTCATATAGTTGTTTAATGCTTTCTTGATTGTTAAATGCTTTCTTGATTGTTAAAGTCTCTACATCCAGAAATCAAAAATCATAATTATTTCATATGGAAATATTTACTTTGTGTGCACTCTGTATTGACATAACAAAATTTGGAATTATCACTTTTAATATAAGATAGAAAGTCCGAAGTTTTGTGACAAATACCTTACAAATAAATATAAGTTATATATGATAACCTTATATGAATCTTGATTTTTCATAATATTTCATAACGCATTGTTTCTTAATACCTATATTACTAACTGAAAATTTTGGTTTCCTAGCAAATCAGAGCAATTGTTATAAACAAGTCTTGGTAAGAAAATTTTCCTCTAAAGAGTTGTACCTTACTGTTTATTTAATTGCGTGCGTTATCGATGTTGTGAGTTGCTCCACCGAAGGGGTCGGCGAGTCCAAAAATTCTACGGAGGGTTGCTCCGAGCGTATATTATAAATTGTGAAGTTTTCTAACTCCAAAATACAAAAGAGACTTTGCCAAAAAATTTAAGAAATTCTAGAAAGTCATTTTCGAAAAATTCGAAAAATTAGTTATTCTCTATTTCAAGATATTTAGCAAGTTATCTGACTTAGACTCAAACTCTAAAAATATTATACTTGGAATTTAGACTATATGACACGTAGGACACACTTGTACGTGCACAAAAGAGCAAAAAATATATAAATATTTTATATTCCAGGGTAAGGGGTACAACTTTCATGTTTTCAGAATTGTCCTACCAAATAGAATATTACCGTTTTAACGTGATACCATGACCACACGAAACATATACTTGATTGGATATTTAATGTTTTCGCTAAAGACGGAACTACTTACCGAATAGTATCCTCGTAAAACATGTGGTTTATTGACACACGAAACGAGATACGAATCGGACCTATAATTCAACTTAAAATTGTATGTTAGATAGGAATGTGAATTTATAAAAAAACATTGGTTGGAAGAGAGCATTTGGATCACACCGTCGAACTCTGGCAATAAACACTTCTTTAAAATTGATCAGTAGTGTCGGCGTACATATGGCCATACTATGACCGAAGTGAGGCTTAGCTCACCACACTTGAGAATTCTTAAGCACAACTCAAGTAATTCGACACTTGATAGCAGACATCTGCATGGTTATGTGATGATTCGAGGTGAGGCTTAACTCACTACTCTTGATAGGATTTTTTGAGTACAACTCAAGTAATCCGACACTTGTTATAAGCCGGCATATAATGACCGAGGTGAGGTTTAACTCATAACACTTGTCATTGGATCCGAACTCTTAAAAGAGATTAAGAAGTTCGACAATTGTGTATATCTAATGTTATTATGTTCCAAATTCTTGAAAAAATTCAAGTAATTCGACAATTGCTATATTATCACATGATCCGAATTCTTAAAGCAAGAAATGCAACAATTATTTATATCATGTGTTACTTATGGGGTTGGAAATCTAAGCACCACCCTTCAAGAAAATTTACCTAATCTCGGGTATATGGAATTATTGTCAAGACAATAGGTGTGGTTGTGATCCAAAAAGTATTTTCTAAATTGTATTTGTATATAGGAAATTTGTGCTGTGGTTTGTTGTTGTGATTTTGTATTTGACACCAACTAGATTAGGTTTCGTTAGGAATAAAAAAACCTTATATCCCAAGTTAACAAATATTTTAGTTTTCTATGTCTGTTATTCCTTATTCCAGACATGAACTCTTCCTTACAAATTTGTCCTTATTATTTCATTTATTTTACCGTTCTTGATATAAGGGCTTCCTTGTCGTTCTGTCGACCTAGTTATGTTCACTAGGGGAAGAGAATAACTCTAAAGAGGCGGTACCCTTGTATAGCGATGATGAAGTTGATGGATGATGGACGATAGTCCTTTGGGATGATTAGCTTATTTCATTTTGTAGCTGAAATATGTAAATTAAAGATTTTGCGAACTCTGGATAAACTTGGTGTGTTTTAAGTATGTGTGAATATGTAATATATGATAAGTTTTCTAGATGCTTTGTACTTTATCTTAGAATTTACAGACAACAATCGTAAGTACGAATGCTAGTGCATCGTATTGGTGCGTAGTCTGGAGATGTATTCAAGTACCAGATCTTCGAAATTTGGGAGCATGGTGTGACAATATTGCATTATTAGCATCAAGACAAGGATAAAGGAGAACTATCTCAACCTTCCGATAAGGAGACATGAAAAATTTTTGGTCGGTATGATTCATATTTTGTTCTGGAACCTAAGAATGTTAGACTAGCGCTATCATCTGATGGAAAAAAGAACAAGAGACCTTCACCACTGGTAAACAAGAACTATCTCCTGCACCTTTGAGACTGATTGCGGACATGGTTTGGAGAGAGCTAGAGGATTTGCCGACTGTGAAAGAAAAACCAAAATCGGACCATCATTGTGAAGAATTTGGACAGAGTCGTAACTGGACGTATGTAGTATCTTTTGAGAATTACTTTATTGAAGTGACAATCTCGTAAGTCATAATCTTGATGTTATGTTTATTAAGAAGAATGTGTTTGACAATATCTTCAATAAGTGATGGATAGTAAGGGAAAGACGAAAGACAATCTCAAAACTAGACTAGACAAGACTTGGCCTTAATTTGCAAGCGTCCATAAAAAGTCTAGTATATATTTTGTATTGTATTTTTCTAAATAAACTAAGTCAAATTATTGTTTGACACAACTTCTCAATAATATGATATTTGTATCCAATATTTTACCTTACGTTATCATAGAAAAATTAGTTGGGATATGCTTGATCCCAACCTTTAATTCAAATAGGAAAATTTTCAAACCTTCATCTAAAAAAACAATCCAAATAGTAAATTTAGTTGGGATATGCTTGATCCCAAGCTTTAATTCAAAAAGGAAAATTTTCAAACCTTCATCTAAAAAAATAATCCAAATAGTAAATACGTTTCTTGGAGCAATTTGTATCATTTTAACTCTTCTTCTAGAATTAATCTTTATAGGACATGTAATTTGGAGGGATGTTTCTTGATTGCTTGAACAACTTAAATATAGGTTATCTTCCATCTAGGTGTGCGTCTAGAATTTAAACATTCTAGAAATTCGACAGCAACAAAAAGAGTTGACATCTATTTGAGAGCATACATAGAAACATTGTCAACAGTCTTATCTGAGCCTTTTTATGCTTTGATATCAACTTCCAGGGACGGATCTACATGGTCCCTACTGAATTTTTATTCATATTTTTTTTACAAAAAAATTATCAATTTTATATTTTGCCCTCTCTAAAATTTATAACCCCTCCGTCCCTGCCAACTTTATTCTATGAGCACTTGAAATATGTATAAGAGGAGACAAAGTAAATCATATATGCATGCTCCTGTTAATTACCAAGCTTAGAGCTAGCATTTGAAATTTAGAAAAGAGAATTACGTACTGGACATGACCAGGTCCGTGTATTTGTTCTCCTCTTTGAGATAAGATAGGACCTCAGGATTGGAGCGATTATCATCGCGGAGCCAGTAGTAGTTGTCGTTCCTGACATCACCGAACATCTCCATCTCATGTTTCACCTTCTTTGCCACTGGAGGTTGCAGCGGAGCTTGCATGGGTCTCCAAGAAGAAGAAGATGAGGGTCTGGCATTGGCAAAAGAGATCAGGAGGAAGAGGAGAGAGATCAAGAAGAGCCGGAGCATTGTAATTAAGTAACCTATTTTTTCTCTCTTCAATTCGGAGTGGTGTTGTCTTGGTAATGAATGTTTCTACTAGCCTGTAAAAGTGCTGTATTTATAGGCACCATTGGTTCTTGATGGCCAAATGAGTAGGCCAATGTATTTTCTATTGTATATACTAACACATTAATTCTCCACATTTATTAATTAGGAAAATGTAATCTAAAATATTAATTGTTGGGAATTTAAGATCCTCCACGTTTATTAGGCGTTTATTAGGCCTAGCTTGAATTGGAGAGGCGCGCCGGCAGGTTCCATTTTTATCCTTTGCCGTTTGGAGGGTGCTGGAGATCTGTATAGGTTGTTTGAATTGGCTCCTTTTGTCTAAATGTATACAAACACTTACAATCTTCAATTAAATGTACTCACGGTACTGAATTTTTTATTCAGAAAATTTAATATTGAGGGTAAATGTTTGCTGTAATTGCTGGAAAGAGAAGAGTTTTGCCAAAATTGTAAGAAAAATGAGCTGCGTAAACCCCCTTAATGTAAAAAAAAAAGAAAAAGGAGTGGCACCAACTTGAATGAAGACAAACTCAATTTTGAATTTGACGCCAACTGAGTTGGAGCCAAACTCAAATTTTTGGGTTTGGCTCCATTTGTGTTAGCGCCAAACACTTTTTTCAGATTTTTTTTATCTGTCAAGTTTCTTTTCACAATCCATCTGTCCATTTAGTTGCCACAGATCGATCTAGTTGCCACGAATTATAAATCTGGATGGAGGCCACACCATAGCTATAAATGAGTGAAAATGTGAAATCAACATTCACTAAAAAAGAGAGATAAGAGTTACCAGGGAAAAAAGAGAGAGGAGAGAAGCAACAAAAGAAGAAGAAGAAGAAGATGAGGAGTTAACAGAAGAAAATAGCAGAACACAACGACGACCGTATTTTCGGTGGACCTACAACCGAAAGAGAAATGCAATAACGTGAAAATCACATATCTAGACTGGTATTTTGTGGAGATGTAAGTTTTGTTTATTTATTTATATTAATTAAGTTTATTTACTTGCTTAAGTTATATGTGTAATTTTATGATTATCCGAGTAATGGATGTTTACGTGAACATGCTCGATGGCGCCACGTAAAAGATGATCCCAACTTAGCCAAATAGGAGCTAACCTCCCAACATAAGATCTTTGGTTGAGTCTTTTGGATTCCATTATATAAATGAAATTGAGTTTCTGCAACTTGACAGTGATTTGATGTTTAGTTTGGCAGAGCATTGGTAGCCAAACCGCAATACTTTTCAATTGCCAGTAGGGATAATGACAGTTACACTTTGGGATGTAGCCAACATTATAGGGTTACCTATTATAGGTATGATAGTTTATTACGTAATATCTTAGTTGATACCTTGATTTGAGTAATGTAATAATCTAAATTAATATTACAGGTGACCCTATATATTTCTCAAAACGATCAAATAGTAGTGGTATGATTCAACGGTATCTTGGTGTGTCTGCTCCAACCCGACAATCACAGAAGAGTAGATCAGACGTCAATATAAGCTGGCTAAGGAATAACTTTATGTATCTTGATCGTACATCTGACGGTCAGGTGACCGTGGACGAAAATCGGGTATAAAATTTAACCATTTATTTAACTATTTATTTCAGATTAAAATGGATATTGTAGTTTGACTTACTAGTAGTAATTTAATATTTCTGACTATTTTTTGCGTAAGAACATATTTACTTGCTTTATGTGGTTCAATTCTTTTTCCTAACGGAACTGGCTACAAAGTAAATGTTCGTTATCTACCATTTTTGGAAAATTTACAACAACGTACTCGGCATGCATAGGGAGCAATGGTATTGGCGTTTTTGTATGCCCTCTTGACAGAGTTTGTCACAACGACATCGGATACCTGTACCACGAATTTTTGTGGATGCATGATTCTACTACAGGTATTTGTCACAACGACATTATTCAATTATCATGTTATTACATTCTTCTTAGACATGTTACACAAATCTGACTGGATGCATGTAATAATATTAGGTATGATCATACAAACATTTTGGTATCGGCAGACCAGTTACCGGTATCAGTCGTGAAATCAGTATCTTTTCGGTAGCTAGGAGATGGACGGTTGAATTTGTGGACCAGGCTCACTGCAGATATCAGGCTGCCTCCCTTTACCGTCTACTATTTGACTCGCTACAGTACCATGAGGTAAATAAATTATATATTTTTATTTAATGATTATATGTTATTCTTATTTACTCCATAAGATCAAATAGGTGTTATGGATTCTGTATATTATACGGCCCGATTCTCCAGATATTCAGAAGATGTCATTTTCGTATAGTCTACATAGATTTTATATCACATGTGATTATTGAACCATGTACCATCCAGCAGATCGTGTTGCGATAGTTTGAGATGGTTCAAATTATCCCTAATTCTCCCCCTGCTAGTAATTGTGCCCTCGCTAAAGTGCCAGCTCGAATGCGTAATTTTCTTCCTGGCCAGAATTCAAGATTCGAGAATTCTAGTGTGCAAAATTTGTCTCTCGAAATGCAATCACCGGATAACTGTAAGTTTTTATTTTATTCTGTTTTATTAAACTTATCATTATGTTTTGCTAACATCTTGCCAAAAATAATGCAGTTTTCGGGGACGATGCTTACAGAAGTTGGTGGGAAGCACCGCGTATGTGCAACCGAGATTACAAATTCGAGGAGCAACATTTCACAAATAGAGTTGTCGATAATTGCAGCATGCACAGTATAATAAAAAGATTTGGCCATTTCGTAAGTGTTTATTTATCAACACTTTAGTATACATTTTAGTATAATTAATTTTTGTAAATTTATTAGACAACCATCTGCATTTCAGCATTTAAAAATGGAAGGAGCAATAAATAGTACAATGGAGAGCTCCGCGTGGTGATCTTATGTTACTGATTTGATGTGACGGATGGCGGATTGGATGGTTGATGCCGTTATGCATGCCCCAGATCCCCATATGCCTCATGTACTTATTCTACCCGATTATCCATCCGACAACGTTCACCAGAGACAGAGCCGTTATTCCACTGTATACGAGCAGGGAGAGGAGGCGACTGACCAGGCTGGAGAGGGGACTTCATAGCTGGTTGGAGAGGGGACTTCTTACTAGGATGGAAAGGGGACTTCCTACCAGGCTGATCCTGTAGATTGGTTTTACTCAACTCCATCAGCTCCAATACCAACTCAAGAGCATATAGACAGTCAAAGTTTTGCTGCAGATCTACCTCTACCTTCCGAGACTATGGGACAATGGATAGATCCTCCAAATCTCAGGCCTAGTACATGCAAATCTTATTTACGATGGATTAGACGTGGTCGAAGCTGATATGTTGTGCATAATATTGATTGTATTTTGATTATAAATTTATTGCTACGCTAGCTATCTTGATTATAATATTATCATCTGGTATAAAAAGTATTAATTGTATTACAATTATATATTTATGAAAAGAGAACAAAAAATAAAAGTTTATTACATAACAACTTGAAAATATTGAACATTAACCTCAATTAATGTCACGACCCGTACCCGAAATTTGGGCACGAGTACGTGGGTACGTCCAGCCTATGCCACAGCATCGGTGGTAGAACGGTGTCTAGGTCAGTACTCTATCTAATCATTCCCACACGAATATCCAACTCCATAAGGAGACACAGATATCACACTGTCACTACCACATTTTAGGAAAAAGGGTATTTTAGTAATTTCCTATTTAAATAAATATTGTGCATGGTAAATAATTTTTGTTGTATTATTTAATTGTTGTTGGATGTTATTTAATTATTTTGGACTTATTTTAGTGGACCCAACTAGTGTAGTTTGGACCCATGGACCAACATGAATTAAATAGTTAGATTTGGCCCATTTAGAAAGCCCATAGTTAAGGAGATGGATTAAATTAATTAAGTGATTAGACTAGAAGCTTCCTTCCTTAATTATTTCTTCATGAGAGGCCCCAAGGGGTACATTGGACATTTTACAATTGCTTAGGAGAGGGGCAAGGCCGGCCTATTAAAAGAGGGGGAAAATTTCTCTCTCCTCTCATTCTCATTCCAAATCTAGATCTTGAATTTCCCACTCCCAAATTTCCTCCATTCCCATTCCAATTCCCTACCAAATTTATTTCAAATTCTTCCCAATTCACCATTAGAGAAGGAGGAAGCAAGGATCTAGAAGAAGGAAGCAAGGATCTACAAAGAGGAGCAAGGATCTACAATTTGGAAGCAAGTTCTTCTCAATTGGAGGTTTCATTGGGAATCCATCTCCCAATAGGTATAATTCAGATTTTCCCATTTAAATAGCTTCTAAATATGAGATTTAATCATGTAAAATCAACCTATATGTATGTATTACCCATAGGACTTTGTTTTGTGTTCATAGGAGACCCATGGAGAAAGTTATGGTGCTTTTGTGTTAATTTTGTTGGAATTTCGAATTTATATTTTGTTGTGTGTATCAATTGATCCTATAGATCAATTGGACATGAGCTTATGTGTTTGGGACTAGTGTCGTGTCCATAATTTGATACATGTGGTTCGTATCCCAACTATTTGGTGATACGTGTCATTTTGGGGATTTTTTCTCCGACACAGGGCTTTGAACATGTCGTATTTTGACACGGACACATAGATCTACTTTTGACACTTTGATTTATTCATAAATATTATTTATGATTTGTTTGTATCCTTCGGGGTACAATTGGTTGTGTGTTGGACTCGTGTCACATGCGTATCCTAGATCTAGTGGGATACGGTGTGATACTCTCCAATTGTGTGGATTTTTGAATAGATCTAATTATGTATGGTTTAAATTCTTCAATTATAATTAGTAAATATATATAGATATTATATATTTATTTTGTGTATTTATTATAGTAATTATTGTAGCATAGATCTATATATTTTTGTGTGTGCTAATATGATGTACAAATATAATATGTAGCTTTCTTGCATGTAATTATATATGTACTTATGTTAATGTATAAATTATACATAAATGTTTTATAAAATATATTTATGTGTTTAATTGTGTAATTATATTATTTATAATTATTATGTAATTATTTGTATATTAATGTATATATTTTAGGTGTGCTTCTAGCCATGTAAAATATGAACATTAATATGTGCATGTGTTGTAACTATTGGTATTTAATTATAAGTTTATATGTGCATATATATATATAAGTATATAATTATTTATTTATATATATGTATTGTGATTATTATTGCATATATATATTTATATATATATATATATTTCTGTGTTTTAGTGACAGTGGGTTTGTGACAGTGAAACTGTCGCTAAATAGGCGGGTCAGCAGCAGCCGCTGTAGCCCACTGTGCATTAATGACAGTTCTGTCATTAATGCTGCGGGCGGGATCTTAGCAGCAATGGCGACAGTTTTCGGTGATAGTTGATTAACTGTCACCAATGCAGCAGCAGTGGATTTTATTACACAGTGGCTTTTGCGACGTTTTTCTGTGATAGTTGAGACTGTCACTATAAGCTGTTTTAATTAAATTGTATTTTTAACTCCCTGTTTTCAGTGACGCTTTGGCAGTTTTAAATTATATTTTATATATTATTATTGTATATATATATATATATGTGTATATATATGTGTTTTGTGAGGTATAATATTTGTAATAATATATTATTTTATTTGTATACATATTGGTTTGTATATATATTATTTTAGGGTATATATTATTTGTATTAGTAGTATACTTTGTGTGAGTATGATTTGGGATCTAATTTTTATTCCTAAATTGTTGTATTTTATTTCTATATTATTTATATAGATTTCTTGTGAGGTTGACCTTGGTTTGACCATGTTTGACTTTAGTTGACTTTAGAGTTGACCATAGTTGACTTTTGACTTAGAATTTATTTATTGACCTAGGAGTTGACTAGTTTGACTTGTTCTCTTTTCGGGACCTTGTTTTAATGTGGTATTCCATATCTAGGTCTTCGAGGCACCGAGTCAGACATCTGTGAGACTGTTCTTTGGATTTCAGGCGAGTACATTCTCTGATAGTTTCTCATTTATGATATCCTCTATGTTCGTTGTATCTAGTGTAGATTTACATGTTTCTCTCGACACTATGATTACATGGATTGGTATATCCGGATCTCCTCATGAGATGTTATTCCTTGGTATATGGTGTATATGGTGCAAGTATTGTTTCATTGGTTATCTTGTACATGTACAGACACCGATTCTCGGGGAGACTAGCTATCTTCTTAGGGAATCTAGTGCCATAGCATACCGTGGTTGGATCTATTATACCAGTTGGGGGTGGGGAGTATTAGTATAGATATGTGATCAAATCCCTATTGAATAAAGTATTGGTAAGCGAATAGTGTTGATCATGCACCGCACGTATGATTAGCCAGGCCGCATTATATCTTGCCCAAGCCGATCACATGTTAAGCTAGTACTCACACACTTAGTCATTAGTATTATTGTTTCATTGGCATATTGTTCATTATTGTATTTCTTTCCAGTATTTCCTTATTGTCTATATATCTCTTGTATCTATTTTGTGCATCTTGTTTATCCACAGCTATTTACTGTTACATAGTTTTTATCATGGATTAGAACTGCTGTTAGAGATATACTCTGCTCTTTTCCTGACTGGATATATTTTTCCAAATGACACTGAGGAGTACCCTACCTATTATGGACCCCAGGATGTTGTGGGTTTAGATTCGGAGACCCTGGCTCAAGAGGGACTTATCCCAACTGAGACAGTTGACCCTGGAGTGTAGCTTTGTAGTATGATAGTATTCTTTTGTACTGGATTTGTCTCCAGCTTATTTTGTTACTCTTCAGACTCATTGATGTATTATTTTAAACTCATGAGTTGTATGATGACTATTCTATTCTTATCTGATTCGTGCTTATTCTATCTTAGTTCTGTGATTGAGTATTCTATCATTATTGGTGGTTTATTACATTAGATAGACTATCTAGACAGCGTTCTACCGCCGATTCTGCGGCGTAGGCTGGGCGTTGTTTCCGACTAGTATCCTTACACCGGGTACGGGTCGTGACACATTTTTGGTGGTGGCCCATGCAGGTCTAGCTTCACAAGTATGTGATGTCATGGTAGTGCGACAACTTAGTTGTACTACTGCGAGCCTGCAATAGGATATAGGATATAGGCTGAGATACTCAATCACATCTAGGAAAATTCTTTTGATTCAACTATTCTCCTTTGATATTGATACTTGATCTCTTAAACTGTCCTTTCCTTGATGTCTTACATCTTGTGCCATATTGATTCTTTCTTTTGCTTTGTCTCAGGATGCCGCCTAAGACTAGATCACAGCAGGGGAGAGCAGCTTCTGAGAGGTCTGCGACATCCCGAGGGCCTGCACCAGTCACTTCTCCGGTGATTGGAGTGTCAGCTGCTTTCGGAGGTCCACCACCTACTCAGAGGACTGTGCCAGTTGTATCTGAGGGGCTTCCACCTCCACCTCCTGTGCCAGCAGAGGCGTCACAGATGTTTACACTGTTTCGTGAGATGCTCGAGGCACAGAGGGCTCAGTCAGAGGCACATCAGAGGCAGACCGACGTTCTACGACAGGGCATCGAGAGTGCTCATCAGCTTGCTCGTGCTGTAGTTGAGAGAGGAGTTCCGATCCAGCAGCAGGTTGTTCCTCAAGTTGCTCAGCTTCGGCCAGGCAACATTCAGGACTTCAAGAAACTGGAGCCTAGGGTTTTCAAAGGGACGGAGGGCATCGTCTATGCTGATGATTGGCTCGAGGACATTGAGCGTCTTATGAGGGTGTCCCGTCTTTCTGAAGATCTGAAGGTTGAGGCGGTAGGACTTTAACTGTTCGACGTCGCTCGCACTTGGTTCAGGAATGAGCCGGTTCTAGTTGACGCAGGACAATCTTGGGAGGTATTCAAGGACCTTTTCAAGAAGAAGTTTTTCGTCCGGATAGACAGGCTTGACTTAGGGAGACAATTTGAGAGTCTCATTCAGGGAAGCATGTCTATGGAAGAATACGCTGCAGAGTTCGGTAGGCTGAGCCGATTTGCAGAGTATCTGGTGAGAGAGCCGGAGGTTCGAGCTATTCGTTTCCGAGAGGGTCTAAACTGGGAGGTAAAGATTCTCATTTCGTCTTTTTATGAGACATACTCGGAGATACTTGCGGAGGCACGCAAGGTTGAGCAGATCTGGTTTTGAAGACCAAGAGAGACCGTGATTCTTTTCTGGGGGCCAACGGCAGTGCAGTATCTGCCAAACGTCCTCATTTCCAGTCCAGACCTTTCCAGCAGCCACAGCAGAACCAGACTCCAGCTAGAGCGCCTTTTCACCAGGCACCTCAGTAGCAGAGGCAGTTACAGCAGGCCCCATGCAACTTCTGTAAGAAGCCCGACCACATCTGGGAAGTTTGCAGGAGGAGGCTAGGAGTTTGTTTGTATTATGGTACTGAAGGGCATCAATCGAGGGAGTATCCTCGTCGTGCAGTTCAAGGAGCAGCTCCAGCTCCGAGGACACAGACGAGACCACCTGCAGCACAGCCGAGGGGACCGCTTCCGACACAGCAGCAGCGTTTTGTCCAGCATCAACAACAGGGAGGTGCTCGACAGGGACGAGCGTTTGCTATGACCGTCGAAGAGGAGGAACCCACCGGAGATGTTATCGTAGGTTCTATTCTTCTTGATTCTATTCCAGCTTTAGCTTTGTTTGATAGTGGTGCTTCCCATAGTTTTGTATCTGTTTCTTTTGCTTTGAAGCATGGTTTGGTAGCTGAGTCTTTGCTTAGGACTTGCAAGATCATGACCGGGGGAGGCATTATCCTGGTTAATGATATTTGCAAGGATCGGAGAGTTACTCTGGGAGGCCGGGAGTTGAGTGCGTGTCTACTTGTAATGCCACTTCCGAGCTACGACATTGTACTCGGGATGGATTGGTTGAGTAGGCACCGTGCTAGCATAGATTGTAGAGGAGTTAGAGTTTTGTTTGGTCCGCCAGGAGAGCCAGAGTTCGAGTTTACTAGAGGAGCTGCGGAGCAGGGAGAAGGCATTATTTATGGAGCTATGGTAGAAGACAAGGAGTTGCCACATCCGTTGATAGCAGAATTCTTGGATGTGTTTCCTGAGGAATTGCCAGGATTGCCACCAGATCGAGATGTTGAATTTTCTATAGACTTGGTGCCAGGTGTAGAACCAATTTCGCAACATGTCTATAGAGTAAACAACAACGAGCTGGTCGAGTTGAAGAAGCAGGTGGACGAATTGCAGGATAAGGGGTTTATCAGATCGAGTTCTTCACCATGGGGAGCCCAGGTATTGTTTGTACCGAAGAAGGATGGATCGGTGCGCATGTGCATTGATTACAGGGCTTTGAATAATCTCACTATCAAGAATAAGTATCCTTTGCCACGGATTAATGATCTGTTTCAGTTGAGTGGTGCGAAGGTATTTTCTAAGATAGATTTGAGATCAGGCTACCATCAAGTGAAGGTGAAGCCGGAGGACATACTGAAGACTACTTTTAGAACTCGGTATGGTCAGTTCGAGTTTATGGTGATGCCGTTTGGTTTGACTAATGCACCGGCGGTATTTATAAACTTGATGAACAAGGTGTTCCACCAGTACCTTGACAAGTTCGTGGTGGTGTTCATCGACTACATACTCATATACTCGAGGACACCGGAGGAGCATGAGGAGCATTTGAGGATTGTGTTGGATGTGCTGAGGAAGGAGAAGCTGTATGGGAAGTTGCCCAAATGTGAGTTTTTCTTGGACAAAGTAGAATTCTTGGGGCATGTTGTGACTGGTGATGGTATTTCAGTGGATCCGAAGAAGATTTCAGTAGTGGAATCTTGGAACTCCGGGTTCAGTAGCAGAGATCAGGAGTTTCTTAGGATTGACAGGCTATTACAGGAAGTTTGTGCAAGATTTTTCGAGGATTGCCGAGCCGATGACCAGACTCACAAGGAAGGATGTGGAGTTTGTTTGGACGGAGGATTGCCAGGTTGCTTTTGAGGAGTTGAAGAAGAGGTTGACATCTGCTCCTATTTTGACGTTGCCATCAGGGTCCGGAGGTTTCACTATTTATAGTGATGCATCGGGGAAGGATTTAGGTTGTGTTCTTCAGCAGCATGGAAAGGTGATTGCCTATGCATCCAGGCAATTGCGTCCTCATGAAAAGAACTATCCTACCCATGATTTGGAGTTGGCAGCTGTCATATTCGCCCTGAAGTTATGGAAACATTATTTGTACGGAGAGCGTGTGGAGATCTTCACAGACCACAAAAGCTTGAAGTACGTTTTCACGCAGAAGGAGTTGAACATGAGGCAGCGTCGGTGGTTGGAATTGATGAAGGATTTTGATATCTCTTTGCAATATCATCCTGGGAAAGCCAATATAGTTGTCGATGCTTTGAGCAGGTATCCGGTAGCTATGTTCTTGACGTAGGATCAATATCTGTTGGAGGACTTGGAGAGCTTGGGCATTGAGGTGATTGTTCCTGGGTGTGCTATACAGATGTGGGGATTGCAGATACACTCAGATTTGATGGACAGGATCAAGGCAGCACAGTATGATGATGTATCTTTGAGTAGTATCAGAGCTCATGTGAGAGCAGGATTGGAGGATGATTTCACTATTGCAGAGGATGGATCTTTGAGGCATGGAGTTAGATTATGTGTGCCTAGTGGGGAGTTGCGCGAGGAGGTATTACAGGAAGCGCATCGCTCTCAGTATTCCATACATCCAGGTGCTAATAAGATGTATCGGGATATGCGAGAGAGTGTGTGGTGGTATGGCATGAAGAGGGAAGTGGCACAGTTTGTATCCAGATGCTTAGTGTGCCAGCAGGTGAAAGCCGAGAGGCAAAGGCCAGGAGGGTTACTTCAGCCATTACCCATTCCTGAGTGGAAGTGGGAATACATTACTATGGATTTTGTGTCCGGACTTCCACGATCTCCAGGAGGAAAAGACGCGATTTGGGTCATTGTTGATAGATTGACCAAGTCGGCCCACTTTTTGCCTTTCAAGGTGGGTTTGTCTACGGAGAAGCTCGCAGAGATGTATGTGAGGCAGATCGTTAGGATACACGGAGTTCCCGTCAGCATAGTCTCAGATCGAGATAGTCGTTTCACTTCTCATTTCTGGAGGAGTTTACAAGAGAGTTTGGACACTCAGCTCAAGTTTAGTACTGCATATCATCCCCAGACAGATGGGCAGTCAGAGAGGACTATCCAGACTCTCGAGGATATGTTGTGCACTTGTGTACTAGATTTCGGGGGTTCTTGGGAGGACCATCTCCATTTGGTAGAGTTTGCTTACAACAACAGTTACCAGGCCAGTATAGAGATGTCACCTTTTAAAGCTCTATATGGTCGGAGGTGTCGTACTCCTTTGTCTTGGGACGATGTTGGAGAGAGAATTTTGGTTGGGCCAGAGATGGTTGTGGATGCAGCGGAGAAGGTTCATTTGATCAGAGACAGACTTCGAGTGGCGCAGGACAGACAGCGGCATTGGGCCGATAGCCATCGGAGACCTTTGGATTTTGAGGTATAGTTTAGATTTTGTTTGTGCTTGTTCTTGTTTGTTATAGATTAAGTTCTTAAGATGGTGTTTTGTTCTAGGTGAGTGGTTTGGTGTTTCTGAGGATTTCTCCGACACGAGGCACGATTCGCTTCGGTGGAGGCGGAAAGCTTAGTCCGCGATTCATCGGACCTTTTACTATTCTAGAGAGGGTCGGTGCAGTTGCTTATAGACTAGACTTGCCACCTGCATTGGAGGGAGTGCACAACGTGTTTCATGTGTCGCAGTTGAGACGATACGTGGCAGATTCTAGTCATGTATTGGATCACTCAAAGATAGAGGTGGGCCCTACTCTTAGCTATCCAGAGCAGCCAGTTGAGATTCTGGATCGGAGAGAGAAGGTGCTGAGGAACCAGACTATTCCTTTGGTACGCGTCGTATGGAGGCATCACTCTCCGGGGGAGTCTACCTGGGAGAGAGAGGATGACATGCGAGAGCGTTATCCATATTTGTTTGTACCTTGAGGTATGTTATTTTCTAGTTATGTTCTGTTCATTAGTTAATTGTGATTCTTTAGTTCTGTTCTATGATTTTCATGGGGGTAGTTTTCATCTTTAAATTTCGAGGACGAAATTATTTTAAGGAGGGTAGACTTGTCACTACCACATTTTAGGAAAAAGGGTATTTTAGTAATTTCCTATTTAAATAAATATTGTGCATGGTAAATAATTTTTGTTGTATTATTTAATTGTTGTTGGATGTTATTTAATTATTTTGGACTTATTTTAGTGGACCCAACTAGTGTAGTTTGGACCCATGGACCAACATGAATTAAATAGTTAGATTTGGCCCATTTAGAAAGCCCATAGTTAAGGAGATGGATTAAATTAATTAAGTAATTAGACTAGAAGCTTCCTTCCTTAATTATTTCTTCATGAGAGGCCCCAAGGGGTACATTGGACATTTTACAATTGCTTGGGAGAGGGGCAAGGCCGGCCTATTAAAAGAGGGGGGAAATTTCTCTCTCCTCTCATTCTCATTCCAAATCTAGATCTAGAATTTCCCACTCCCAAATTTCTTCCATTCCCATTCCAATTCCCTACCAAATTCATTTCAAATTCTTCCCAATTCACCATTAGAGAAGGAGGAAGCAAGGATCTAGAAGAAGGAAGCAAGGATCTACAAAGAGGAGCAAGGATCTACAATTTGGAAGCAAGTTCTTCTCAATTGGAGATTTCATTGGGAATCCATCTCCCAATAGGTATAATTCAGATTTTCCCATTTAAATAGCTTCTAAATCTGAGATTTAATCATGTAAAATCAACCTATATGTATGTACTACCCATAGGACTTTGTTTTGTGTTCATAGGAGACCCATGGAGAAAGTTATGGTGCTTTTGTGTTAATTTTGTTGGAATTCCGAATTTATATTTTGTTGTGTGTATCAATTGATCCTATAGATCAATTGGACATGAGCTTATGTGTTTGGGGCTAGTGTCATGTCCATAATTTGGTACATGTGGTTCGTATCCCAACTATTTGGTGATACGTGTCATTTTGGGGGGTTTTCCTCCGACACGGGGCTTTGAACATGTCGTATTTTGATACGGACACATAGATCTACTTTTGACACTTTGATTTATTCATAAATATTATTTGTGATTTGTTTGTATCCTTCGGGGTGCAATTGGTTGTGTGTTGGACTCGTGTCACATGCGTATCCTAGATCTAGTGGGATACGGTGTGATACTCTCCAATTGTGTGGATTTTTGAATAGATCTAATTATGTATGGTTTAAATTCTTCAATTATAATTAGTAAATATATATAGATATTATATATTTATTTTGTGTATTTATTATAGTAATTATTGTAGCATAGATCTATATATTTTTGTGTGTGCTAATATGATGTACAAATATAATATGTAGCTTTCTTGCATGTAATTATATATGTACTTATGTTAATGTATAAATTATACATAAATGTTTTATAAAATATATTTATGTGTTTAATTGTGTAATTATATTATTTATAATTATTATGTAATTATTTGTATATTAATGTATATATTTTAGGTGTGCTTCTAGCCATGTAAAATATGAACATTAATATGTGCATGTGTTGTAACTATTGGTATTTAATTATAAGTTTATATGTGCATATATATATAAGTATATAATTATTTATTTATATATATGTATTGTGATTATTATTGCATATATATATATATATATATATATATATATATATTTCTGTGTTTTAGTGACAGTGGATTTGTGACAGTGAAACTGTCGCTAAATAGGCGGGTCAGCAGCAGCCGCTGTAGCCCACTGTGCATTAATGACAGTTCTGTCATTAATGCTGCGGGCGGGATCTTAGCAGCAGTGGCGACAGTTTTCGGTGACAGTTGATTAACTGTCACCAATGCAGCAGCAGTGGATTTTATTACACAGTGGCTTTTGCGACGTTTTTCTGTGACAGTTGAGACTGTCACTATAAGCTGTTTTAATTAAATTGTATTTTTAACTCCCTGTTTTCAGTGACGCTTTGGCAGTTTTAAATTATATTTTATATATTATTATTGTATATATATATGTGTATATATATGTGTTTTGTGAGGTATAATATTTGTAATAATATATTATTTTATTTGTATACATATTGGTTTGTATATATATTATTTTAGGGTATATATTATTTGTATTAGTAGTATACTTTGTGTGAGTATGATTTGGGATCTAATTTTTATTCCTAAATTGTTGTATTTTATTTCTATATTATTTATATAGATTTCTTGTGAGGTTGACCTTGGTTTGACCATATTTGACTTTAGTTGACTTTAGAGTTGACCATAGTTGACTTTTGACTTAGAATTTATTTATTGACCTAGGAGTTGACTAGTTTGACTTGTTCTCTTTTCGGGACCTTGTTTTAATGTGGTATTCCATATCTAGATCTTCGAGGCACCGAGTCAGACATCTGTGAGACTGTTCTTTGGATTTCAGGCGAGTACATTCTCTGATAGTTTCTCATTTATGATATCCTCTATGTTCGTTGTATCTAGTATAGATTTACATGTTTCTCTCGACACTATGGTTACACGGATTAGTATATCCGGATCTCGTCATGAGATGTTATTCCTTGGTATATGGTGTATATGGTGCAAGTATTGTTTCATTGGTTATCTTGTACATGTACAGACACCGATTCTCGGGGAGACTAGCTATCTTCTTGGGGAATCTAGTGCCATAGCATACCGTGGTTGGATCTATTATACCAGTTGGGGGTGGGGAGTATTAGTATAGATATGTGATCAAATCTCAATTGAATAAAGTATTGGTAAGCGAATAGTGTTGATCATGCACCGCACGTATGATTAGCCAGGCCGCATTGTATCTTGCCCAAGCCGATCACATGTTAAGCTAGTACTCACACACTTAGTCATTAGTATTATTGTTTCATTGGCATATTGTTCATTATTGTATTTCTTTCCAGTATTTCCTTATTGTCTATATATCTCTTGTATCTATTTTGTGCATCTTGTTTATCCACAGCTATTTACTGTTACATAGTTTTTATCATGGATTAGAACTGTTGTTAGAGATGTACTCTGCTCCTTTCCTGACTGGATATATTTTTCCAGATGACACTGAGGAGTACCCTACCTATTATGGACCCCAGGATGTTGTAGGTTTAGATTCGGAGACCCTGGCTCAAGAGGGACTTATCCCAACTGAGACAGTTGACCCTGGAGTGTAGCTTTGTAGTATGATAGTATTCTTTTGTACTGGATTTGTCTCCAGCTTATTTTGTTACTCTTCAGACTCATTGATGTATTATTTTAAACTCATGAGTTGTATGATGACTATTCTATTCTTATCTGATTCGTGCTCATTCTATCTTAGTTCTGTGATTGAGTATTCTATCATTATTGGTGGTTCATTACATTAGATAGACTATCTAGACAGCGTTCTACCGCCGATTCTGTGGCGTAGGCTGGGCGTTGTTGCCGACTAGTATCCTTACACCGGGTACGGGTCGTGACACACACTATAATACGAAATACTCAATCACATAACTAAAGCACGATGGGATATCGAATAAATAAATAAAATACAAGATAAGTCTAAAATAATAAAATAATCTAACTTGCAATCCATAACATCTAAATCTCCAAGTATGCCGGAAACAAGTCCTCTATGTCACAGTCTGAAAAAAATATCCAGTCAGGATTGGAATGAAGTACATCTCTAACAGCAGTTCTAAATCAACAATATAAACTATGTAGCAGTAAATAGATACAAATATACAAGATGCATATACATGTACAAGAGATACGCAATAAAGGAAATACTGGCAATAAATACGAGAATGAACAATATGTCAATGAACAAGAATACTAATGACTAAGTATGTGAGTACTAGCTTTAACATGTGATCGGCTTGGAAACTTGTATACGAGTACTAGCCTGGCTAGTCATACGTGCGGTGTATGACCAATACTAACATGAGAACAAGACTTGTACATGAAGGGTATGATCACATATCTACACTAAAATACTCCCCACCCCCGACTGTTATAGTAGATCCAACCATGGTACGCTATGGCACAGGATTCTCTAGAAAGGTAGCAAGTCTCCCCGAGAATTAATGTTTGTACATGCACAAGATAACCAATAAAACAAGACTTGTACAAGATACACCATATACAAGGAATAACATCTCATGACAAGATCCGGATATACCAATCCGTGTAACCATCGTGTCAAGAATACGGATATTTATACTAGATATAATAAACATAGAGGATATCATAAACAAGAAACTATTAGAGAATGTACTCGCCTGGGGTCCTTAGCTGGCAATACCAATGTCCTATTTCCGAGGTCTTATCTGAATGATCCAACAGTCCTATAGATATATCATAATATACAATATAGCATCAGTCGATACACTAACATACACACAATCACAATACAATGGACTCAGGGCCTATGCTAGGGGTGCTAATCATCTAACAGGGTCAAGTGTGCATTTAGCTGCACGGGTGTCACGTCTTGATGGAGGTGCATAATCAGAAAGTCAACCACAACACATGTCTAGCCGGTACGTCAGTGTACATAAGGTAGACAATGCACTCGTATTTCAGGGTCAATGGTTATATACATACGGGGTATCCACAGTTAATGCCTAGGGTCATACAACATGTACATACACATTATAGTTATAACTAACATTAGCATTTAATTACCACATAATATAAATATACCTACTTAATATATATATATATATATATATATATATATATATATATATATATATATATATATATATATATATATATATATATATATATATATATCAAGTTGAAGAATATCTACATACTAAACATATATATATATATATATATATATATATATATATATATATATATATATATATATATATATATATATATAACTGAAAGAAATACGCATATGCGTACGTATGCGTATGCGAGTAACTGGGTTCACCGACACGGGTCTCAAGAGATCGACAACAGATGAATACATTAAATCCTATCATTTCATACATACGTACACGAAATCATGAAGGAGGAGGGGACAGGTACGAACCTGTGCACGTGCACGAGATCGACGATGACGGCAATGTTGATAACGACGACGATGACGACGATGATAACGATGATGACGATGGTGACGATGATGATAACGACGATGATGACAATGATGACGATGACGATGACGACGATGGCGATGATGACGATGGCGATGGTGATAACGACGACGATGACAATATTGGTGATGAGGGTGGTTATGATAATGATAATGATAATGATGATGATGGTGATGAGGATGAAGGCTTCCGGAGTAGAGGGGCTTGACGAGGTTATGGCGACGAAGACGGGAAGGACTCAGGGAGGTCGGATTGGGACTGTTGTTCGTCAAGGGAGGAAGGGAAACAGGGAGGAGAGGTGGTGGAGGAGGATGTGAAGAAGTCGGAGGCGGTGGTGTTAATGGTGCTGGCCGGAGATGAAGTCATGGGCGGACAGCGGGGTCGTAGCTGCTGCTGTCGATAGGAGGATGGATGGCGGGTCGAAGGAGGTTGGGTAGTCGAGTAGGCTATTGCCGGAGATGGTGGAGGGTTGTTCGACGGAGATAGGAAGTCGGGGTGTAGGTAGTAGGGTGGTCGTTCGGGTGAAGCTGAGGAGGAAGAGACGTCTGGGGTGGCTTGGGATGAGGGGAGTCGAGGCTGCTTCGGCTCCGGCGTAGGCTCGGTCGAGGGAAAGGTGCAGGCGACGGAAGGAGGTCGGGTTCCGACGGGATCGACGATTCATTCATGGAGGAGGATGGCGGTGATCACCGGGGAAGGGGGCTGTCGGTTTAGGGTTGGTCTAGGATTTTATTTAAGGTATTGTAGTTGTAGGTTGAGGTGAAAATATAATGAAGATGGTGGTTTTTGCATATGGGAGGAGATGATATTGACAACCTAGGGATTAGGGCCGGCCAAGTACACATTGGGATGGGGTTTGCATTGGGAGAAGGGTTATGTGGGATTATATATACATATATATACATATAGGTGAGGGGGTTGTGTGGTGGGGATGGCTCCATTTTAAATGGATGGCCATGATTCAACATGGAAAAAAATTCAAACAAAAATGAGGAGAGAGGGAGAGGGTTGAACGGTCAAAGGGGAGAGGGTTAATTTCTTCATGGGTCTTGACCAATAGGATAGTGACACATCATTGCACTTTGGCAAATAAGCACCCAATAATTGGAAAATTGTACATAAGTGGGTTTTGGAATTTAATGAGAGAAAATACCATGTTTGATGTAATGTAGTGGCTAGAAAGGATGTTTGCTATTTAGTATGAAGCTTGAGGGTGTAAATGGGTCAAGTTGGGTCCTTACACTAATTTAATTAAAATTAATGCAATTGGTGTTCTAAAATTAATTGGAAGTACATGGGATTAAAATTAGGTGGGACACAAGTGTCATGGACATAGAAGACTCAGAATAGAATATTGTCATAATTTGGGTTGCACAAAATGGGTCGAGATTGTGCCTTCAATTTTGATTGGAACGAACAAAGATACAAAGTTAAATTTATTTGAAATTTAAAATAAACGTCTGCGATGAATATTGTGCGACTAAAATAAAGTACAAGAGAACATATTCATGTGTTACACAAAGGTCAAAAAAGAAGATGGGCACGTCTAGGACAAGGGTGTGGAATTTGCTGGAAGGTAAAAGCTAGGATAGCACTCCAAATATCGAAGCAACGGTAAGGCGCAATAATTAAATAAAATCATAATAATAAATTATAACCTAAATAATTAATCCCAAAAATTACAAATTAAATCCATAACACTATATTTCGGTCAGGGCTCTATCTAGTGGGCATCTAGGTCTAGTCTACTAACTTATGCATTAATGAACACTATATATAATACGTATATATATATATATATATATATATATATATATATATATATATATATATATATACATATCATGCAATTATTTAAAATAAATACACACAATACCTATAATATATAAAATGACAAAAATATCCCTATTTTCAGGATGTGGTAGTGACAATAAACTAGTACATAATTGCACTCTCCTGGCTTATTAATATATTTTCTTATGTTATGCCTAAATCCACTACAACTACTGCAACGTAAATCTCCTGTAGGTTCATCCTTCAACTTTAAACGGTTCTTCTTTGGTCTTCCAGATTTGCATCTTATATCGGGTACTCCAATTTCTACTCTAACCAAAGTACTTTGAAGATTATAGGACGGTGGAATTGGTTCCAGTTGCGACTCATACTCACTTTTTAACTTGTTAGTAGAAAATATTGAACAATAATAATTTTTTATACTGGTATTGCAAGACTTAGCAGCATAGCATGCATGCACACATGGTATAAATGTATGATGCCACCGTAAACATGAACAATAGCCCTCTTCTAAATGTAACTACATACGTTCTACTTGTTGCGCGATCTAATATTTCAAACATATAATTATCAAATTGTAACACATGCAGTTGGTAATTTTCTCTATTTATACGAGCTATAGTTTCCAACATTCTCGGACAATAATCTGCTTCAAGATTTTCAGCCGTCAAGTAGTGTTGTTATCGAGTTATCATGTAAATTATTAATCCAGTTATTGAACAATTCTGCAAGATTAGAAGTATTAATATCTAGTCTAGGACAAGGAGAATAAGAAGTAATCCAATGTGCAAAATTACAGGTTTCATCATTTACTCCAATAAGCCAGTTAAACATGTCTATGTTTTCAGTTTTAATTATTTCAAACAAATAATCAGAGTTATGTTTATTGTATGATCTTGCAAGAGCGTCCAGCATTTGATAAATTTTTTAAGTCTTGGTGACCGATTTCATATTATTTTTAAAATGCTGAATACAAAAAAAGTGGTGATTCTGAAAAAGTTAAATGCATAGCATGAAGAAAACCTTTTTTTTATCTGATATAAATGAAATCCTACTCCATTCATTAATTTTTTTTTCAAAAGATGTTCTTAAACTAGTTAAAAACCATGTCCAAGAATCGGTATTTTCACCTTCCGCAACAACATAAGCAATTGGATAAAGTTTATAGTTTGGATCATAAGCACAAACAATGAATATAATACCTTGGTATTTAGATCAAAGAAAAGTAGCATCAGTACTAATAACTAGTAAATAATCACTAAAAAAATTGTCAATACATGCTTTGAAATAATTTTTTTTTTGAAAGCTATTATTTTTAGTATTCTTTAGAAAGCAACTGCTACATGTTTGCCATTAAAATTATTCTCATTCAATAACAAACAAAAAGTACAAAGGAGTCCTAAACAATCAATCTAAGTACAATATTAAATCTGGGTAGTGTGGCGGTGGAGATCGAGCGCTATGGCGGCTCCTTTACTCCGTTGACGGTCCGACGAGTGAGTAAGGGGTGCTCTCTTCTTTTCTCTCTTTCTTGAGCTTGTGTGCACGTACGTAGCTCTCTGGGAGGGTATGGTCTCTCTCTGAAGCAGAAAAATCTGACCTTTGGGACATCCAAGTTCTTCTTATTTATAGCCATCATACTGATGGGCTATAGGTGACATATGTCCTTCTGTTTGGTGGTCGTAGGGGACTCCTTCAACAGAATATGGTTGCAACTGTGGGCGCGTAATATGGGTTGAGTCCAGATGGACTACTACGTGGACGTTTTGTTGGGAATTGCTATTGCCGAAGATCTTGACGGTTCTCGTCTTATGTTTGCGTGACTTGGTCAGCTTGACACGTAGCCCGCATTTAGTTGGAGAGAATTGCTTCAATCACAACGGGAAGGTTTCGTCGCATGAGACACATGGTGTCTGGAATGCAGGGGGCCAGAGACGCATGGAACGCATGGAGTCTGGAATGCAGGGGGCTAGAGACGCATGGAGTCTGGAATATAGAGGGCCATAGAGGCATAGATTTCACAATGCATGGGGCCAGAGACGCATGGGACGCATGAGTTCTCGTACATGTGGTGTTGCAAGCTTGTCAGAAGTCATTATTAGTCTGACAAAAGCTTCTTGTCGCTTAGTGTGACCATATTTTCTGAAGCGCTCAGAAAATCCTTTTTTTCAGGATTTTATATCAGACATAAACCTTGTGTCAGACCTTTATGCGACCAATATTTAGGGTGCAATGATACATCTTTTTTTTGCGGCATGGTCATCCTGCGGCTTAGTTTCTTCTGAGTGGAATGCAGGACGCATAGTTATTGGATGCATGGATCCAGATTTTTCATGCTTCTACAATCCCTCCTTCAAAATTTTTAAACTAATAAGTTTGGGATACTTTGAATAAGAAACATGGAGGATATAACTTTGGGCCGCATGGAGGGCGTGTCGCATGGACAAGTCTTTGCTAGGCTGTCAAATCTCCATTTAATACAGGATTTGGCTCGATCCTCAAGTAAATTTCTTGGGATCCTGAGCTATCCCTCAGCAAGGATCCCTAAGTGACAGTTTCTCAAAGGATAAAGTCGAGTGGAAAACACAAACGTTGCCGTCAAAATTAATGCTGATAGTGTAGCACAAGACTCAAGGGTGCGCTATCATCTCTTTGGCCCTATAAGTAAGGGGTTTTGCCTACGAGAGAGAATTTTTTTCTCTCTGCTCGAGTTTTCTCTTATGTCTTCGACCTTTTCTCTCGATCGCCATGGCCACTAAAGCTTCGTCATCTTCGTCCAAGGCCAAGAAAGCCGACAACAAGGGAAACCGTCCCGCGTCCTCATCTAAGGCGAAGGATGCGGTCCCGAATATCCACCCAGACGTTCAGGTGCCCATCTATGGTAAGGAGGAGGGTTATGGACACGGAGACACTTTAAACACAGTCCACAGGATGGATTAGAACATGTGCAAAAAATTTATAGGACCCAGCTGCATGTTTTATGCACGGATCTCACTTTGGCCGTATACTCTGGTCTTGATCTGGCCGCATGGATAATCTCACATGCGTCTCGCTCGGCCGCATCGAGGTCCTGACATGACTTGGTCGTATGCGTCTCACTTGTTTGGATGGATGTCTTGTCATATGCTTGACATAACTTGGCCGCATATAAGGCATTATATGCGTCTGACATGCCTTGGCCGCACGTACACCTTTATATGTCCTAGTTGCCTCTCGGTGCATATGTTATCTTAATAGTTCTAACTGTCTTTTGATCTTTGCAGTGACTTTACCCCTGGCACAGTCAGGGGAGGTGCTTATTAGGCATGCTCAGGCTGCATTGGGCGTAAGATTTGACCATATCGTAGAACATGTCCAGACCCAAATAAATAAGGGTCAATCTGAGGCGAGGCTAAAGTTGATAGCAGACCAGCCTTCATTTTACTTGCTCAGCCAACTGAACTATCGGCCAATTACAGATAACAAGAATGTTTTCCATTTGAAGCCCATCTTCCTATTCGAGGATGCTCTTACTATTTGGGACCCCGAGGTGGTGAAGATAAAAGAGAACTGGGACTTCTCCTCTGGCGGAATAAAGATGCACATACCTATGATGGACCGCCATTTTTCCTTGTCGACTTTCAATATGGTGTCTCTTCCGAGGAGGATATTGGGCAACCTGACTCCCGATTTGCCGTATTCGCCACAACTCCAAGCTGAAGAGAAAAGTAGCGACTTTCAAGGAGTCATTTTCTTACTCCCTTTACAGGTTGGAATCCGGTATATTTTCTAGTGAAATGGGGCACAATGTTCATTTTTACAGCGCTGATACTTTTTTGAACCAGCTTGCAAACAAGGGGTCCTATCCAATGGGAAAATACGCCTTCTAAACTGGGTGCATTATTCACCTTCTTGTATCGTTTTAACTATGTGGGTTGTCACTTCTCGTTCCCAATATACGTATTTGGAACATAATTATTTTCTTTCTAGCATAATTATATGTTGTAGAGAGACTAGACTCATTCCTTGGTTCACTTGGCTCTTGGTTTATTTGTTTGATTTCGTTTTATCATGAGTTGAATCCATGGTCCAAACCTCAAATCCTCCATATATAACCCAACTTCACTCTCTCTCCTCTCATTTTTTCTCTTCCATTCTCTTCTTAGGTTTTCTTCTCCCCCTCCATAGGCAAGTACATCTTACAAAAAATGGAGAAACCCTTTATATATTTGTTCTATTACGTTCCTTATATGATTCTCCATACATAAAACTTGCTATTTCTGGATTCGGTGGATGGATTAGTGTAGATCTAAGTTTTAATTTTAGGATTTTCTTGGTGTTCTTGAGTATTCTTGGGTTTTGATATTTTAAAACTTAATATTTTTGAAAACTCTTTATTCTATGTTGATGAGCGCTTGATTTTGAGTACTTTAGAACTTTACTTTGCTGAATTTAGGCATAATTTGAGGTTCTATGGAAGAAATAAAATATTATTTTTGAGCCTTTGGCCATGGCCAAAAAGCTACTGCTTGGTGGAGACGAAGGAGCGCTATGCGGCATTAAGTGCTATGCGGCTGGACTTCTCGTCTTGAGTCAGCATACGGCCAACCCTGTTAGACGCATGACTGAATTTGCACATGCGCCCTTGGCCAATTGCATGAACTTGAACGAATGAAATTTTACTAAGTCCAAAAGATTTTATGAGGCCAAGTATGTATGCGGCCAAGAGGAGTATGCGACCTCGTTGTCTATGCGGCCAGGAGCTATGCGTCCCTCTCCTTCTTGATGCATAACTTCTGACTGACTTGGTACAACTTTTTATAATTTATCTTTTCTTCTGACACACTTTTATCACATGTCATATCAGTCACTTTTCTGACTTGACTTGACTTTCATTTATTGTTTGTCACATCACACGTTTCCCAAAGAGTGGACTTTTCTCTGTCTATGTGGCCTTGATCTTATGCGACCTTGATCTTATGCGACCTTGACCCTATGCGGCCTCGACGACTATGTGATACCTTGCTATGCGCCTTCCTCCTATGCGCCTATTATTTCTTACTCACTTTGATCACTTTCTTGGTTTAATATGGATATTGATTGAACGATTATGATGCTACATGTTAACTTAGAAATGACTTGTGTGACCCATATGTGGCCATGTGCTAAATGACTAAGCACCTGGCATGAGCTTGTAGATATGGCCCTACATGTACTTACTTGTTGATTAGACTACTTTCCTGGATCACCTTATTATACGTTGGACAGAATAAGAGGCATAGTTCAACTCGAGGGAGGGACTACAATCTCGGTTCTTATTTGGTTTAAGGATTGTGGATATGATCTCGAGGGATTCTCGCACTACTCTTATTTTATCTATCAATATAATAGAGTGACAAATTATTGTGATCATTATTTGCTTATCCATAACCTTGATATTGGAACTTGTTCCTGCCCATTCTATTGTCTTTGTCTTTTGAGATAGTTTCTTTCAGAACCTCTCTATTAACTATTGTATCCGTGCTGATACACTTGATCGCACTGAGAGTGCTACTTGATATATAGTAAGCCATCATGCCACACTGTTATGACCCGCACTCAGTGTAGGGATGCAAGTCAGGAACAACGCCCAGCCTACGCCGCAGAATCGGCAGTAGAACATTGTTTGGGTAATCTATCTAGCAATATAATAAGCCACTAACAATATCAATATACTCAATCACAGATCTAAGATGAAGAATAGCACAAATATAATAAAAGAATATATTAGTCATAATATAACTCATGAGTCAAAATAAAACATCAATGAGTCTGAGAAATGCTAAATAATGAGCTGGAGACAAATCCAGTACAAGAGAATAACTAAGAAGCTACAAGTCCCGGGTCATCTGTCTTAGTCGGGATGAGTCCCTCCTGAGCCAGGGTCTCTGACTCTAAGCCCACAACATCCCGAGGCCCGTAATGAGTAGGGTACCACTCCTCAGTGTCATTTGGGAAAAATATATCCAGTCGGAAAAGGAGCAAAGTACATCTCTAACAGCAGTTCTAATCAATAATATAAACTATGTAACAGTAAATAGATATGAATATACAAGATGCAACAATATATACAAGATATATACAATAAAGGAAATAATGGAAATAAATACAAGAGTGAATAATATGGCAATGAACAAGAATACTAAATGACTAAGTGAGTGAGTACCAACTTTAATATGTGATCGGCTTGGGAACTTGTTACAAGATATATGGCCTGGCTAATCATATGTGCGGTGTATGATTAATACTATTCAATAAACAAGACTTGATACAATAAGGGTATGATCACATATCTATACTACATACTCCCCAACCCTGACTGGTATAGTTGATCCAACCATGGTACGTTATGGCACGGGATTCTCTAGAAAGGTAGCAAATCTCCCCGAGAATCAGTGTCTGTACATGTACAAGAAGAATAATAAAATAAGGCTTGCACAAGATATATCATATATACCAAGGAATAATATCTCATGATAAGATCCGGATATACCAATCCGTGTAACCATCATGTCAAAAAATCAAGGATATCTACACTAGATACAAGAGACATAGAGGATATCATAAATGAGAAACTATCAGAGAATGTACTCGCCTGAAGTCCGGTGAACAGTATCACAGATGTTTGGTACGGTTCCTTGAAGACCTAGATAGGGAATATAACATCAATACAAGATTTTGGGATAAAAATAAGTTAAACTAGTCAACATCTTGGTCAAAGAGCCATTTCTAAGTCAAACAATCAAACTAGGTCAACTCTAAGTCAAATTGGTCAAACTTGGTCAAACTACCCAATTTCTAGGTTGCATGAGTCTATCTCAAGGATATTAGGTGCATACACTAAGAATCTAGGCCAAACAAGCTAAACTAGGATGCTAGAAAGATACCGTATCGCAAGATACGCAAACAAGTAGATATAAAATAGCATATATGCATAATCAATCAATATTAAATATACTAATCCTAATTACAAATGCTAAATGGATACCTTAGCTTTGAAACAATGCGGTATCGCACCACAAAGCCTCCATCTTGATACTCGAACTCAATACCTTGAGTATCGGCCAATACCTTGGCATTTACCTTGGTTTCCCAAGGTAATTCAAGACCTCATCAAATAGCTACTACATATATAACCTTCAACCAATATACTAATATATACTAAGTACTATAATATATATCAATACAATTATAGATAATAACTATAATACAATATATACATATCTACATACCAATATTTAGCTAATATAACTAACTACTAATATATATACATACCAGAACATAGTTACATAGATACTACACTAGCTATTACCCAATCTACTAACATAACATATAAATATTAGATACTAACTAACTATCTATCACATAACAAGTACATCTGAATAACTATCTATTTATACTAACTATTAAACAAACTATTACTAACTAGTATACTAAACTAACTGATACTCTTAACTGTTCTAACTAAACCATTACCCAAACTCAAGCTAAACCCATAATACCTTGACTAAACCACTACCCACTGATACTGTACTATGCAGAACACTACACAGTGATACTACAGATGGTACCTCAGCGGAACTCCCTGCTGTTGGATTGCTGAAACTGAGACTGCACATGTTGTGCAGTCTCACTGCTCAGTGCTGAAGACCCGAGCTCCTCCTACAGTTGGCTGCTGTGCCTCCCTCAGTTGCTGTACACCAAGGTGTACTAATCTTACTGTGACTGCAAACTGCTACTGCTTGATGCCTTGTTGAGGATGCCACTGCTTGCTCCCTGCTCTTCCATGCCCGAGCCCCCCTGCTGAACGCTGAAACTGCACTGCTAAGTGAACCATTGCTGCTGTTTATTGAATGTACTGCAGTTCCTGTGTTGAACTGAGCTGTAGTTGATACCGTGGAGATGCACAGTGATATGCAATGCTTCACTGTGCTAAACTCTCTTGTGCCCGAGCCCCCTTCACTGCCCGGCCTGCTGCTCTTCCTATTTTGTTGCCACTGTGCACTGTACCCTCACTCACTGACACACTTTTACACTCAACACCTAGCACACTCACACACATACACATATATACATCTATCTAAATCAATATTTATATATATATATATACACTCTCACTACTCTCACTACTATATATATATATATATATATATATATATATATATATATATATATATATATATATATATATACTCTATTGATATCCTCTATATACAATTATCATATAAATATACTCATATACCTATACCTATCATATACTATATCATACATATATAAAAACACAAGCACACATAGAAATGAGGACCTAAAACCAAACACGTGGAGTGTACCATACCCGTATCACACTCATTCTATGATACGCTTGCGATACGGCTTCAACACACAACCAAACATATTCCGAAGGACACATGCAGGTCTAATACACTAAAAATAAATAATACGTATAATAATTAGATCAACTACGTATCCGGGTCAAGGTATGATATGCTCAAGTCCCGTATCGGAGGGAAAATCCCCAAAACAATACGTATCACCAAATTATTGGGATACGACCTACATGTACCCAATTATGGACATGATACTAGCCACAAAGAAATAAACATATGTTAATTTGATCGATATGACCAATTGACCAACACAACAAGTGTCAATCACAAAATTCTACAAAAATTGACCCCAAAATGTATATAACTTCCACCATAGGCCTCCTATGAACCTAATTTCAATTTCTATGGGTAGCCTATGCATATGGGGTAGTTTTTCATGGTTAAATCTCAGATTTAGAACCTAATAAAAGAGAGAAAACTAAATTGTACCTATTGAAAGATGGATTCCCAATGCAACCTCCAAATTTGATAAAATTGGCCTTCAACTTGTAGATCCTTGCTCCTATTTGTAGATTCTTGCTTCCTCCTTCTAGATCCTTGTTCTACTAGTCTCTAATGGTGAGTTAGAAAGGAATTGGGAAGAAATTTGGTAGAAAAATGATATGGAAATGTAGGAATTTGGTTGAGGGAAATTCTAGATCTAGATTTAAAATAAAAAAGAGGAGAGAGAAATTTCCCCCTCTTTTAATATAGGTCGGCCACTTGACCCCCTCCCCAAGTCACTATGTAATGTCCATTATATCCCTTGGGGCCTCTCATAAAGAAATAATTAAGGAGAGAAGGTTCTAGTCTAATGGTTTAATTAAATTAATCATCCTCCTAATCAATGGACTTCTAATTGGGCTCAATTCTAACTAATAATAAATGTTGGTCCATAAGTCTAAACTAAACTAGTTAGGTCCACTAACACAATTCCAAAATAATAATCTAACATCTAATAATAATTAAATAACACAATAAATAATATACAACAAGCACAATATTTAATTAATTATAAAATTACTAAAATATCCTTTTCTAGAAAATATGGTAGTTACGCACACACTTGCTACATGATATATGTAATTATTTCCTTGCACGGATCTGGTAGTTGGACAGTGACTTTAGCTGTGGCTAGATAGTATTGATTATTGCATCACACTTGGGTGAATCCATATTTAAGAGACAATATGGATTCATATCAAGAGTGCCCGTACTTAAAGTACGATATTTAGGAATGAATGTTCATGTGACCACGATATGAGATTCTAAATCACCTAGGGTTAACTAGACAACTTAATTTGTAGAGCATTGGGAGAGAACGGTATCTCGAGATCGTGTATGTCGAACCACCCTATGTTAGTTGGAAGTAAAGGCTGGCCACCATGAATACTCTATATTATTCGCATTAATGGAGTACAGTATCTGACTTAATTATAAGCTGAGGCAGTGTCTTCCTATAGAAAACCTGGAACTACTACTGATCATTAATTTTGCTAAGGGCCCTTGTAAGGGACTGGTGCATCATTTATTCTTGCTTGTATATTATTGGTTCAGCCAGCCCTACTCGATTATGGCATAATCTGAGGATACTTGTATATTGCATTACTGGGATAATCCAGAGATCACATATCAAGCCGTATCACATGTTTGGCCGATTAAATCTGTTTTAGTTAGAGAAGTGGACCGTTGCAGCATAAAAGTTAGCAGCTGCTAACCCATCCTCTCTGATACACTTGTATCAGAGTGCCTCTATCTCCCAAACATATGAACACTCATAATGTAACAGATCATTGCTTCCTCCTCTTGCTGGCTCGAGCACAACTTCTACTGCCATATCTGATAGCAGTGCACATTGATGCACTGCCACTGCTGCTCTAGTATTACCCCTTCTCGAGTCCACATATAATCATCCCTTCACTGTTGCACTCTAATACTCCTATTGTTCTTGCTTCTGCTAATACTGCTATTATTGCTGCTGCCTATGCTGTTGCTACTAATACTGCTATTGTTACTGCTGCCTATGCTGCTGCAACTAATACTGCTATTGTTGCTGTTGCCTATGTTGTTGCTGCTAATGCTAACAGACAGTACACAAAGTGCACTGTTATACTGAAATAGTCCCCCTTCGCTCACTCTCAGCATACCCGATCATACAGTCAAACATAACCCACTTGCCTTAGCACCACTCCTATCCTATTGGAAATACTTGCACACTGATACACCACATCCATATTTTCAGTATCATCCCCACACTACCTAAATCCAGTTGTTTGTTGACCACAGGCACACAAACTAACCCGTACACATACACCCACACATGCAAACCAATACATAGATATAACTCATGTATTATCATGAGCATAAATTTATATACTAATATATATAAATATATATATACAAAATTGATATTGAGTGAATACAAACTCATACTAATATCCATAAAACCAAACACTTATAGTGCATTTGCAAGATACTCTATGATACATATCCAAACAAAGTGCCCAATTCCCAAATACTCCACCATACATATTTTTACATATCAAATACACTATTTAATAACTAATACAACTTGCTACACTAAGAATTGAAGAAAATTATACAAATCACCAAAAATAAACCCCATATCACACAGTATTACCAATTACCATGATACGGCCTACTCGTATCCAGTTGTGGACACGTACCTAGTCCCATAACCCCAATCTACGTCTAATTAGATCTAATTTGTCTCATGACACACAATTGATGTGTCAAACTCATAATTTCCCTTAATTGGACATAAATTACCATGTAACTTTTACAATACAAGTTATATGGACCTAATTCTTGATCCTATGGGTATCCCTAAGCCAAGAGACAATTCCTAATAGTTAAATGCATGAATTAGAGTCTAATTTAAGAATTGGATTTAGAATATACCTATTGGGATATGGATTCTTAATGAAATACTCACTCAATGGACACAATTAGGACACGATCTCCTTGCCAATTTCTCTTTCTTCAAGTACTCCTTGCAATCCAAACTCCA
Source organism: Iris macrosiphon (assembly GCA_036927795.1). Taxonomy (NCBI): domain Eukaryota; kingdom Viridiplantae; phylum Streptophyta; class Magnoliopsida; order Asparagales; family Iridaceae; genus Iris; species Iris macrosiphon. Next base: position 80,619,956 of record JAYESA010000014.1, on the reverse strand, counting down.
ATGATTCTTAGATGATGAAATTAAGAGGGAATGGTTATGAATTTGGTTAAATTTATGGAGGGATAAGTCAATTTGGGGAAGGACACAATTGGGGATCTAATTGAAATAAATTAATAAAGATGAGAGAGAATGAGGAAGCCTTTATGTGGCCGACCCCCTTCCCTTCCATCCCAAGTAACCTCAAATGTCCAAGGTTTCCCTCTCTAGCTAATTATGAAGAATAAATAAGAATGGCTATATTAAAAATGCTCTAAACTAATATAAATTAAACCAATCTTCTTAATTAACTAAGGAAGAGGGTCTAATGGGCTTGGTCTCAAGTTGGGCTCAATATGTCATGATAATCCAATGGGTCTACTAATGATAAGTCCAAATAAACATAGGCTAGCCCACTAACACATAATTAAATAGCACAAGCACAATTTAAATAATTAGGATAATATAAATTAATATTAATTACTAAATAATAATTATACTAAATGACCAAAATATTCTCATCTAAAAATATGGTAGTGAAAAGTCTACCCTTCTTAGAAATTTTTTTCTTCAAAATTTAATGAAGAACTTAGCACTACAACAAGCAATCACAGCAAACAAGAGAGAATGATATCTCACAGATCAAAGAGATAAGGGTATCGCTCGCGCATCTCGGCTTCTCTCTCCGAGGTAGACTCTCCCGGAGAGTGATGCCTCCACAAGACCCGTACCAAGGAAATCGTCTAGTTCTGTAACACCTTCTCTCTGCGATCCAGAATCTCTATTGGCTGCTCTGGGTAGTTGAGAGTCGGACCCACCTCGATCTCCGAGTGATCCAATACGTGACTAGGATCTGCCATGTACCGTCTTAGCTGTGACACATGAAACACATCATATAATCTCTATATCCTAAAATTCTAGCTTAAATGTTGTTATTAAGTTAATTTGGGGCTATTGAGATTTTTTCACAATTTTTGGTTATTTAAAACTAGTAACACTAATTTTTTAGAGCTTTCAAGAATTTATTTTAGTGTCAAACATTATTAGAAAGCATTCCAAACTTTTATTTTAGGTTCTAAATAATCAAATATATTTTCTAGAATTTTTTGGGATTTTTTTGAGTATTTTTAGTATGTATTGGGAGTTATTTAGGCTAATAACTAATTTTCTAGGACTTCTAGAATTTATTGTGCAAAGGAACATATAATCGACCCAAGTAATTTTACAGGGTTTATAATATTATTATATATTTTATAAAAAATTAAGAATTTTTGGAATATTTTACTATTTATTTTTAGTTAAATAGGTAAAACTAATTTTTAGAGCTTATAGTAATTATAGTAGAAAACCTATGAACATCAAACTGCCCCAAGTATATTTTTAGGATTTGTGGGTTCAAAATATATTTTTTGTAATTTTTTCAGATATTTTATAATTATTTTTAATATTTATTTTGAGTTATTTAGATTTAAAACTACTTAAATAATATTTTCATAAAGGGAAATAAAAAATAAATAATATAAACAAACCACCCAACCAGATTCTGACACATGTCCAGCCAATGCCTTTTCTTTCAGCCGCATATCATCAAATATATATATATATATATATATATATATATATATATATATATATATATATATATATATATATATCATAACCTTAATTATCCGATTAATTTGAGAGAGAGAGAGAGAGAAGGGGTTGGAGGATTGTCATCTAGGGTTCTTCGATCTTCCATTACTCATAGCTACAGATTCCAAGTGCATCATCGTTTCTTGTGTTGGGACCGTATTGAGGTTAGTTTTCTGAATATATAATTTGTTTCACAAAATTCTGCGTATTAAATTCTAGAAAATTCGTAGAGAACAACATGTCCGAAAATAGATGTGTATCGGTGTTTTCGCGATTTCGGGAGAACTAGGGATCCGATTATGAACCGTTTTAAGTTTCAAAAAGATGACATGATAAATTTTAACATATGTTTTTCCTAAAATTTAATTCAAATTATTTCTATGCTATTAATTCTGTAGAACATCTAGGTTAGCAATCAACCACCGTTGCACAATACGATTTTGTATGTGCAATAGTTTCCAAATGAATTTGAATCTGGATGAGCCATAAATTCTAGCATATTTGTGATGTTGAAATATACAGGAAATCATGCATGAAAGTTGAGTTTGTATTAGTTAACTTTTTGGTCAACAGATTGCCTCGATTTGCGTGTCATGAGTCTCGAGTTGATAAAATTTGGTTTCTTTGGAAAAAATTTAGGAATTAACCTAAAAATTAGAATAATAAGATTAAAATAGAATTTTAGAGTAATTATTCTAGAATTAAATAAATTAAATAAAATATCTTTTAACATTGTAAATTCGTAATACATAGGCTATTTGGACTTTGACTTGGATTCTGACTCGTACCAGCTAAGGACCACATGCGAGTACATTCTCTGATAGTTTTTATTATTTAATATTTTTTTTGATGCATATTTATAGTAGTATTTTGCCTGATTTCTAACACGATGGATACACGGATTGGTATTGTATAGATTTATTTTCGTGAGATACGTATTTTCAGGTCTATTGACTTTTTTTTAGACTAATGAATTACTGGACTAATATATTTTCTGGCCTATTGACATATTCTGGACTTTTGAGATTATTCATGTCTGGATTTGGATCCATGAGTACTAGTCGGACAGAAAAATACCTAGGAAACGCGTGAACATTTTCTTTCTATCCTATGGTCTTACTAGAATAATAGTAGCCATGTACGACACGTGTGGTTTATCGGATATTACCCCCTAGCCGTTCATATGTCAACTTGGTATTTTAAAATACTAGTTAGATATAGTCATTCTGGATTAATCTATACTTGCTGATTGTACACTTGCATGACAGGTTTTCTAGTTCACATATCTGTCTGTCTTTACATACTTCTCTGATTTTTTTTCTTGTCTTTCGTTATTTTTTTATTTAACTGTTCCTCTATGATGTACCATATTCTATTATTATATGCTTATCAAGTATTTCATAACTATTTACTATTCATAGTACTTGTTAATTAACTAGAATTGCTATTGGGTTGTACTCGTTCCATCCTAACTGGATAAATATTTTAGGTGACTTGATATCTTGCTCATTGGATTTTGTTGGAGATCGAGATACTTTTGGGGGCCAATATTAGAATTTAGATAGTTTAGCAACTTCTTTGGATTTGATGTTTAACAGATTTGTTCCCGAGTTATGATTTAATTATAAATTAAGAATCTTGTAAAACTATATAAATATTGTGAATGAGCAATAGATTTGAATTTGTGATTAAATATTATCTATTTGGTTTGATGGACCATTGTTATTATAGACAGCAAACTACTGCCGATGCTGCGGCGTAGGTTGGGCTTAGCCACGTACTCGTATCCGAAAAGCGGGTGCAGGTCATGACAAGTTTTTATGGTGGCCCATGCAGGTTCGGTTTCATAAATAGTGTGAACTCGTGGTAGCACTTAAGTTAGTCGTACTATTGCGAGCCTGCGACTAGTAATAAGATTTTAGGAGAAAGTGCTCATTCACAACTTAGGATTGATTTAAATTTAGGAGAATGACTAGGACTAGGTATACAATAGGAAGGCCTTATTTTAATTTTATTGCTTGGGTAGTTAAGTTGTTACAAATAAAAGTTGAATTTTGAGGTAAACTCTAGTAGATGAATTTATAAAAATTAAGTTTTATATATTATAGTATTTTGACGAAAGGTGGGGGTAGAATTCTCGATTGGTGAATTATTTCTTTGGGGTTAATCAATTATTGAAGATAAAAATTATTATTATTATTTTGTGCTCTGAGGTTTAAATTTCTATCTAGTTTGATGATTATGATTTTCTTGCTAAAATAAGGTTAAATTCTTGTTTTAGAAAAAAATAGTTTTCAACGTAAATGATGATAAAGATAAGAAGTTGGAGATTTATTGAATTTAAATTTTTTGTAGATTGTTATAGTGGATTTAAGTTTAAGTTTAAATAATTTAAATTTTGAAGATTTGATTTAAAATTTTAGAGTATTGGTTATTTAATTTATGATTTTGAGGAATTTAAAAAGATTAACATTAGAGCTATTGGCATACAAGATGTAGATTTAAACTTTATATTTTAAAAATTTGAAATTAAATTTAAGTTTTCAGAATTTTGAGGAGTTGAGGATTTATGGATTTAAAATTTTTTTAGTATTAAAATCCAATTCAAAAAAATATAGTCATAGCTATAAAGATTTTTGGAAGTGATTAAAATTTTATTTTATTTTATTAATTAAATTTTTATTTTTTTAGGAAAGTATCATATATTTTATTTAATTTTTTAAAGAGTTAAAATTTGAGGATTTTATTTTAAGGATAAAATTATAAGATGGGTAGAAGTTGTCATATTTGATTATTGACAAAAACAAACTGAGGATAATGTTTAAATTTTTTGAAATTATGGATAATCTTAAAATTTTTGAGATATAATTCCAGGAATTCAAGGTTAATGTTGAGAATTTGAGTGTTAGGAGTTCAATATAATATTGAGATTTGGGTTATGGATTGAGTTAGACCAAAATAATAACAATACAAAGATTGATTTTATAACTTGTTGAATTCGACTTTTAAGGATTTAATTTGAATTCAAAATTAATTTTTTTTTGAGAGATATGATTGATGGACTAAATTTGGAATTCAAATTTTCAGGATGAGACTTTGAATTTTTTTTAATTTATTCATGAAATATATATTAGTAGGATTTACTTTGAAGATTAGAATTAACTTTTAAATTTTTAGGATTGAATCATTAATCGATGTTCTGAGGATGATAATTAGTTTAAATACAAGCAGTGAAGACAAAACAAATTATGGCTATGGGGACAAATCAAATTATTGTGAGACATGACTAACATATGAGATTCCAATTTTTAAGGATGGAATTAATTTTTTTTTTAAACTTCAAGATTGGATTTAATTTTTAAGTTCGGATATGAGATTAAATTTGAAGGATTTAATTATTAAATTTTTTAAGACAATTATAAATGAGATTTAAATTTTAAGGAAATAATGTTAGATTATATTTAAGAGTTATGATTTGTGAATCTGATTTAAGAGAAAAATTCTATTTGATTTTAAATTTTGAAGATAAATTCAAATTTGGAAGATTTACTTTAAAAATTTAAGTTGTGAGGATGGAGTTAATTTTTAAGGACTTTGTTAAATAACAATAGTGGTTTGACTTCATGATTATATTATTTGAATTTTGATGGTGGCAAATTTTTTTATTTATTAAGGATTTTAAATTTCGAGGATAAATATTAATTTAAATAAAGAGTTGAGAATTTAATATGGCACAATTGACGATTTTGTTAAATCATAAATTTTTATGAAGATTATGATATGATTGAATTTGTCATTAAATTTTGAGGAATTTAAGAATGTTATCATTATATTTATTTGACTACAAGATATAAATTTTAAATTTATATTTTGAATGTTTCATTTGAAGATTTTGTAAGTATTATATTGTTTGAGTATTGTGTGGAAAAAGAATCGAGGATTAAGATCATTAATGGATTAGTGTTTAAATTCAAATTTTTGGTACGAGATTTTAAATTTTATAAATATACATTGATTGGATTTAAATTAGAGGATTGTATATTAAATTTTTTGAGTATTTAGTTATTAACTTAAAATTTTGGAGGAGATTGTGATAAGAATGGAATTTGATTTTAAATTTAAAGATTTTCAGGAATATGATATTTTTAGAATTTTAAAAAATTTATGAAATAATAATATGGATTTACTTCAGGATTATATGGTTTGTTGAATTTAAATTTTGATGGTAAAAAAAAAATTTAGGATTTTAAATTTTGAGGACAATTTTATTTTATGAGGGGTAGACTTGTAACCTCCATATCCTGAAATTCTAGCTTAAATTTTGTTATTAGGTTAATTTGGGACTATTAATATTTTTCCACAATTTTTGGTTAATTAAAACTAGTAACACTAATTTTTCAGGGCTTTCAAGAATTTACTTTAGTGTCAAACATAATTAAAAACGCCCAAACTTTTATTTTATGTTCTAAATAATCAAATTTATTTTTAGAATTTTTTGAGAATTTTTTTGAGTATGTTTAGTATTTATTGGGTGTTATTTAGGATAATAACTAATTTTCTAGGAATTTTAGAATTTATTGTGTAAGCCTAGGAACATAGAATGGACCCAAGTAATTTTTTAGGATTTATAATATTATTAGATATTTTCTGGAATTTTTTTAGAATTTTTGGAATATTTTAATTTTAATTTTATTTTTAGTTAAATAGGTAAAACTAATTTTTAGAGCTTCTAGTAATTATAGTAGAAAACCTATGATCATAAAACTACAAGTATTTTTTCTAGGGTTTGTGGGATCAAAATATATTTTCTGTAATTTTTCTAAATTTTTATGATTATTTTTAATATTTATTTTGAGTTATTTAGATTTAAAACTACTTAAATAATATTTTGATAAAGGTAAATCAAAAAAAAATAATATAAACAAACCACCGAACCAGATTCTGACACTTGTCCAGCCTATATATATGATACATGCATATTTATATACATAACACACACTTTAGAACATTAAAACAAACACTTAATGAGCAATGATGCAATACACTATGATTCTTACCCAAATGTAACACCAAAACTCCCAATTCTCTATGATTCACATTCCCTCACATCAATTACATATAATAATAACTATTATAACTAGTTACAATAGGAATTGAAAGAAATTGCACAATTCAACCAAAATAAGCCTCGTATCGCGAAGTATCACACAGTATCGCGATACGGCCTACTCGCATCCAATTGTGAACACGTAGCTAGTCTCACAACCCCGATCTAAGTCTAAATAGACTAAATTAGTCTCATGACACATAATTGATGTGTCAATATCGTAATTTCTCCTATTTGGACACAAATCACCATGTAATTTTTATAATACAAGTTATATGGACCTAATTATTGATCCTATGGGTAGCCCTAAGCCAATGAATGATTCCTAATGGTTAAATGCATGAATTAGAGCCTAATTTAATGGTTGGATTCAGAATTTATCTATTGGGAGATGGATTCCCAATAAAATGCATAATAGACTCGATTCGAATATGATTTCCTTGCCACAAGCTCCTCTTCCAAGTGCTTCTTGCAAAAACAAGCTCCAATGCTCCTTACTAATAAAATTGAGAGGAAAATGAGGGTGAATTGGTAGAGGGATGAGTGAATTTGGGATCTAGCGAATTGGGGATCTCAAAATAAACAAATGGAGAGGAGAGAGAGATGAGAGGCTATATGTGGCCGACCCCATTTTCCCTTCTCCAAGTCACCAACAATTGTCTACAATGTCCCACATGGTATATTATGAAAGATAATTAAGGATGACTATTCTGGAAAGTTTCTATACTAATGCAAATTAATCTAATCCCCCTAATTATTAGAGAGAATGGGTCTAATGGGCTTAGTCTATGGTGGGCTCAAAAGTTATCATGACAAGTCTAATTGGGTTCACTAGTGTCATGTCTAAATAATAGGCAAGCCCACTAACTATAAATAATTAATACAAAGACTGACCAGGAAGGTTGTGGAGTTTGTCTGGACTAAGGAGAGCCAGGTCGCTTTTGAGGAGCTGAAGAAGAGGTTGACGACAGCTCCAGTTTTGACATTGACATCAGGAGTAGGTGGATTCACTATCGATAGTGATGCTTCAAGGAAGGGTTTGGGTTGTGTCTTGCAGCAGAATGGGAAGGTGATTGCCTATGCTTCCAAACAATTACATCCTTATGAGAAGAATTATCCAACCCATGATTTGGAGTTGGCAACGGTCATTTTTACTCTAAAGCTGTGGAAACACTATCTGTACGGAGAGCGTGTGGAGATCTTCACACACCACAAGAGTTTGAAGTACGTGTTTACCTAGAAAGGGCTAAACATGAGACATCGTCAGTGGTTAGAGTTAATAAAGGACTTTGACATATTATTGTAGTACCATCCAGGGAAAGCCAACGTAGTCGTTGATGCTTTGAGCAGGTATCCGGTGGCTATGTGCTTGACTAAAGATAGATATTTATTGGCATATCTTGAGAGCTTGGGTATTGAGGTGCTGATATCAGGTGTCGAGATGCAGATATGGGGATTGTTGATATAGTCAGAGCTGATGGACAAGATTCGAGCTACGTAGTGTGATGATGAGTCTCTGAGGAGCATCAGAGAACATATTTAGATGGGATTATCTGAGGACTTCACTATTGCTGAGGATGTATCACTATGGCACAGTATCTGGTTGCGTGTGCCAAGTGGGTACGTCTACGGAGAAGCTATCGGAGATGTATGTACGACAGATTGTCAGATTGCATGGAGTTCTTGTAAACAGTATCTCGGATCATGATAGTCGCTTCCCATCCCACTTCTGGAGGAGTTTGTAGGCTAGCTTGGGCACCCATCTCAAGTTCAGTACCGTATATCACCCCCAGAAAGACGGGCAGTCGGAGAGGACTATTCAGACTCTCGAGGATATGCTTCGCACTTGTGTTTTGGATTTCAGAGGCTCTTGAGAGGATCATCTTCACCTGATAGAGTTTGGTTACAACAACAGTTACCAGGCCAATATCGAGATATCACCATTCGAGGCTTTATATGGACGGACATATCGTACTCCTCTATCTTGGGATGATATTGTTGAGAGTCTTGTTGGGACCAGAGATGATTGTGGATGCAGCTGAGAAGCTGAAGCTCATCAGGGATAGACTTCGGGTGGCGCAGGACAGACAATGACATTGGACTAATAGCCACCGGGGACCTTTAGAGTTTGAGGTATAGATTTTGTTTGCTTTCTTGTGATTGCTTTATTTTACATTGAGTGTTAAGGCTGTGTTTGTTCTAGGTTGGCGATCTGGTATTCTTATAGATTTCTACGACATAAATTTTCCAGAATTTAATACTCTGAATTTTGTGAAACAAATTACATATTCAGAAAACTAACCTCAATACGGTTCCAACGCAAGAAATGGGAAAGCGTTTGGAGTCCGGATCTATGAGTAATGGCTTCTAGAAGATCGAAGAACCCTAGATAACAATCCCCCAACCCCTTCTCTCTCTCGCTCTCTCTAAAATTAATCGGCTAATTAAGGTTATATATATATATATATATATATATATATATATATATATATATATATATATATATATATATAGTTAGGTGCTTATATGATTGTGTATGTGTTTGGTTGGTTGTATGTTAGTGATAGGGGAGGGGGTTGAAGTAGTTGCTATTGTTACTGTCTTTGTTGTGTTCGTGTCTGATTGTGCATTGTGTGTATGTGGAGCTATGTGACGGGCAGTGGTGCAACTGCTGGGTGCAGTCACTTGAGAGGAGCTCGGGTTTGGGAAATATTGGTTAAACTGTGGGGGTACTGATGAGTGGGATGCTCAGGCAATGAGGCACAAGCAGTAACAGATGTGAAGTCAGGTGCAGCAACATGTGCATAGTAACTGTGGGTGCTATGTTGCATCAACTGCAGAAGTAGCAGTATGCAGAGGAGTGGAGGTCCAGTCCTTGCAACAGCAAGGTAATAGCAGCAAAAATTTGAGAGTAAGGGGCTTGCAGTAGCACAATGCATTATGCTTGAGTGCACTTTGTGTCTGTACTGTATAATTGAGTGCACATATGGACTATGCAATTGTTAAGATAGTGAGGTTGGTGTGTTAGTGTTTAATATTATGTGTTAGTGTTCAGCCTTAGTGTTTAGCATTATGCTAGTATCAAGATGTAAGTATTATGTTAGTGTTTGAGTAAGATATGAAGAGTAGATGTAAGTTAGTATCAGTTATTTAGTATTATAGATAAGTTAGTATCTATATATGATATCAGTTAGTGATGATAGTTAACTAGAGTATTATAATAGCTAGTTAATTAGAGTATCAGTTAGCATACCTCTAAGTAGAGTATCAAGCAGTATATTTGTCCATATTACAGTGACTGATGTATGTTTAGGCAGTTGTGTAGTTCATTATACCAGTAAACATATTGAATAGGTATCATTGATACACACATGCATTGTATCAGGTAATATACCTTGATATGTGTTGTGTGGCACCCATGTTTAGTAGTAGCAGTTTTATTTGGTTTCTTAGACAACCAGTTACCTGGATGATCAGCTGAGATCAGTAGCAGTTAGTGTCAGTCAATGGGTTTCAACTAGAATTGTTTATAAGATAGATATTTAATGATTAGTCAGTATAATTAGTGTTGTTAGTATTAAACTAGATAATTAGTTTTAACCTTAGTACAACCTAGTGTAACTAAGTTAAGCTAGTAGTAGCTAATTAAATGACCAAGATAGACCCATTAGCTAGTATTGAACCTAGAGTGGAACTAGATGCATGTTAATGCATTCTTAACTTGTTTTCTCTTCATTACACCATATTGATATAATATTTCCTAAATAGGAGTGTGGCACCAGCTCGGACACTGAGTTACCTCTTTTGCTCAGGACCAGATGTAATACCCTGTTTCGCTCAAGCGGACTGCCGATTCAAACGACAAAGTGCAAACGTCCCGACCTGCCTCCTTCAGCGAGGCAACTCGTTTGAGGCAAGGATATCCAGACATGGTCCCTACAGGAGTTCGGCTTAGGCTTTCAGAGGCTCGCTTGCAGTATCACTCCACCGAGGCGGATCATCGCTAAGGTGGGTGGCTACGGTGAACTTGTCTTTGCTTAGCCAGCACACATAAAATACGAAAGGATACATGCTAGTCGCTAGGTGAATCACCCCCTGCATGCTAATAAGAGTCCAACGCACCTAGCTAAGGGAATAATCCCAACTTGTACTGCTTGTCGCTAGAATATGGAAATAAAATATTGCTTATATGTTCAGACCCTCGCATGTTACCTTTGCCTCGTACAACTGGACCCGCTATGCCTCGAATAGAATGACACAAACGTATATTCAGAAGTGCACTGTTCACTCCCTAACACCGCACAACCCTAGATAACTTCGCTCGGAAAGGCCCCGTACGGTTTCGCTCGGCTTACCTTCGGGCCCGAGTGAACTTGAATGCTTAAGTTATACAAGTGCATGCTTGCCTGCTTTTATGTATTGCCTAGTTTCAATGCTTGCTGCATAACTATGCCCCGACCGTGAAATACTCTGCTTGTCATGCATTCATTTAGGTTCTCCTCGGAAGACTACCTGATAGTCGTTCCGTGCATGAATAAACCTGAATGTACCTGGGACCGTTAGGTCGCTAAGGCAATTCCCGAACCAGGGAACTTGCACCAATCATGTGATCCAAGAATCCCTGCTCATTGAGCAATACTGTCCAGTACTAAATCAAATAGCTCATGGAGCCGATACTCTACATTTAGAGTAATCCTGATCCTGCCACAACAAGTTCAATATATATATATATCTCCTGACTTGAACTCGTTCCATGAAACTTGTTCTATATATATATATCCTGCTTAAAACTTGTTCCTGTTCCTGACCCGAAACCTGAAGACTAGAGACTTGCCCGGTCACATGACAACTTGTAACAAAACAAGGTATAGTTCCGCGGACGGTTGCTGGGGCACTGGCACCGATCCGATCCGGATGGAACTCCTGAGTAGTCGCCTGCTTCGAGCGAAATGTTGTGCAATGCCTCATGTTTTGCTTGCGCACTATTTCGACAAGAGACTACGCCGTCCACTAATGGCGTCGTGCCAGTGACCTCCTGTTCATATAGATAAGTCATCCTCGCTTAGCGGCTATCCGCGTGCGAGTCACTGCATCGCATCAAGAATAACTAAACACCTGAACGATCTTGTTATAACAACACTTGTGCATAAAGAGCACTTGATCATCGTATGCAATACTCCTGATGTATCCTGTAACCCGTATATCCATAACGGGATCTCGCACTGAAACGCTTGTGATTGCATATGCTTGCTCTGAATGCTTATACATGTTTCTGCTTGATTTAACATGGTTTGCCTTGGACAGGGAAGGACAAATGGTAAGTTGGTAAGTCTCGCCGCGTTTCCTCTCATGTCGCACGGCGCACTGCCACACGGATTAGGCTATTCAAATCTTGCATGAAACTGATCCTAAGGCAACTAGAAAGATAACTTAATAGTTGTGCACAGAACCTTTATTACGTGTTTGGATTTGTCGAACGGGCGAGTAGCCTCCCCACCAGTGCATTCATGTACTGATAACCCACCAGATTGCTTGCAGGGTGCGGGAGAACCTCGTTCGGTGCGGATGCCTCCTTCGTGCGTGCTAAGGCGTGGAGTTCAACTCAGAAGCCTTGGAATGCTACGTCCGGAACTAAAGCACATATACAAGACATAATGTTGGAACATCGCCTCGCCTGAATATCGCCTCGCCTGAACATCACCTGAACATTCCTGTATATCATCCATAAATGTAGCCACTTTGCACGCTTTTATGTTTCAGAGAGAGAGCTCGAGCGACTTGTAATCTCGGCTATACGCCGCCTGTAACACTTGTTTCAATATGAATAAAAGAGCTTGCTTTACTTCAACTTGTGTTTCAATGCTTTCGTTATATTGTCGACTCAGTGAACCTGTTACCATCGCCTATCTATTCATGATTCCGCTGCACTCGGACAATCTGTGCGACTCTGTGGCTTAGAACTTTTATCGCCAGCCAACGAACCTCGGCCTTACACGGGCGCAACCCCAGGCCCGTGCGGCATCACGTCCCCCGAAAGCTCGACTCGGGCCATACGATTAGCTCCCCTTCCTCCCTCGCGCCCGTCGAACGGGCGCGGTCATACACGTCCGGTGCACCGAGGCACGGTGATTCGTGCCCGGTTCGTTAAATCCCGATCGTACGGGGCGGGGGCAGGGCGGAGCGGCGGCCCGGGCGGGACCGGGGCGTGACAGATTGGTATCAGAGCCTAGCTTATACGCCTTTGAACTTCGTTTCTAATATCTCTGTTTCGAAAGCTCGTTCGTGGGTTATGTGCACACACTCTCTCAATGCCTCGAAGGGATGTTCCAAACAATAAGTCTAAATACTTTCAAAGAGTTGCATTTGAATAGTATGATTGCCTGTATAAAATTGGTTGCAAGGGCCTTTGTGCCATCCTGTGCTAGTCCTTATGGGATTAGATTCGAGCTAGACTCGAGCATTATATGCAACCCGAAATTCCTATACATGTTTACCCAACTGGTTAGTGCGAAAACGAATATTGCCCGAACGGTTAACTATGCACTCAGTCTTTCGGCTAAGTTGTGTAGAATATCGCGCACCAAGACCCTTTGGTGCAAGCCAGTTATAAACGAGATAAGGATATCGTTCAGGAATGATACAAGTCAGACTTAGAGCTGCAAATCGATAGACTTCATCGGATTTTATCGCTTAGGCGAATCATGCTTGGTTATGGAAATAGCTCGAACGATGATTCTTATTAGAAGACAAAAATCAAATATAGTTGCTTGGATGACTATCAACCCAGAATATATAATGAGATTAGATTTTATCAGGCGAACCTGAGTATCGTGCTAGAAATTGTGGAACGAGTTAGTGAGTAAGCTAACGACAATGCGAACCCCGATTAAGAACTTGATGGAATGACTCGATTCCGAGTGGTGGATGGATCATTGTCCAAACGGATCCATAACCCATGCGATAGTCAGGACTGAACAATATTGAGAATAACTTGAATAAAGGATAAGCTTATATCGAATAGAATTCTCGGAAATGAAAACCAATATCTTGGTTAAGAAAACTTGTTGGGAATTAGAAAATCGTGTGAGCGGTTTCGGATTTAAACAAAGGATTGTACGTGAATAAATTATCGCTCGAACAAGTTAACCCGAGAGTGAATATTGGGCTTCAGAATATAAATTTGATTTGGTATCGATAATTTGAAGATAGCATGGATCGATACAAGCAAAGGAAATATTAGGTTTCTGGGAATGATATAAGCGATAACAAATCTTGCTTGGAGTTTGGAAGAACGAACTACAATCACTGCATAAACGGATTTGACTTGGTGGATTTATGATTGGATGGAAATTAAGGGTTAAAGGATAAGATGAACTTGGAATGCAAGTGATTGGAAAATTTTAATGGATTAGTTAGCCTTGAACCTAGAATAAAATCATATTTGATGGTTTTAAGAACGAATACGTGAATCAAGTTGAACGACTTGGAGAAATAATCTAAGATTTAGAATTGAATCTTGGCTTGGTGGATTAGGCTTGAAATGGATATGATTCTATCAATTGAGGGATAGAATATGCAAACCACTAGGCTTGTCCTGCAACTTGGATATATTTTGGATTTTATCAAACGGACTCGTCCCCCGTGAAAACGAACGTGTTAATGAGAGTAGGTAAATCTGTGCTCGATGTTTAGAAATCTGAGTGAAACGAGCTTGGGTAGAATACCCCTGTGAATGAACAATGGTTTGACCCTAGGAATTGGGGCGAGCATCGTGCGACAAATTTGTACGATGAATCGCGATATGCTTGAACCTGTACCTATGACCTTGTGAGCTGACCTAGTGATTAGGCAGACGACCCTGTGTCGAGTGAAAGAGCCTGTGCTACCGACTTTACCATATTGCTTGTATAAAGCATCACAACTGGGGCAGCAAGATTTAGGGTTAAGCTTGGGAACGGTAACGTATGCTAAGTTGACCCAAATTGGATGGACGCTTATCGGTATCAGATTGATCGTGTTTAACGGTAGTCCAAATACTTGGTTGAAATGGAAATGATATGGAAATCAGATTTGACTGACTCTGTTGGAAGTATCCTGGTGATTTATATGGAATTGGATTGAACCCTTAAAATTTTCGCAAGTAGCTTGTCCGATTTCACTATCCCTAAGTTTGGTTGACTGCATGTGTTTGAGGGACGCTTCGAATATGTGCACGATCCAAGACTTAAGAAATGTGAAACTCGAGTGCTAAGACTTCACTATCGCTAAGTTGGTTGACATGCATGTGTTTGAGGGACGCTTCGAATATGTGCACGATCCAGACACGCGATATGCTGATCTCAAATGCTAGTGCAAGTGAAAATCCTCCTGAACAAGCATAACGACTTGTATAAGTTTGCCTTAGCCTTAGATCGCTATCCAAGATCGATTGAAACGTGCCTCGTGTTAAGAAACTTGTCCCGTGCCAAGGCGTAAATTATACTGAACCAGTATACCCGCGACACGACGTAAGCATCGAGTAGAGGATTTTGTGTTCCAATGGATCTAGTGGTACCGATAGCTACGCTTGGGCTAGATTCGAAATTCGATGGTATGGCTTGCCCTCAGGAAGTCTCGAGGATGAGACTTTTTCGGAGTGGTGGATGATGTAATACCCTGTTCCGCTCAAGCGGACTGCCGATTCAAACGACAAAGTGCAAACGTCCCGACCTGCCTCCTTCAGCGAGGCAACTCGTTTGAGGCAAGGATATCCAGACATGGTCCCTACAGGAGTTCGGCTTAGGCTTTCAGAGGCTCGCTTGCAGTATCACTCCACCGAGGCGGATCATCGCTAAGGTGGGTGGCTACGGTAAACTTGTCTTTGCTTAGCCAGCACACATAAAATACGGAAGGATACATGCTAGTCGCTAGGTGAATCACCCCCTGCATGCTAATAAGAGTCCAACGCACCTAGCTAAGGGAATAATCCCAACTTGTACTGCTTGTCGCTAGAACATGGAAATAAAATATTGCTTATATGTTCAGACCCTCGCATGTTACCTTTGCCTCGTGCAACTGGACCCGCTATGCCTCGAATAGAATGACACAAACGTATATTCAGAAGTGCACTGTTCACTCCCTAACACCGCACAACCCTAGATAACTTCGCTCGGAAAGGCCCCGTACGGTTTCGCTCGGCTTACCTTCGGGCCCGAGTGAACTTGAATGCTTAAGTTATACAAGTGCATGCTTGCCTGCTTTTATGTATTGCCTAGTTTCAATGCTTGCTGCATAACTATGCCCCGACCGTAAAATACTCTGCTTGTCATGCATTCATTTAGGTTCTCCTCGGAAGACTACCTGATAGTCGTTCCGTGCATGAATAAACCTGAATGTACCTGGGACCGTTAGGTCGCTAAGGCAATTCCCGAACCAGGGAACTTGCACCAATCATGTGATCCAAGAATCCCTGCTCATTGAGCAATACTGTCCTGTACTAAATCAAATGGCTCATGGAGCCGATACTCTACATTTAGAGTAATCCTGATCCTGCCACAACAAGTTCAATATATATATATATCTCCTGACTTGAACTCGTTCCATGAAACTTGTTCTATATATATATATCCTGCTTAAAACTTGTTCCTGTTCCTGACCCGAAACCTGAAGACTAGAGACTTGCCCGGTCACAGGACAACTTGTAACAAAACAAGGTATAGTTCCGCGGACGGTTGCTGGGGCACTGGCACCGATCCGATCCGGACGGAACTCCTGAGTAGTCGCCTGCTTCGAGCGGAATGTTGTGCAATGCCTCCTGTTTTGCTTATGCATTATTTCGATAAGAGACTACGCCGTCCACTAATGGCGTCGTGCCAGTGACCTCCTGTTCATATAGATAAGTCATCCTCGCTTAGCGGCTATCCGCGTGCGAGTCACTGCATCGCATCAAGAATAACTAAACACCTGAACGATCTTGTTATAACAACACTTGTGCATAAAGAGCACTTGATCATCGTATGCAATACTCCTGATGTATCCTGTAACCCGTATATCCATAACGGGATCTCGCACTGAAACGCTTGTGATTGCATATGCTTGCTCTGAATGCTTATACATGTTTATGCTTGATTTAACATGGTTTGCCTTGGACAGGGAAGGACAAATGGTAAGTTGGTAAGTCTCACCGCGTTTCCTCTCATGTCGCACGGCGCACTGCCACACGGATTAGGCTATTCAAATCTTGCATGAAACTGATCCTAAGACAACTAGAAAGATAACTTAATAGTTGTGCACAGAACCTTTATTACGTGTTTGGATTTGTCGAACGGGCGAGTAGCCTCCCCACCAGTGCATTCATGTACTGATAACCCACCAGATTGCTTGCAGGGTGCGGGAGAACCTCGTTTGGTGCGGATGCCTCCTTCGTGCGTGCTAAGGCGTGGAGTTCAACTCAGAAGCCTTGGAATGCTACGTCCGGAACTGAAGCACTTATACAAGACATAATGTTGGAACATCGCCTCGCCTGAATATCGCCTCGCCTGAACATCACCTGAACATTCCTGTATATCATCCATAAATGTAGCCACTTGGCACGCTTTTATGTTTCAGAGAGAGAGCTCGAGCGACTTGTAATCTCGGCTATACGCTGCATGTAACACTTGTTTCAATATGAATAAAAGAGCTTGCTTTACTTCAACTTGCGTTTCAATGCTTTCGTTATATTGTCGACTCAGTGAACCTGTTACCATCGCCTATCCATTCATGATTCTGCTGCACTCGGACAATCTGTGCGACTCTGTGGCTTAGAACTCTTATCGCCAGCCAACGAACCTCGGCCTTGCACGGGCGCAACCCCAGGCCCATGCGGCATCACGTCCCCCGAAAGCTCGACTCGGGCCATACGATTAGCTCCCCTTCCTCCCTCGCGCCCGTCGAACGGGCGCGGTCATACACGTCCGGTGCGCCGAGGCACGGTGATTCGTGCCCGGTTCGTTAAATCTCGACCGCACGGGGCGGGGGCAGGGCGGAGCGGCGGCCCGGGCGGGACCGGGGCGTGACACCAGAGGCGAGTACCTCTCTCTGTTAGTTTTTATTTCATGATATTGTATATATCACTTGTTCTATAACTGAGATACTTGACTCTGACACATTGTTACACGGACTGGTACTATATGGATCATGTCAGGAGATATTATCCTCTACCGTGTTCAACGGGTACTCCTTACACATGTATTTTATTGTGTTCATCGGGTATTATTTTATGTGCTTCATGTGCAATCACTATTTTGTGTGCTAGTGTGACTATATCATATTCATGTGCATAACATGTCATGATTGGATCCATGAGTATTGGTTGGGGAGGGAGAGTAGAAGTTGGTTATGTGATCAAGCCCTATTTACCTCATGTGTATGTCAATTGTACACCTCACGTATAATCAAGTTACCCTATTTACCTTATGTGCAACCTAAGTCGATCACATAACGAAATTGCGTTATAAACCACATAGCTAGTATTCCATTTTCTCTACTACCAGTTATTTTTATAATCCCTGTATTAATCTTTCCAGTTTATATTGTACTTATCTGCCTGTTCCATCTATATATTTTTATTTCTAGTTACTTGTGCATCTTGTATTCTTTTCTATTGCTTGTCATGTATTCTCTACCATGTATTTAGAATTATTTTCAAAGTTTTGTACTTCGCTCCAATCATGATTGGATATATTTTAAAGATGATTGGCTAGAGGAGCTGTGTCCCACTAATTACGGGTCGCAGAAAGGTGAGCCACTAGAGGGTACTTCCCTAGAGCAGGAGGACTTTAGTGCCAGTGACTGAGGAGGCTTAGACATTTATTTTTAGACCTTGTATTAGTCTAATTATTAGACTTTTAGCTTGTATATATATTATTTGAGACTTATATGGTGCCTAGACTTGTGATTTTGGACATGTGATGTATTATGACTCCTTATTCCTCTCTTCTATTCCATATCATGCTTTTATCCTACTCTAGTTTTATATTGTGATTGAGTATTGGTTAGCATTAATCATATATCATATTATTCCTCCATTCGGAGTTGAAATATCATTGATAGGTATATTATATTTATTGTGTGAGATATTTAGATAGTATTAATGACCTAGATAGCGTTCTACCACCGATGCTGCGGTGCATGATTGATGTACCCACGTACTCATACCCTTACATCGGGTACGATTTGTGACATATTTTTGTGTTGGCCTAGGTAGGTCAAGGTAGTAGTACTCAGACTTAGAGTATTACTACATGCTTGCTATAGGAAATAGGACTTAGGATCTAGGATAAGAAGTAAATTCAATCACAACTAGAAAACATTTCTAATCTTTTAATTTTGCAATCTTTATCATTCTGAATATTAATTTCTTTAAAATATTACTGTCCTTCTTTGATGATATCGTATCTTGCGCAATATTGACTTTTTTCTTTTAATCTGTCTTCAGGATGCCTCCGAAGATCAGATTCATTCGCTCGGGAGCAGCGGCAGCTTCCTCAGCTACTTTTCGGCCTGCTGCGGAGAGGGCAGCAGCTACTACGGCTTCTTCTCCAGTTGAGAAGGTCGTCTCACCAGTCCAGGTAGGGGTTTTAGCAGAAGCCTTTGGGGGTGCTCCTCCTCCAGTTTTGAGGACAGTCCCAGCTATTTCTGAGGGACTTCCCCCATAACCTCCAGTACTAGTGGATGCTACGCAGTTATTCGCACTTTTCAGATAGATGATGGAGGCCCAGAGGGCCCAGGCCGAGGTACAGCATCGACAGTCCGACGTGATGAGACAGTGCATTTAGAATGCCCACCAGGTGGCCATTGCAACAGTCAGAAGAGGAGCTCCTTCGCAGCCACAGGATGCACAGCCCAGGCCGGGCAACATACAAGACTTTAAGAAGTTGGATCCCCGCAACTTCCAGAAGACAGAGGGTATTATGTATGCTGATGATTGGCTTGAGCTCATCGAGCGCATCATGCGCTTATCCCGTCTAGCAGAGGATCTGAAGGTGGATGCGACAGGGTTGCAGATATCAAACATTGATAGTACCTGGTTCCGGAATGAGTCACAGATTACCGATCCAGGATTGACATGGAAGGACTTCAAGGACTTGTTTAGGAAGAAGTTCTTTCCGCCTACAAAGAGACTAGACTTGGAGCGACAGTTCCAGAACCTTCATCAAAAGAATATGTCGGTCGAGGAGTATGCCGCAAAGTTTGGCAGATTAACTAGATATGCTGCATTCGAGTGCCTGAGATTCGGGCAAGTCGATTCAGAGAGGGCCTGAACTGGGAAGTGAAGGCTCTCATTTACTTGAGCCATGAGACATATGCAGCTATCCTGAAGGAGGCCCACAAGGTCGAGAGAGACCTAAGTTTGAGGCCCAAGAGGGACCGGGAGATCTTCGGTGGCAGCAGCAGTGCGGGTCCAGCCAAGTGACCCCATTTCCAGCAACAGAGACAACAATATTTCTCGTCGATCAGAGCACCAATACAACAGGTGCACCAGATGCAGAGACCAGCTTAGCTGGCTTCTACTTGACCTTTCTGCAAGAAATCAGGGCATGGGGGGATATTTGCAGAAAAAGGCTGGGCCAATATTTGTTTTGTGGCTTAGTAGACCACCAGCTGAGGGATTATCCCAAGACTTTAGTTCGATCAGCTCAGGATGGAGCTCCAGTTCAGAGAGCACCCGCAAGGCCACCTGTGGGTCAGAAGAGAGGACCTCCATTGCAGACACAGTAGCAGAGGTTTGTACAGCACCAGCACATCAGAGAGGTGTACAGCAGGGGCAAGTTTTTGCTTTGACTGTTGAGGAGTATCACCCTCACTTTTCCAACTAGGGATAGTTTGGTAATTTGGCATGTGTATTTATTTTTTAGGAATAAATATTAATATTAGGGTACTATAAATATTTAATTAATGCTTGTATTAATTAATTATTTATTAGTATGCTATATAATTATCTGTGACTTATATTATTTATTTATAGTTTGGAGGCTAGCCTATTACTAGACTTAACACATGTAAATCCAATTAAACTTGTCATGACAACTAGTGAGCCCAACATGGGCCCAAGCCTAATAGTCCATTCTCACTAATTAATTAGGAGGATTAGACTTAATTTGGATTAGTTAGAAGTCTTCCCATTATATCCTCCTTAATTACCCTTCATAATTAACCCTTGTAGGACAATTTAGACCTTACCAAGTTGCTTAGGAGAGGGGACAAGGGCCGGCTACTATTAGAGAGGCTCTTCTCTCTCTCTCTTCTCATTTGTATTTTATTTTGATCTCCAATTCTAGATCCCCAAATTCTTATTCTTTCCTCCATCAAATTTTCTCTCAATTTTTTCACATTCCCTCTCATTTCCATCATTAGAAGAACTTTGGAGCATGGAGAGGCAAGGAGCACAAGGAGGAGGAGCTTTGGTAGAGATCGTGTCCGTAGCGTGTCCATTGTGCTTTTTATTAGAAATCTATCTCCCAATTGGTAATTTCTGAATTCCTCTTTATTGTAGCTTTCAAATCATGCCTTGGACCTTTAGGAACATCCCAATGGCATAAGTCTACCTATAGGAACAAGTTCTAGATCAATTGTTTATGTATTATGAATTCTATATAGTAATTTGTGTGTATTTTTAGGAAATTTCAGGATTGACACATCAAATGTGTGTCATGAGACCAATTTAGTCAATTGGACTTTGATCAGAGTTGTGGGACTAGATACGTGTCCATAAATGAATATATGTTGACCGGATCATGGTATTTTGAGATACAGTGTGATACAGAGCTCATTTGGGTATTTAGTGAGTATATCTTATTCACATAGTTGTGTGTTTGTATACTGGTAACCATGTGACTGTGAATTATGACTGAGACATGATTGATGTGTTAAATATGGTCCAGTAGCAACAACGCAGTGGGGCAACTGATATCTGAAGGAGCAGTATTCCAGTTGAGTGTGGAGAATCAGATGTCTGTTATTGAGACAGTAGAGGTTTGGTTGTAGCTGCAAAAATTAATTATTTTGTGCTCAGGTATCAGTTATGAGAAATGGGGGTTTGGCTTTGTGGGGAGATTATACATAACAGGTTAGAGTGCTCCCCCGAGAGAGGAAATGAACCCAGTTGAGTACTGGGGATCTATCTGATGCGGTATCAGATATTGTTGATACAGCATTTAGAAGAGGGCTCGGGATTCAGGTATTGAAGAGGAGTGTGACAGTATATTATGTGCACTGTTAGTTGGATAATGTAACATCAGCAGGGTGGTATTGCATATCAGTGTTTTGTGTCTATTATCAGTTAGTTTATTGATACAATTAATGTTAGTATTAGATTATATGTGTATCAGAGAGGATAGAGTTTTTGAGTATCAGAAAGTGAACAAGGAATCAACAATGATTGTTCAGATGGGTACTGTAATAGGAATACAGTGGTACATTGATACATAGTAGTGTTGAGAAGGTTAGGTTGGGAAGTTAGGTACCAGTTCTTATGAAGCAAATAGGATAATGGTTAGGGGTCAGTTAGGCATTTTAGTGTCAGATGTTAGTGACTGTTAGTTCAGTGAAGTTATTTGTTAGTTGATACTGAAGGTATTAGTTAGTTCCAGTCTTGGGTTACCAATTAGTATGGATATGTTAATGAGTATAAGTTAGTTATATATTTAATAGCAGAAGTTCCCTAATAGTAGTATATAGAAACTGTTAGTATTAGTAAGAGTTAGAAGTAGAGTTAGCACCTAGTATAATAGTGAGTAGGTATAGATATCAGTTATTTTGTGGGTAGTTAATTAGGTGTTATAGATGGTATAGGTATTACATTATTTGAGCAATAGTATAGCTAAATAAGCTAGTGTTAGCTGATTAATGATCAATATGAACCTAAATCCTTAGTGTGGACCTAGTATTGGCCTAGAAATAAATTCTAGTGCATCTTTTAACTTAATTATCTTTTATTACACCAAATTAACTTGATATTCCTCTATAGGGTTGTGTGACACCAGCTCGGACACCGAGTTACCCTTTTTGCTCTGGACCAGAGGTGAGTACATCTCTCTGTTAGTTTTTATTTCATGATAGTATATACATCACTTGTTCTAGAACTACGCACTTGATTCTGACACATTATTATACGGACTAGTACTATATAGATTCCGTCAGGAGATGTTATCCCTTACCGTGTTAAGAGGGTACTCCTTCACATGTATGTCATCATGTGCACCGGGTATTAATTTTTATGTCCTTAATGTGCGTCCACTATTTTGTGTGCTAGTGTGACTATATCGTATTCATGTGCGTAACGTGTCGTGATTGGATCAATGAGTATTAGTTGGGGAGGGAGAGTAGAAGATGGTTATGTGATCAAGCCCTATTTATCTTATGTGTATGTCAATTATACATCTCAAGTATAATCAAGTTACCCTATTTACCTCATGTGCAACCTAAGCCGATCATATAACGAATTTGCACTCTAAACCACATAACTAGTATTCATGTTCTTCTACTTGTAGTTTATTTCTACATTACAGTATTTACTTTCCAATTATTTAGTGTGATTATTTGCCTATTCTCACATGTATTTCCTATTTCTTAATACTTCTGCATCTCGTATTCTTTCCTATTACTCGTTATATATGCTTTACCTTGTATTTAGAGTTGCTTTCAGAGTTTTGTACTTTGCTCCTTTCCTGATTGAATATATTTTTCAGATGATTGGCTATAGGAGCTGCATCCCACTTATAACGGGCCACAGGATGGTGAGCCACTAGAGGATACTCCCCTAGAGCAGGAGGGCATAGTACCCGTGATCGATGAGGCCTAGATATATACTTTTGGACTTGTACTAGTCTTATTTTGGACTCATTGTATGTGTATATATTATTTTGGAGAGTTGTTGAGCCTAGAGTTTTGGACTTGTGGATGTATTGTGACTCATATTTCTCTTTTATTCCATATCGTGCTTTCATCCTCCTTAGTTGATATTGTGATTATGTATTGTGTACCAATATTATATTATTATATAGTTCCTCCAATTGGAGTTGAGATAGCATGACAAGTACCCTTATTATATTGTGTGATATATTTAGATAGTTATATTGCCTTCGACAGCATTCTACCGCCGATGCTGTGGCATAGGCTGGACGTACCCATGTACTCGTACCCTTATACTGGGTGTGGGTCATGACACATTTTTATTGGTGGCCCATTCAGGTCCTCGAGGTCGCAACTAGTGTGATATCGTAGTAGTGCTCACTTAGAATATTACTACAAGCCTGCTATAGGATATAGGATTTAGGATCTTGAATGAGAGTATACTCAATCACAACTAGAAAATATTTCTAATTTATCAATTTTGCTATCTTTATCATTCTGAATATTGATTTCTTTAAAATATTACTGTCCTTCTTTGATGATATCTTATCTTGCACAGTATTGACTTCTTTGTTTTAATCTGTCTTCAGGATGCCTCTGACGATCAGATTCATTCTCTCGGGTACAACGACAACTTTCTCAGCTACTTCCTGGCCTGTTGCGAAGAGGGCAGCAGCTACTACTGCTTCTTCTCCAGTTGAGAGGGTCGCCTCACCAGTCCAGGTGGGGGCCTTAGTAGCCGCTTTTGGGGGTGCTTCTCCTCCAGTTCTGAGGATAGTCCTAGCTACTTTCAAGGGACTTCCACCCCCACCGCCAGTGCCAATTGATGCTACACAGCTGTTCGTACTATCCAACATATGATGGAGGCCCAGAGTGCCCAGGCTGAGGTACAGCATAGGCAGACTGATATGTTGAGACATGGTATTGAGAATGCCCATCAGGTGAATATTACCGCAGGGGAGAGGACGATGCCACCACAGCCGCATAAGGTACAACCCAGGTCTGATACCATACAAGATTTCAATAAGTTGGATCCTCGGCCGTTCAAGGGGACAGAGGGCATTTTGTATGCAGATGACTGGTTGGAGAACATGTAGCACGTCATGTGCTTATTCCGTCTTGTAGAGGATCTGAAGGTGGAGGTAGCGGGACTATAGATGATGGACATTGCCAGTACTTGGTTCAGGAATGAGCTACATATTGCCGATCCGGGACTGGGTTCAAGGTCTTGTTCAAAATGAAGTTCTTTTCACCCACCGAGAGACTTGATTTGGAGCGAAAGTTCCAGAACCTTCACTAGGGAAACAGGTCGGTAGAGGAGTATGTCGCGAAGCTCGACCGATTAGGAAGATATACAGACTACTTGGTGAGGGATCCTGAGATCTGGGCGAGTAGATTCAAAGAGGGTCTGAATTAGGAGGTGAGGTCTCTCATTTCCTTGAGCCATGAGGCATACACAGATATCTTGAGGGAGGCCCACAAGGTCGAGAAAGACCTGAGTTTGAGGCCCAAGAGGGACAGAGATATCTTTGGTGGTAGCAGCAGCGCGAGTCCAGCCAAGAGGCCCTATTTCCAGCCACGGAGGCAACAGTTCTCTGTGCCTATCAGAGCACCAATACAGCAAACACACCAGGTACAGAGGCCAGCCCAACTAGCTCATGTTTGCCCCTTCTGTAAGAAGTCAGGGCATGGGTGGAATGTTTGCAGGAAAAGGCTTGGTCAGTTTTTTTGTGGCTCAGTAGATTACCATCTTAGGAATTATCCCAAGAAGTTAGCTCGTACAACTCAGGACGTAGCCCCAATTTAGAGAATACCCGTGAGACATACAGCGGGTCAGCAAAGAGGACCTCTATTGCAGACACATCAACAAAGGTTCATATCGCACAAGCACCAGCAGAGAGGTACACAGCAGGGGTGAGCTTTTACCTTGACCGTGGAGGAGACAGAACCGGTCGAATATGTTATAGCAGGTTCAGTATTACTTGATTTTTTTCCAGTATATACTTTATTTGATTCTGGTGCTTCACATAGTTTTGTTTCTGTATCCTTTGCTTTGAAGCACCATTTAGAGGCTGAACCGTTGGCTAGGACTTGCAAGATCACGACCGGGGGTGGCATTATCCTGGTCAGTGATGTTTGTAAGGATGAGAGAGTTTTATTGGGAGGTCGAGAGTTGAGTATGTGTCTACTCGTAATGCCGCTTCCGAGTTATAACTTAGTACTCGAGATGGATTGGTTGAGTAGGCACTATACTGGTATAGATTATCATAGAGGCAGAGTATTATTCAGATCGCCAGGAGAGCCAGAGTTTGAGATTGCCAGAGTTGCAGCAACGCAGAGTGAGGATGCCTTTTATGGAGCTATGGTAGCAGACAAGGAGTTGCCACATCCTTTGATTGTGGAGAATATAGATATTTTCCCGAAGGAGTTATCTGGTTTGCCGCCAGACCGAGATATGGAGTTCTCTATAGACTTGGTGCCAGGCGCACAGCCGATATCTCAGCACGGCTATAAAGTCAACAACAGCGAACTGGCTAAATTAAAGAAGCAGGTGGATGAATTATAGGATAAGGGCTTCATCAGGTCCAGTTCGTTACCATGTGGTGCTTCAGTATTATTTATACCAAAGAAGGATGGGTAGGTACGCATGTGTATCGACTGCAGGGCTCTAAATAACCTCACTATCAAAAATAAATATCCGTTACCGCGGATTGACGATCTCTTCGATCTGCTGAGCTGAGCGAAGGTATTTTAAAAGATAGATTTGAGGTCAGGGTACCATCAGTTGAAAGTGAAGAAGGACGATATTCCGAAGACAAATTTTAGGACTCGGTATGGGTAGTTTGAGTTCTTGATGATGCCATTTGTATTGACTAATGTCCTGACGGTATTCATGAACCTGATGAATAAGGTATTCCATCAGTATCTAGATCAGTTTATAGTGGTGTTTATTGATGATATATTGATATATTTGAAGATCTCGGAGGAGTATGAGAAGCACCTGAGGATAGTATTGGAGACACTCAGGAAAGAGAATCTTTATGGCAAGTTGTCAAAGTGTGAGTTCTTCCGAGACAAGGTTGAATTTTTTGGGCATGTGGTGAAAGAAGATGGGATCTTAGTGGACCCGCAGAAGATATCAGCAGTTGAGTCGTGGTATACCCCGACTTCAGTGGCAGAGATCATTAACTTTTCTGGATTGGCAGGCTACTATCGGAGGTTTGTACAAGATTTCTCCAGGATTGCAGCACCAAT
Source organism: Iris macrosiphon (assembly GCA_036927795.1). NCBI lineage: Eukaryota > Viridiplantae > Streptophyta > Magnoliopsida > Asparagales > Iridaceae > Iris > Iris macrosiphon. The sequence continues at coordinate 80,593,111 of JAYESA010000014.1, read as the reverse complement.
GACTAGGCTGACCAGGAAGGACGTGGAGTTCATTTGAACGGAGGAGTGTTAAGCCGCCTTTGAGGACCTGAAGAAGAGATTAACGATAGCTCCAATATTGACGTTGCCATCGAGGACAGGAGAATTTTCCGTTTATAGTGATGCTTAGGGTAACGGTTTAGGATTTGTGTTACAGCAAAATGGGAAGGTGATTGCCTATGCTTCCAGAAAATTATACCCACATGAGAAGAATTACCTTACACACAGCTTGGAGTTAGCAGCGATCATTTTTGCTCTCAAGATGTGGAAGCACTACTTGAATAGAGAGCGTGTAGAGATTTTTACAGACCATAAGAGCTTGAAGTATATGTTTACACAGAATGAGCTCAACATGAGGCAGAGACGATGGTTAGAGCTGATGAAGGACTTCGACATCACTTTGTAATACCATCCAGGGAAGGCCAACGTAGTCGCTGATGCCTTGAGAAGGTATCCAGTGGCTATGTACTTGACTAGGGACAAATATTTTTTAGCCGATCTGGATAGTTTGGGTATTGAGGTGCTAGTTCCAGGTGTCGAGGCACAGATATAGGAATTATAGATACAGTCAGAGTTGATGGACTAGATCAGGGCCGCACAGTTTGAGGATGAGTCTCTTAGGAGTATCAAAGCGCATGTTCGGATGGGATTGACAGAGGACTTCACTATTGCAGAAGATGGATCATTGCGACATGGTACCAAATTATGCGTGCCGAGTGAACTATTGCACGAGAAGTTTCTTCAGAAGGTGCATCGATCTCAGTACTATATGCATCCTGGTGCCAACAAGATGAATAGAGACATGAGGGAGTATATTTGGTGGTATATTATAAAGTGGGAGGTGGCGAGCTTCGTATCCAGATATCTGGTATGCCAGCAGGTAAAGGTGGAGAGACAGAGGCCAGGTGGTTTGCTTCAGCCTTTACCCATTCTAGAGTAAAAGTGGGAGCATGTGACGATGGACTTTATATCAGGGCTTCCGTGTTCTCCAGGTGGTAGAGATGCAATTTAGGTCATCGTTGACAGATCGATCAAATCAGCTCACTTTTTGCCATTCAAAGTAGGTACGTCTATGGAGAAGCTTGCAGAGATATATGTGCGACAGATAGTCAGATTACATGGAGTTCCTGTGAGCATCATCTCGGATCGGGTTAGTCGCTTCATATCATATTTCTGTAGGAGTTTGTAGGCTACCTTGGGCACCTATCTCAAGTTTAGTACCGCATATCACCCCCAAATGGACGGGCAGTCGAAGATGACTATTCAGACTCTCGAGGATATGCTTCGCACTTGTATTTTGGACTTTGGAGATTCTTGGGAGGATCACCCTCACCTGGTAGAGTTTTCTTATAATAATAGCTACCAGGCCAGCATCGAGATGTCACCATTTGAGGTGTTGTGTGGACGAAGATGCCGCGCTCCGTTATCATGAGATAATATTGGTGAGAGAGCCTTATTGGGATCGAAGATGGTTGTAGATGCAGTTGAGAAGGTGAAGCTTATTAGAGATAGACTTCGGATGGTGCAAGACAGACAACGACATTAGGCTAACAGCCATCGGAGACCATTGGAGTTTGAGGTATAGATTTTGTTTTTTATTGGTTGTCATTGCTTGTTATAGTTAGAGTGCTAAGGCTGTGTTTCGTGCTAAGTTGGTGATCTGGTGTTCTTGGGGATTTCTTTTACATGGGGAACAATTCGCTTTGGTGGAGGCGAGAAGCTTATTCCACGGTACATCAGACCCTTTAGTATTCTTGAGAGGATCGATGAAGTAGATTACAGACTAGACTTGCCGCCTACAATAGAGGGAGTGCACAATGTATTCCATGTGTCACAACTGAGACGGTATGTGGCATATCCAAATCATGTATTGGACTACTCGGAGATTCAGGTGGGTCTGACTCTCAGTTATCCAGAGTAGTCAGTGGAGATTCTGGATCGCAGGAAGAAGGTGCTATGGAACCAGACGATTCCTTTGGTATGCGTCGCGTGGAGGCATCACTCACCAGGAGAGTCTACCTGGGAGCGAGAGGCCGAGATGCGCAAGCGATATCCTTGTATGTTTGAGCCGTGAGGTATAATTCTTTCTTGCTTGCTGTGTTATTTTGTAGATAGTTCCTTCCTTAAATTTCGAGGACAAAATTTTCTAAGGTGGGTAGGTTTGTCAACCTCACTTTTTCAACAAGGGATAGTTTGGTAATTTGGCATGAATATTTATTTTTTAGGAATAAATATTAATATTAGGGTGCTATAAATATTTAATTGATGATTGTATTAATTATTTATTTGTTAGTATGCTATATAATTATCTGTGACTTGTATTATTTATTTATAGTTAGGAGGCTAGTCTATTAGTAGACTTGACACATGTGAACTTTATTAGACTTTTCATGATAATTAATGAGCCCAACATGGATCCAAGCCCAAAAGTCCATTCCCACTAATTAATTAGGAGGATTAGACTAAATTTGGATTAGTTAGAAGCCTTCCCATTATACCCTCTTTAATTACCCTTCATAATTAACCCTTGTAGGGCAATTTGGACCTTACCAAGTTGCTTGAGAGAGGAGGCAAGAGCCGACCACTATTAGAAAGGCTCATCTCTCTCTCTCTCTCTCTCTCCTTATTTGTATTTTATTTTGATCCCCAATTTTTCATTCTTTCCTCCATCAAATTCCCTCTAAATTTCTTCACATTCTCTCTTATTTTCACCATTAGAAGAACTTTGGAGCTTGGAGAGGCAAGGAGCACAATGAGGAGGAGCTTTGGTGGAGAGATCGTGTCTGGAGCGTGTCCATTGTGCTTTTTATTAGAAATCTATCTCCCAATTGGTAATTTTTGAATTTTTCTTTATTGTAGCTTCCAAATCATGCCTTGGATCTTTAGGAATACCCTAATGGCATAGGACTACCTATAAGAACAAGTTCTAGATCAATTGATTATATATTATGAATTCTATGTGATGATTTGTGTGTATTTTTGGAGAAATTTTGGGATTGACACATCAAGTGTGTGTCATGAGACCAATTTAGTTAATTGAATTTCGATCAGGGTTATAGGACTAGATACTTGTCCACAAATAGATACATTTAGACTGTATCTGTCATGACCCGCACCCAAAATTTGGGCATAAGCCATGGGTACGTCCAGCCTATGCCACAAAATCGGCGGTAGAACAATGTCTAGGTCTCAATACTACTAAACATAACTAATAAGATAACTTGTCAATAATCTCAACTCCATAAGGAGGACAATGAATAAATTATTAATCAATAATTCATACTATACTCAATCATAATAAATATAAGAGGTAGATGACACGATAAGATATAAAAGATAAGGAAGTACCGACATAAGTCAAGCACAAAAACCTAAATACAATAATAATATAGAGTCTAGCTATCCCAACATAAATAGTCTCAACAATAATACAATCGAAGTCTCAAGTTTAGAACAAATAAATACAGAGATATCTAGACCAAGGAGCTGTCTAAACAACTTTGGGTGGTGTCTCCTCTAAGGAGAGTGACTCCTCTAGAATCTAAGGTACGTAGTCTCCCTATACTCCTGGGCCATAGTGAGTAGGACAGAAATCCTCAAGGTCCTTTAAAAAATGTTATCCAGTCAGGATTGGAGCAAAGCACAAGCATTAAACATCAGTTTCATTTATATTGACAAAAAATATAAGACAGTGTAAGAAAATACAAGATGAAGAAATACTAAAAATAAGGAATATTGGAGATATCTAATTAGCAATAGTACTAACTAGCAATGAACAGATATATGTGAATGCTAGAAATGAGTGAACTGGAAATAAATAATAGAAATTCTAGCTAAGTGTTGTGAAATATTAGTTTACTATGTGATCGACTTGGGACTAGATCGGGCTTCTTATATATGATTGGCTATGATACATGTGAGGTCAGGCCGCCCGAGGATGAACAAGCTACGGATTAAGCTAAGCGCAAGGTTCTGAAAGAAAGAACAAGCAACTAAGAAAGCCGTTGCTATTAGCGCACATGTTCAATCTTTTTTTAGCGGTTTCCCCAGAGATCTTTATCATTAACGCAACCTTTATTTTGCTCATTCATGGAGTTCTCGATTCAATATCAATGGAAGCCCAAAGAAGTGAGGTACCCAAATAATGATAGATATGTCAAAAGCAGGATCAAAAATTCATTCATATCGGTAATTCCATAAGAAGAAAAAGAAGAAAACTGTGGGTCTGTTGAATTTCAAGTTTTAGGGTCTAGCAATAAGATACAGAGACTCACTTTACATTTGAAATTACATAAAAAAGATTTTTTATTGCAAAGAGGTCTACGAATAATTCTGGAAAAAGAATAATGGAAACAGGGCTAATACCGATTCCTGGACCTGGTGAATTCAACCTGCCCATCTTCCTTCAACGGCAACCTACTTGAAACCTCGAAAATGGATTCTTTCGAGAGTTGCATATCTGAAGACACGGGTTCTCGCTCAGGTTCTGCATTTCAAGTTCGTTATCCTAACCCTCTCCGCTGCTCTACCGGGAGCCTGGCCAACCATCTGGTTAGCTATGATGCGAGCAATAGTCAGGCTAATCATATATAACAGGCTATAAGGCATATAAATGGTCAGGCTACACCCTACTTGATGTGTGGGGTGAGCTATGAAGCATGTAAAGTAGGGTATGATCACATAATCTTGCTAATATTTTCCCGTCTCCAGCTAGCACGATGGATTTCAATCACGACTCCTAATGACAAGTATCTATGATACTAGTCCGTGTATCCACAGTGTCAGAATCAAGCATACACTACAACTATAATCCTAGAAATGATCAACATAATAAAAACTGTCAGAGAATATACTCGCCTGTGGTCCTGAGCAAGGTGTAAGGATCGATGCCCAAGCAGGTGTCACAAAGACCTATATATGGTATGTTGCATTAATACAAGGTTCAGAAATGAAAATAAGTTTAATTGATGCAATTCTAGGTCATAAGGCCATTTCTAAGTTAAACCGACTAATTCTAGGTCGTAAGAGTCTAACACTAGGATACCAAGTTAATGCACTATATACTATAATAATTGATGAAATTAGGATACCTTGGCCTTGCACCAATGCGTATCTCACTACCTACACACCCATCTCGATTCTCAAGCCCAATACCTTGGTATCGACCCATTATCTTAACATTACCTTGGTATTCCAAGGTAATTCAACCAGCATGAATAGCTAATACCCAAATCAACTATACTTGCTAATTGTATATAACTACATACGTAGATATATATAAATAGCTACTATATACTAATCACTTAAACCAATTAACCCAATACCTACACTAACATAACCTTAGCTACCTTAGTAAACTAACCCACATATACACTGATATCTGATACCCTGCAGGTCCTGTGTTCATACTGCATTCACTGTGTAGTGGCCACACTATGCTGATAACTAAATTGCACACATTGCTGTGCTGATACTGAACTACCTAATTCTCACTGTGCAGTGTGCACTGCCTGCACTCTATTCAATGCACCTTATACACTGCACATCATACACCATACCAAACTATAGTGTCACATCCCTATCTACACTCACACACTAACTGTAATATGCCAACTAATCTGGCTGTGCTTAAGCTGAGCACCTCACTGATGCCACTGCCTTGATGCACATCACAGTCCTACACATATACATCTAAACTTAGGAAGCAACATAAAGAGATATTTGATACCCACATATAAACAACTAACACTGAACTGATACTGTATTCAGTTCAATATCTCACAAACACACAACACATAAACATCGACACATACACTACTGAACCTGCTCACTCACTCACGCACTGGAAACTGATACACTAACCAACTAACTAATACACAAAATCCTGATACACTGATACTAACCAACTAAACTAAACCAAATACCCAAATTTATGCTATCCCAATCTAAACCCAGTTACCCAACCTTGCTGATATTGCTAACTTAGTGAAGCTCAATGGGGGACTGTTCTGATACAGAGCTGATATTGCTGCTGCCAATGCTTGGTTGATGCCTCGCTGTATAATGAGTTGAGACTGCACAGTTGATGTGCAATGCTCGAGGTGAATACACTGTCTAGGTCTCCCCATCCTAGTGTCACAGATACCTATAAGTATCAGATAGCCTTTATAGTACATAGGTACTCCTAATACATACACTCACTACACCCACATAACTGAATATCCCAGTGCACAGGTACTCCTCTAAGCACATACCTCCATGTATCTATAATTGATACACACCACAGTATAACAACACACTCACAATACAGTATCAATTAATAAGGATACACTAATACACACACACTACACTCACTCACTGATACAATACCAAACTTGTTGTCACAGCAACTGTTGCTACCCGTAGTGGCTCATACCCTATGCACATAGTGCTACTGTTGAATATCTCATTCCCTACTCTCTACTCAGGTCCTAACCCCTTGTGTCTACAACTGAATATCCAACTTTAGCCTCACATGAACCAAATACTGATACATTATCAATGCACTCCCAGTGCACACTGTGCACACCACAGTAAACCTGATTCCCCAACTACACTGTCACACATTGAACTACAATGACTGAGGAAACCGATTCCCACATAGTGCCATAATATATATACACATATATACATCATTACATATACATATATATATATCCACTACATATGAATTAGACTATATAAATATGTATGCTTCCTATTAATCATTTTATCAAGCACCTAGTGTGCACAACTCTAGGATACTCTTGATTCACCATGAATCCTCATGCATAAATCCCAAATAACAATTAAACATCTATATATATATATATATATATATATATATGATTAGGGTTATAAAAACTAGGGGAAATGCATCCTTAAAAACCAAAAACTCCCAAATTCATATGACACCATGAAGGAATCATCAAGAAACCAATAGAGATTCATGCTCTCCCTTAATAGTCATTCCTAAATCAATGGGTGAGCTCCTAATGGCCATACACAAGATTAAAACAAAAATTAAATGAGGGTTTCCAGATTTTCACCTATTGGGAGATGGATTCCCAATGTAGCTTCTTCTTCTCCAAGGTTCCTTGTGCTCAAGCTTCTAGGTCTCTTTTAATGAGGGAAGAATAAGGGATATGGGGTTTAGAAATTCTGAATTTTTTGGAGAAAAAGAAGAATTTTTTTGGGGGCTATTTCTAGGGTTTCTTCATGAGTGATGAGTGGCTTTGAGGGAGGCTCCCTCAAGTTTATAGGGCCGGCCACAATATAGGGTTAAGGTTTGGGTAATGCATAATGTCTCTTTTGCCCTCCATGGCTTGTCATGAAGAGTTATTTAATTAATGAGGGGTTTAGTCTTTAGTGAGGGATTTTACTACATGCAAATTAATAGAATAGGGATTAGTCTAGTAGGTGTTTGTCTAGTCTAATACAAGGTCCATGGTCATATCAAGTCTAGTCCACTAACCCATGACATCAATGAATATAATATAATGTATATTAAATATTATGCAATTATTAACACAATAATATAAATATAGTAAATAACCAAAAAGCCCCTACTCTAGAAATGTGGTAGTGACAAGTCTACCTTCCTAAAAAAAATTTGTCCTCGAAATTGAATTTAACTAGGCATAAGAATACAATCAGACAATAAGAACTATACCTCAAGGTTCAAAGAGATACGGGTATTGCTCGCATATTTTGTCCTCCCTCTCCCAGGTTGACTCACCTGGAGAGTGATGTCTCCATGCAACACGAACCAAAGGAATAGTCTGGTTCTATAATACCTTCTCCCTACGATCCAAGATCTCTACGGGCTGCTCAGGATAGCTGAGAGTCGGACCAACCTCGATCTTCGAGTGATCTAGTACGTGACTAGGATCTGCCACGTACCATCTTAGCTGCGACACATGGAATACGTCATGTACTCCCTCTAGTGCAGGCGACAAGTCTAGTCTATAGGCCACTGCACCGACCCTCGAAAAAATATCGAAAGGTCTGATGTACCTTGGACTAAGCTTCCCGCCTCCACCAAAGTGAATCGTGCCCCGTGTCAGAGAAATTCTTAAGAGCACCAGATCGCCAACCTAGAATAAAACAGTCTTAACACGCAATCTAAAACAAAACAATCATAAACCAAAATAACAAAATCTATACCTCAAACTCCAAGGGTCTATGGTGGTTGTCGGCCCAATGTCGCTGTCTGTCCTGCGCTAGTCGAAGTCTTTCTCTGATGAGTTTTACCTTTTTGCTGCATCCACGACCATCTCTGGTCCAAACAAGGCTCTCTCTCCGACATCATCCTAAGATAACAGTGTGCGATACCTCCGTCCATATAGAACCTCGAATGGTGATATCTTGATATTGGCCTGGTAGCTATTATTGTAAGCAAACTCTACCAGGTGTAGATGATCCTTCCAAGAACCTCTGAGATCTAGAATACAAGTGCACAACATATCTTCGAGAGTCTGAATAGTCCTTTCAGACTGCCCGTCTGTTTGGGGGTGATATGCGGTACTGAACTTGGGCTGAGTGCCCAAGCTAGCCTGCAAACTCCTCCAGAAGTGGGAAGTAAAATAACTATCCTGATCCGAGATGATGCTCACAGGAACCTCATAGAATTTGACAATCTGCCGCACGTACATCTCTGCCAGCTTCTCCGTCGATGTACCCACTTTGAATGGTAAGAAGTGGGCTAATTTTGTTAACCTATCCACGATGAACCAAATCGCGTCCTTTTCTCCTGGAGAACGCAGAAGACCTGAAACAAAATCCATAGTCATGTGCTCCTACTTCCACTCTAGGATGGGTAAAGGCTGAAGCAATCCACCTGGCCTCTGTCGATCCGCCTTTACCTGCTGGCACACTAAACACCGGGATACAAAGCTTGCTACCTCACGCTTTATACCATACCACCATACGTGCTCCCTCGGATCTCAATACATCTTGTTGGCACCTGGATGCATCGAGTACTGAGAGCGATGCGCCTCCTGTAAGACCTCCTTGCGCAGCTTCCCGCTCGGCACACATATCATGGTACCGTGTCGTAAAGACCCATCATCAGCAATAGTAAAGTCTTTTGATAATAATGTCCGAACCTGTGCCCTGATACTCCTCAGAGCCTCATCATCATACTGCGTAGCTCTGATTTTGTCCATTAGCTTAGACTGTATCTGCAATCCCCATATCTGAATCTCAATACTGGGAACTAGTATCTCAATTCCCAAGCTCTCAAGATCAACCAATAAACGTCTATCTTTTGTCAAGTACATAGCCATCGGATATCTGCTTAAGGCATCAGCGACTATATTGGCCTTTCCTGGGTGGTACTGCAATAAAATATTAAAGTCTTTTATCAACTCCAACTATCTCCTCTGTCTCATGTTCAGCTCTTTCTGTGTAAATACGTACTTCAAGCTCTTATGGTCTGGGAAGATCTTCACACGCTCTCCGTACAGATAGTGCTTCCACAGCTTTAGAGCAAAGATAACTGCTGCCAACTCCAAATCATGGGTGGGATAGTTCTTTTCATGAGGACATAATTGCCTGGAAGCATAGGCAATCACCTTCTCGTGCTGCTAAAGAGCACAACCCAAACCCTTCCTTGAAGCATAACTATAGATAGTAAATCTACCTGTCCCTGATGGCAACATCAATACTGGAGCTGTCGTCAATCTCTTCTTCAGCTCATCAAATATGCCTGACAATCCTCCGTCCAAACAAAATCCACATCTTTCCTGGTTAGCCTACTCATCGGCTCTGCAATCCTGGAGAACTCTTGTACAAACCTTCGATAGTAACCTGCTAGTCCGAGAAAACTCCTGATCTCAGCTACTAAACTGGGAGTAGCCCATGACTCTACTGCCTCGATCTTCTTTGGGTTAACTGAGATTCCGTCACCCGTCACCACATACCCAAGGAATTCAACCTTGTCAAGGAAGAACTCGCACTTTGAAAGCTTTCCATAAAGCTCCTCCTTCCTGAGAGTCTCCAAGACCATCCTCAGGTGCTCTTCATGCTCCTCTGGGGTCTTCGAATACACAAGAATATCATCTATGAACACCACCACGAACTTATCAAGGTACTGGTGGAACATCTTATTCATCAAGTTCATGAATACTGCTAGTGCATTAGTCAATCCAAAAGGTATTACCATGAACTCAAACTAGCCATATCGGGTCCAAAAAGCTATCTTCAGAATGTCTTCTCTCTTCACCTTTACCTCGTGGTAGCCTGAGCTCAAGTCTATATTTGAAAATACCTTCGTTCCGCTCAACTGATCGAAGAGATCATCTATCCTCGACAGTGAGAATTTGTTCTTGATAGTGAGGTTGTTCATAGCTCTATAATTGACACACATGCATACCGTCCCATCCTTCTTTGTTACGAATAATACTGGAGCTCCCCATAGTGATGAACTAGATTTGTTGAAGCCCTTGTCCTGCAACTCCTTAACATGCTTCTTCAGTTCTGCCAGCTCGCTGTTGTTGACTCTATAGATGTGTTGTAAAATAAGCTCCACTCCTGGCACCAAGTCTATAGAGAACTCGATATCTTTGTCTGGCGGCAAACCTGACAACTCCTCTGAAAAGACATCCAGGAATTCTACTATCAAAGGATGTGGCAACTCCTCTTCTTCCATCCTGGCTCTACAAAAAGTGCCCCTGCTCTGCTCCACTACTCCTCTGGTGACCTCAGACTCTGGCTCTCCTGGCGGTCTAAATATTGCTCTGCCTCCACGATAATATATGTAGCATGGTGCCTACTCAACCAGTCCATTCCGAGTACAATATCGTATTCCAGAAGTGGCATGACGAGTAAGCACACGCTCAACTCTCGACCTCCCAATGATACTCTTCGGTCCTTGCAATAATCACTGACTAGGATAATACCTCCGCCAATCATGATATTGCATGTCCTATCTAATGGTTCCGCCTCTAAATGATGCTTAAGAGCATAAGATATAGACACAAAACTGTAAGAAGCGCCAGAATTGAATAATGCAAGTGCTGGAATATAAACAGAAGAACTGGTCCTAAAATTATATCTTCTGTTGGCTCAGCCTCCTCGGTCGTCATGGCATATGCTCGTCCCTGGGGCACACCTCTCTGCTGCTGCTGAACAAACCTCTGTTGCTGTGGCAGAAGTGGAGGTCCCCTCTGCTGGCCTTCTGGTACAGTAGGCACCCTGGTTGGTCTCCTCTGAGCGGCTGCTCCACCCTGACCTAGACGAGTCTGAATAGATGGACAGTCCCTCAACTGATGTGCTAATGATCCATAAGACAAACATATACCCAGCTCTTCCTGCAGATGTCCTTCGTGTGTCCTGCCTTCCTGTAGTATGCATACTGGACAGCGGGCTGGGTTTGCCTCTGAGGCTGCTGCTGCTGCTGAGTGTATCCTCAAGCTGGTGCCTGGTGCTGTTGATGCTGATGCTGATGCTGATACGACCTCTGTTGTTGCTAAAAGTAGGAAGGCTTGGTCGGTCCCACGCTACAACTTGCTCCTCCAGAAGTGTCTCATCCTCTCTTGGGCCTGAGGTCTAAGTCATCCTCAGCAATCTAGGCATCCATTAGAATGCCCTCGAAGGTAGCAGTATGACGTCCAGAAGTGCGAGACTTGATCTCTCTCATCAGCCCCTTCTTGAACTTCTGGAATCGATCTCCTGGGTCCCGAATCATCGACGACGCAAAATGACTTAAGCGGCAAAATTTCGTGATGTACTCGTCGACCGACATGTTCCCTTGGACCAAGTCATAGAACCGACTCTCCAAGGCTCCCAGGGCTACATCGGGAAAGAACTTCTCCTTGAAAAGATCCTTGAAAGCATCCCAAGTAAGTCCTCCAACAGTGAGTCTCGGCTCCGTATGATACCATGTCAGCGCGATATCGAACATCTGACTGCCAGCGACCTCGATCTGCAAGCTCTCCAAAATCTGTGCCAAGTGCAAGTTTCTATCTATATCCTTCAGCTAGTCGTCAGTATAGAGTATACCCTCGATGCCCTTAAACTCTCGAGGCATCATCCTCTTAAAGTTCACTATAGTACCTAGCCTCTGGTGCTGCTGGACAGGGTATTGCTACTGCTGCTGAGCAACTCTCTCCACAGCTTGGAGAGACACCTGATGAGCATTCTCTATGCTCTTTCTTATTGGCTCAGTCTGTGCTTGGTGTGTCTCTGCCTGCACCCTCTGAGCCTCATCCTGAACTCGCTGACCTTCACTGACGTCCACTGAGCATCTACCATGCCCTAGATCAGTACGAACATCTGTGCCCCGTCAACGGCATACCTCCTAGAGACAGAGTCGATGGTAGAGGAAGGTGCTCCGTAACAGTCGGGACAACCCTCTGAACAGGTGTAGGAGAAGGACCCCCAAAAACTGCAGATACTCCTACATGAACATGAGAGGTAGGAGGAACTCCAGCTGTTTGTCCGTCAGGTCGAGAGGTGGCAGACCTCTCTGAAGCTGTGGGTCCCAATCTCAATGACCTAGTCTTCGGTGGCATCCTGAAGACAGATCGAAAAGAATCAATTAAGATAACAGATACGATACCATCGAGGAAGGACAACAAAATTTAAAGGAAGCAATTATTCAGAATAGCATTATAAAATTTGAGATTTTCTAGTTATGATTGAGCAAACTCTCAGCCTAAATCCTATTTTCTAAAGCAGGCTCATAACAATACTCTAAGTGAGTACTACTACGACATCGTTCTAATTGCAAATCTAGACCTGCATATGCCGCCTCTATAATATGTCAGGACCTATACCCAAAATTTTGGCATGAGCCATGGGTACGTCCAGCCTACGCCGTAGCATCGACGGTAGAACATTGTCTAGGTCTCAATACTAGTAAACATAACTCACAAGATAACCTTTCAATGATCTCAACTCCATAAGGAGGACAATGAATAAAGCATTGATCAACAATTCATACTGTACTCAATCACAATAACTATTGGAAGTAAATGGCACGATAAGATATAAAAGATAATGAAGTACCGACATAAGTCAAGCACAACAACCCAAATACAACAATAATCTAGAGTCTAGCTATCCCAACATAAATAGTCTCAACAATAATATAATCCAAGTCTCAAGTTTAGAACAAATAAATAAAGAAATATCTAGACCAAGGAGCTGTCTAAATGACTGTGGGTGGTGTCTCCTCTAAGGAGAGTGACTCCTCTAGAATCTCCGGTACGTAGTCTCCCTCTACTCCTGGGCTATACAGAAATCCTCAAGGTCCTCTGAAAAATGTTATCCAGTCAAGATTGGAGTGAAGCACAAGCACTAAACAACAGTTTTATTTATATTGACAAAAACTATAAGACAGTATAAGGAAATACAAGATGAAGAAATACTGGAAATAAGGAATACTAGAGATATGTAATCAGCAATAGTACTAACTAGCAATAAACAGATATATGTGAATGCTAGAAATGAGTGAACTGGAAATAAAGAATAGAAATTCTAGCTAAGTATTGTGAAATATCAGTTTACTATGTGATCGGCTTGGGACTATATCAGGCTTGTTATATATGATTGGCTATGATATATGTGAGGTCAGGTTAACCATCTGGTTAGCTATGATGCAAGCAATAGTCAGGCTAATCATATATAATAGGCTATGAGGCAAGGCTATACCCTACGTGATATGTGGGGTAAGCTATGATGCATGTAAAGTAGGATATGATCACATAATCTTGCTAATATTTCTCCGTCCCCAGCTAGCACGATGGATTCCAATCATGACTCCTTATGACAGGTATCTATGATACTAGTTCGTGTATCCACAGTGTCAGAATCAAGCATACACTACAACTAGAATCATAGAAATAATCAACATAATAAAAATGGTCAGAGAATATACTCGTCTGTGGTCCTGAGCAAGGTATGAGGATCGATGCCCAAGCTGGTGTCACACAGACCTATATATGGTATGTTGCATCAATACAAGGTTCAAAAACAAAAACAAGTTTAATTTATACAATTATAGGTCATAAGGCCATTTCTAAGTCAAACCGACTAATTCTAGGTCGTAAGAGTCTAACACTAGGATACCAAGTTAATGCACTATATACTATAACAATTGATAAAATTAGGATACCTTGGTCTTGCACTAATGCGAATCTTACTACCTACATACCCATCTCGATACTCAAGCCCAATACCTTGGTATCGACCCATTATCTTAACATTACCTTGGTATTCCAAGGTAATTCAACCCTCATGAATAGCTAATACCCAAATTAACTATACTTGCTAATTGCATATAACTAGATACGTAGATATATATAAATAACTACTATATACTAATCACTTAAAGCAATTAAACCAATACTTACACTAACATAACCTTAGCTACCTTAGTAAACTAACCCACAGATACACTGATATCTGATACTCTGCAGCTCCTGTGTGCATACTGCATTTACTGTGCTGTGGCCACACTATGCTGATAACTGAATTGCAAACATTGCTATGCTGATACTGAACTACCTAATTCTTACTGTGCAGTGTGCACTGCCTGCACTCCATGCAATGCACCTTGTACACTGTATATCACACACCATACCAAACCACAATGTCACATCCCCATCTACACTCACATACTAAACTGCAACATGCCAACTAATCTGGCTGTGCATAAGCTGAACCCCTCACTGATGCCACTGCCTTGCTGCACATCACAGTCCTACACATATACATCTAAACTTAGGAAGCAACATAAAGAGATATTTAATACCCACATATAACCAACTGACACTGAACTGATACTGTATTCAGTTCAATATCTCATAAACACATAGCACATAAACACAGACACATACACTCACTGAACCTGCTCACTCACTCACACACTGGAAACTGATACACTAACCAACTAACTAATACACTAGATCCTGATACACTGATACTAACCAACTAAACAAAACCAAATACCCAAATTCAAGCTAACCCAATATAAACCAAGTTACCCAACCTTGCTGATATTGCTAACTTAGTGAAGCTCCCTATTGTACTGCTATGATACAAAGCTGATACTGCTGCTGCCTCTGCTTGGTTGATGCCTCACTGTGCAACGAGTTGAGACTACACAGTTACTGTACAATGCTCGAGGTGAATGTACTGTCCAGGTCTCCCCATCCTAGTGTCATTGATACCTATAAGTATCAGATAGCCTTCCTAGTACATAGGTACTCCTAATACAAACACTCACTACACCCCCATAACTGAATATCTCAGTGCACAGGTACTCCTCTAAGCACAGACCTCCATGTATCTATAATTGATACACACCAAATATAAACTCCCTCACCCAAAATAGGTATTTGTGTATATTTTATAATATTATATTTATTATAGATGTTGAATTTATTTAGAGTATTATCTTAGTTAATTAGAAAATAACTTTTTTTAGTATATTTACTTATATAAATATTTATTTAGAATTATTTTTAGGCTATTTTAGATTATTGGGATTTTTTCATAATTTTTAGTTAATTAAAAACTAGTAACACTAATTTTTGAGGACTTTAAAGAATTTATTTTATGTTCAAACTTAACTAAAAATATTCCAACATTTTATTTTAGGTTCTAAATAATAAAATATATTTTCAAGAATTTTTTGAGAATTTTTCGATTATTTTTAGCATTTATTTTGAGTTAATTATGAAAAACTGAATTAAAAACTAATTTCTGAAAAAGAAAACCCAAAAAGTAATTAATTCTGCCCAGTCAGCAAACAAGGGACCCACCTGTCAGCCTCCAGCAGTGAACAGTGCCGGGCCCGCCTGTCAGTGACCGCTGAGTGGGTGCGATCCGAGCCGAGCCGACCTCGAGCCGAGCCGAGACCGAGTTCGACTCGGACTCAGCTGAGCCGAGCCGCATCGAACTGCGACCGTTCGATCTGGGCGGGGCTGCACGGATGGCTGCCATGTGGCGTGCTGTGAGCCGCGGTTGCACTTTTTCTCACCTATATATATATATATATATATAATAGTTTAGATATTAATTTCTAGGATTTTTCTTCAGCCGATTTTTGGAGAATTATCATCTAGGGTTCCTTCATCTTCCAGAAGCCATTGCGCATAGCTCCGGACTCCAAACGAGGCCTAGTTTTTTTTGTTAGAACGATAATGAGGTTAGCTTCCTGATTATATAAATTGTTTTTCTAAATTATTAGTATTAAATTCTGGAAAATTCATAGAGCAGAGCATGTCCAAAAATAGACGTATTTTGATATTTTCGCAATTTCGGGAGAACCCGGAATCAGAATCACGAACCGTTTAAAGTTTCAGAAAGCTAATGTCGAGATCATCGACATATATTTTTCCCAGAATTTAATTCGAAGTATATATATACTTTTAATTCTGTAGAACTTCTAGGTTAAAATTTAACCATCGGTGCACAATACAAAATTTGTATGTGCCATAATTCCCAAACGAATTTGAATTTGGATGAGCCGTAAATTCCAGCATGTTTTTGACACTGAAATATACAGGAAATCATGCATGAAAATTGAGTTTGTGTCGATTGACTTTTTGGTCAACATATTGCCTCGATTTGCGTGCCATGAGTCTCGAGTTGATAAAATTCAGTTTCTTTGGACAAAATTTAGGAATTAACATAAAAATCAGAATAATAAGATTAAAATAGGATTTTAGAGTAATTATTCCAGAATTAAATAAATTAAAATAAATTATCTTTTGACGTGATAAATTTGTAATAAATAGGCTATTTGGACTGTGACTTGGACTCTGATTCATACCAGCAGCAGGACCCCAGGCAAGATACCTTGCCAAATTATTTATAGTACTTTGCATGCTATTTATATTTCTTTTTATTTATTTCATTTCTGTATAGTTCTTGCATGTGTAGTTTTTCTCCAGTCATTACTATGTATTAGATATGTTGACACACACATGGCACCTAGTATCATGGGAGGACAATCATTAGGCGTATGAAATTTTAATCACTCTGGTAAACCGTAGTATATAGTTCGCACTACGGGCGTGTGTCGCGCTGGTCGCTACCCCAGAGGTATGTCGATTTCTGTAGAGTCGCGCTGGTCGCTACCCCAGAGGTATGTCGATTTCTGATGTTCTAGACGGGTGTGTGAGTTGTGAGGCTTAGATCGAGTAGACTACCCTTGCCCATACGTCGAAAAATTGTCCTCATTTTCATTCATATAGATTGTCTTGTACAGTGTACTTATTTATTTTTAAATTATATGCATGTTTACTGTATTCAAGTTGGCTCATATTTTCTGTATCTTATTACGTCCCTCTGAGGACCTGGTCCGCTGTCAGGTGTATCTATTCTTGATTATTTGTAGGAGCGCAGATTTGGATGGTTGTATATGCTTAGTGGATGTCTTCTCTTCGAGCCATGATCGATAGCTGGTATACTTATATTGGGTTTGATTGTGTTGTACTTATATTGTATTTACTTTTCCTATTCGAGTTGGTAGTGGATTTGTTTCCATCCAACTATCATCCTAGATACTTCTTATTGAGATCTAGTTTCATCGATACTGTTTATTTATTTCTATATGATTTTGGTGGATGAGATTTAGATTTTACCCTGTGACTTGTATTACAGTTATACCACTTGTGGATTTGATATTCATATTACAGCGTACGTGTGGATTTGGTTTCCATATATTGGAGTTGCCATATCCATGCGGCTGGCATGCTTACGTGTCCTAGTCCTACGTATTTTTGGGACTGGGGCGTGACACCAAAGTACAACAACACACTCATAATACAGTATCAATTAATAAGAATACACTAATACACACACACAACACTCACTCACTGATACAACACCAAACTTGCTGTCACAGCAAGCTACTACTACCCACAATAGCTCGTACCCCCTGCACATACTGCTACTGCTGAACATCTCATTCCCTGCTCTCTACTAAAGTCCTAACCCTTGTGTCTACAACTGAATATCCAACTTTAGTCTCACATGAACCAAATACTGATACATTATCAATGCACTCCCAGTGCACACCACAGTAAATCCGATTCCCCAACTACATTGTCATACAGGGAACTGCAATGACTGAGGAAACCGATTCCCACACAGTGCCATGCTATATATACACATATATACATCATTACATATACATACATACACACACACACACACACACACACACACACACACACACACACACACACATATATATATATATATAATTATCTACTACATATGAATTAGACTATATAAATTGGTATGCTTGCTATTTATCATTTTATCAAGCACCTAGTGTGCACAACTCTAGGATACTCTTGATGCACCATGAATCCTCATGCATAAATCCTAAATAACAATTAAACATCTACATATACCATATATATATATATGATTAGGGTTATAAAAACTAGGGGAAATGCATCCTTAAAAACCAAAACCCCCCAAATTTATATGACACCGTGAAGAAATCATCAAGAAACCAATAGAGATTCATGCTCTCCCTTAATAGTCATTCCTAAATCAATGGGTGGGCTCTTAATGGCTATACAAAAGATTAAAACAGAAATTAAATGAAGGTTTCCAGATTTTCACCTATTGGGAGATGGATTCCCAATGTAGCTTCTTCTTCTCCAAGGCTCCTTGTGCTCAAGCTTCTAGGTCACTTTTAATGAGGAAAGAATGAAGGATCTGGGGTTTAAAAATTCTAAAATTTGTGGAGGAAAAGAAGGGTTTTTTGGGGGCTATTTCTAGGGTTTCTTTATGAGTGATAAGTGGCTTTGAGGGAGGCTCCCTCTAGCTTTATAGGGCCGACCATAATGTAGGGTTAGGGTTTGGGTAATACATAATGTCTCCTTTTCTCTCCATCGCTTGTCATGAAGAGCTATTTAATTAATGATGAGTTTAGTCTTAAGTGAGGGATTTCACTAGATACTAACTAATAGAATAGGGATTAGTCTAGTGGGTGTTTGTCTAGTCTAATGTAAGGTCCATGGTCACATCAAGTCGAGTCCACTAACCCAAGACATCAATGAATATAATATAACATATATTACATATCATGCAATTATTAACAAAATAATATAAATTTGGTAAATGACCAAAAAGTCCCTACTCTAGAAATGTAGTAGTGACAGTATCATGGTATTTTGAGATATAGTGTGCACTACCAGAATAATTCAAATCAGAGATGCCTGAAAATGTCGCTAAATGGACTAAAAATGTTGCTAAAAAAATTAGCCACGTTTTAATGAAGTCGCATTTAAGCTAGTCGCTGACAGAAAAAATGTCGCAAAATATCGCTATAGCAATATTTTCTAGCGACTTATTTGCGTCGCTAATATTTTTCTTATTAGCGACAACGTCGCTAATTTAGCGACGTATTTTTGTCACTAAACGTCGCAATTTTTTTATTTTTAGCGACGTTTTGTAACACATTTAGCGATATTTTATTGACCTAGAAAATACAGCCATATGAGCAATTTAGCGTCATTCAGCGACGTATTTAGCAACGTATTCAGCGACGTATTCAGCGATGTATATAAATATCGCTAAACGTTGCTAAACGACGCTAAACGTCGCTAAATTTTTAGTGAAAAATAAAAAAAAGTAAAATGGTTTCCAAACCAATCTTCCTGCAGTTTATGAAATCCCAATTTATATAAATAGACTCGGAGCAACCCTCCGTTGAATTCTCTGGGTTTGTCGAACCTTCGGTGGAACACTCAAAACCGATAAATTAATATACATTTAATATAAATAAAATAAATACACAGACTTATAATAGTTCATAAAATAGACAGACCCGGAGCAACCCTCGGTTGAATTTTTTGCATACGAAATATCATAAAAGTATATAAAATATCACAGTCACACAATAAACACAAAATAAAAGTATCACAGTAACACAAAAGACACAATATAAAAGTATCACAGTCACACAATAACCACAATAAAAGTATTATAGTTACACCATAAGTCTTATCCAATTTTTCAATCTCGAGGATATCCAATACGCTGGGACAGATACCAGTCCCTCAGATACTTCGCATAAACAGAGTCTATGTGGTCAATCTCCGCTATAGGTGTTGGGTGATTGGAAATCCCCCTTTGAGCTGGTTCCTGCCCAACAGTAGGAGGCACCACTTCCTCCTTAACAGTAGAAGTTGCCACTTTCTCCTTAACAAACGCTTCCAATTTAACAGTATGAGGTATCTCTTTCTCCTTAACATTTACTTCCTCCTTAATAGTTGGAGGTATCACTTCCTCCTTAACAGTAGGAGATATCACTTCCTCCTTAATAGTATGATCACTTCATTCTTTTTGTGAAAATTTATATTTTCAAAATTTCCATGTAATTAAGGAATTCTACAGGCATAATTTTATGTCACCCTTTCAGTTGTTATATGTTCATGTTATTGTACTCATAGATAGTGTTTTCTTATTTTAATTTAGATATTTTACAGTGTTAATGAACATGGGAGAAATAAAATTGTGTAATGTATGGGTTCAACCGTGCATTTGATAGTGCTAGTAAGTAGTAGGTAGTGAAATATCTTTTAAGATAATGTTGTGAGATTGAAGTATATTACATTGGTAAAATAGTGGTAAATAGGAGCTGGTAAATAGGAGTACCACAAACACATGAGTTGGCCTCTAGTTCACTATCATTTAGCTATGTTTTGTCATAGGTGCACTGTATACCGTGGTAAAAGTCCTATATGGTGAAACAACACCAATGATCCTAATATAGTTAGGCTGCATGCTAACTAGAACAGTTATGTATGCTTGATTGATCATTGGTAGATACTATTCATATTGTGTATGTAAAGGCTAATCCTTGTTTTACAGGGATACGACAAGTGGACTTTTGGTAAGAATCGCTAATAAGCGATATATAATATTTTTTATATATTCAATTTATACTGCTGATCCTATAACATGCTTTCATTATGTCGTTGGATATCGTGATTACTGTGAAATAAATTTAGTTCCTAAATAGAAAGACCATAATTTTAAATATTGTATATCTCACATAAATTTTTATATGATATATAAATTTGTCCCAATTCATCTCCATCTTTGTCACTACTAATGGTGATTCTAAGCTGATAATCAATTATATGTTTCTTCCCATATTAGAAGATTTTGTGATAGTATAGAAATGGTATTAAGATAATGTTGGCATAACATGAAAGAAAGAAGGGTGAATAGCTTAGAGTTGGGAATGAGGACATATAGGGTTAGGGTTTTGTTTTTGTTTTTTTATCATAATGGAGTTCTAGTTTAAATGGATGGTTGTGAGAGTCTAGTCTTGTAATGTATTATGATTCCAATGCATTATTATTCCTAAATGATATGAGGTACAAGATAATATCTTTCCTAGGTGAGAAGGCTATATTTACAAAATATAATAAAGTAGAAAAGTCTTCTCTTAAGCAAAAGTATTGATAAGTTTACTCTTTCTACTACTTCTCCCATTTCTTTCTTTTTTCTAAATATTTTTACTAATAATTAATGACATAGAGAAGAAGACATCGTCAAGTGCTTTGTCTCTGGATAACCAACTTAACAATATCTTTCCTAATTTCTACAACATTAATTTCATAATTACATGACAATTGCATCAAAAAAAAATTAATAGAGATTACTAAATTAGGCAATGCAGTATAAAACATGATTAGTAAATTAGTCAAAGGGGGTTAAGGGAGGTTTTAAATAATAGTTAATAGAGATTACGAAGTTAGGCAATACGGTATAAAATAGGATTAAAATAGTAGTTATTGAGTCACTAAGACTAAAATGTTGTTATTGTTGGTATAAGGATTAAACCACGTCTTCTATTTTGGGCAGTTAATGAAAAAAATATAATTGAACAATTTCTTTTCATTTTCCAATCTTAGACAAATTTATCAAGGAGAAAAATATATGATCCTGGCATAGACAAACCACAAGCAAGAGGCAGCAAAACAGTCCTCTTTAACATCTGATCACCACTTTAAAAACTAGAGAGATTTATCCAAATAAGGCACAAGATCGGGTCAACCAATGGTTCAACACTAGGTTAACCTAAGTGGTCTAAGTTCAATCCCTTCTAGACATTGGTTTTTACATAGATATTCATTTACAACCAATTTTTTTAAAAAATGGATCAACACTGACCCGGTCCAAAAAATGTTAGGTGCTATTATGATTATAATGGTAAATGGAGAATAGGAGGATAAATCAGGAAGGTAATGATGGATTTAATTACAGATGCAGCTGACAACTGGGCTTCCATTTAACTGGTACTACTATGATTATAACACATGAGGTTTGGGTAATATTTTCATTTTTAGTTGTAACCACTAGGTAATACTATCATGAAGATTCTTTTGCTATATGATACAGAGTTATAATGGATATTTTTCCTTAGTGTTGAGATCTCTTTATTAGTTTTTCTTGGAGATGTAGCTTTAGTTTGGAGATGTAGCTTTAGTTTGCCTTTCCTTCATTAGGTTTTTATATTTGATACAATTGGAAGATTAGCAGTCAGGATATAAAATTAATGTAGTGTACCACTACTTGTAATTTCTTTGATGTGGTTTAAGATTTGACTGCATATAGTAGTAACTATGTTCACTGACTTCATGGGATGAACTTGTAGATTTAGACTACATAGTAAAAGTACATACACTAGTCCTAGTATATATACACAGGAATACCCAATTATGTTATACACCTTACTCGTCTACACACACATAAGAATACTCAGGAATACAATACATGCACTGATACACCTAGTCCTAGCACTGATACTTCTTCGTTCAACTCTGTATCTTGGATACTCATATTGCAGTGTATCAGTTAGTGTCAACTGACCAGATTTGGGTTAGGGTTAGGGTTAGGGTTTGTGCACTGCTTTAAGTATTAGTCATCTGGTTATAGGGGAGCGCCTGTCCATAGGAGTATATGTTATGTTGACAACAGATTTGGGGAGCAACACAGTGAGCAGTGAGATGGGGAGAGGCTGTTGCACACACCATCTGCACAGACCCGACAGTGCACATTTGATGTGCACATGAGTGTTACGACAGACTTTACAGGGTCTATGCACACCATCGTACAAAGTAGGGTGCGACATTAGGCAGCAGCAATTTAAAGTTGTATTTTAAACTTGAGTTTCATAACAGGCATTAAAAGATTGGGGGAATCTCTGTGTATCTTATGTGTATCAACTGTGGTTATGTGTAGGTGAGGAATGAATATAGGTATAAGTTATGAGCAAGATTCACTCGAGTTGATCACACTACAACTAAGGGCTTGATGTCAGTCTAGTTTGGTATCAGTAGTATAGTGATGGGCCTTAGGTTAGTGCCTTCAGTAGAAATGTATTGATGTATATATTATAGGGAATATCAGTAGTGGAGACATTAGTTTTCAGTCCACTATGTTTATGTACTGCTATGTGTGTATCACTGACTGATGAATGTATCAGTTAGATGCATTGTTAGTGAATGCTAGTTAGTAATTATCAGCAAGGGTAAAGTTTAGATTTTAGTTATTTGAGTTAGATATCAAGTTAGAATATCCGACATTAGTTAGAGTAAGCTAAGTTTGTCTAGTTAGTCTAGTGTCATCTAACATTAGTATTGATATTAAGTTGGTATCAGTTATATTAAGTTAGTAGCAGTTATTGTAAGTTAGTAAGTTATGATAGTATAAGTTATATACTAATCGTATAGTATTAAACATATGTCAGAGAAAGAGAGAGAGAGGATTAGGGTTAGGGTTAGGGTTAGGGTTAGGGTTAGGATTAGGGTTTACACCCTCTGTGGCAGTATCTGTGTCGTGTATATGTTAGTGTGTGTGTATCATATCTGTGTCAGTATCATATCGTGTCTGCATCTGTGAGAGAGAGAGATTGGGTTAGGGTTTACACTCTCTGTGACAGTCTGTGTCGTGTTTATATCAGTATGCGTGTGTCATGTCTGTGTCAGTGTTATGTCGTGTGCATCTGTGTATGTGTGTGTGTGTGTGTGTGTGAGAGAGAGAGAGAGAGAGAAAGAGAGAGAGAGAGAGAGATCGGGTTAGGGTTAGAGTTAGGGTTAGGGTTAGCGTTTACACCCTCTGTGATAGTTTGTGTCATGTTTGTGTCAGTATGTATGTGTGTGTGTGTGTCTGTGTCAGTGTCATATCTTGTGTATATATGAGAGAGAGAAAGATAAATTGGGTTAGGGTTTATACCCTCTCTCACAGTCTGTGTCGTGTCGTGTCTGTGTCAATATGTGTGTGTCGTGTCAGTGTCAGTGTCATGTCGTGTGCATCTGTGTGTGTGTGTGTGTGAGAGAGAGAGAGAGAGAGTTAGGGTTTACCTAGAGGAGGAGGAGGAGGAGGAGGAGAAGAAGAAGGAGGAGGGGACACCGGAGTAGGTGGCTGTGGAGGACGTCGAAGGGTGCACTTCGCCGGAGAGGGGGGGGGGAGAGGGGGGAGTTTTTAAAAAATTGGGGAAAATCTTCAACAGTAGGGGAGAATCAAAACCTATATTAAAATTTTAGCGACGTTTAGCGACATCAACTTATGACATCGCTAATAAAAATAGCTTGCGACGTTATAGACGTCGCTAAAAATGTCGCTAAAAATTGAAAAAATAAACGTCGCTAAACCTCGCTAAATTAAAAAACTCAACGACGTTTATCGACCTTAAAGAAGCTTATAGCGACTATTCTTTAAAAAAGTTTAATGGCCATCTCTCCTATATAATCTTATTATTGACCAAAAATCGAGTGAATAGCGAGTCATTCATATTATTACAGAATTACTGTTGCTAAACGTCGTTATATGTTGCCAACAGCGACGTATAGCGACATTTATTTTTGGAGTCACTAAAATCTTTAATATTAGCAATATTTTATTATGACATTGCTAAAAATATCGTTATTTTATCATATTTTGGTAGTGGTGATACGGAGCTCATTTGGGTATTTAGTGAGTGTATCTTATTCACATAGATGTGTGTGTGAGTATACTGGTAACCATGTGACTGTGAATTAGGACTGAGACATGATAGATGTGTTGAATGTGGTCTAGTAGTAACAGTGCAGTAGGGAAATTAATATCTGAAGGAATAGTGTTCCAGTTGTGTGTGGAGAATCAGATGTCTGTTATTGAGACAGTGGAGGTTTGGTTGTAGCTACAACAATTAATTATTTTGTGCTCAGGTATTAGTTGAAAGCAATGGGGGTTTGGCTTTATGTGGAGATTATACATAACAGGTTAGAGTGATGCCCCGAGAGGGGAAATAAACCCAGGTGAGTACTAGGGATCTATCTGATGCGGTATCAGATATTGTTGATACATCATTTAGAAGAGGGCTCGGGATTCAGGTATTGAAGAGGAGTGTGACAGTGCATTGTGTGCACTGTCAGTTGGATACTGCAACATCAGCAGGATATTATTACATATTAGTGTTTTGGGTCTATTATCAGTTAGTTTATTGATACAATTTATGTTAGTATTAGATTATATGTGTATCAGAGAGGAAGGAGTTTTTGAGTATCAGCAAGTGAACAAGGGATCAATAATGATTGTTTAGATGGGCGCTGTAATAAGAATGCAGTAGTGCATTATTACATAGCAGTATTGAGAAGGTTAGGTTGGGAAGTTAGGTAACAGTTCTTATGAAGCAAATTGGATAATGGTTAGGGGTCAGTTAGGAATTTTAGTGTCAGATGTTAGTGACTGATAGTTCAGTGAAGTTAAGTTATTTGTTAGTTGATACTGAAGGTATTAGTTAGTGCCAGTCTTGGGTTACCAATTAGTATGGATATGTTAATGAGTATAAGTTAGTTAGTTATATATTTGATAGCAGAAGTTACCTAATAGTAGTTTATAGAAACTGTTAGTATTAGTAAGAGTTAGAAGTGGAGTTAGCACCTAATATAATAGTGAGTAGGTATAGATATCAGTTATTTTTTGGGTAGTTAATTAGGTGTTATAGATGGTATAGGTATTATGTGATTTGAGCAATAGTGAAGCTAAATAAGCTAGTGTTAGATGATTAATGATCAATATGATCCTAACCCTTAGTGTGGACCTAGTATTGGCCTAGAAATGCATTCATATGCATCCTTTAACTTAATTCTCTTTCATTACATCAAATTAACTTGATATTCCTTTATAGGGTTATGTGACACCAACTCGGACACCGAGTTACCCTTTTTTCTCTAGACCAGAGGCGAGTACATCTCTCTGTTAGTTTTTATTTCATGGTAGTGTATATATTACCTGTTCTAGAACTGCGTACTTGATTCAGACACATTGTTACACGGACTGGTACTATATGGATCCCGTCAGGAGATGTTATCCCTTACCGTGTTCAGCGGGTACTCCTTCACATATATGTCATCATGTGCATCGGGTATTGATTTTTATGTGCTTCATGTGCATCCACTATTTTATGTGCTAGTGTGACTATATCGTATTCATGTGTGTAACGTGCCATGATTGGATCCATGAGTATTTGTTGGAAGGGAGGAGTAGAAGTTGGTTATGTGATCAAGCCCTATTTATCTCATGTATATGTCAATTATATACCACACGTATAATCGAGTTACCCTACTTACCTCATGTGCAACCTAAGTCGATCACATAATGAACTTGTACTCTAAACCACATAGCTAGTATTCATGTTCTTCTACTTGCAGTTTATTTTCACATTACCAGTATTTACTTTCCTGTTCTTTATTGTAATTATTTGCCTGTTCTCACCTGTATTTCCTATTTCTTAATACTTTTGCATCTCGTATTATTTTCTATTACTCATCATATATGCTTTACCATGTATTTGGAGTTGCTTTCAGAGTTTTGTACTTCAATTATTTCCTGATTGGATATTTTTTTTAGATAATTGGCTAGAGAAGCTGTGTCCCACTTCTTACGGGCCGTAGGATGGTGAGCCACTAGAGGATACTCCCCTAGACCATGAGGGCATAGTTTTGGACTTGTACTAGTCTTATTTTTGACTCATGGCATATGTATCTATTGTTTTGGAGAGTTGTTGAGCCTATACTTATAGTTTTGGACTTGTGGATGTATTATGACTCATATTTCTCTTTTATTCCATATCGTGCTTTCATCCTCCTTAGTTGATATTATGATACCAATATTAAATTATTATATTATTCCTCCAGTTGGAGTTGGGATAGCATGACACGTACCCTTATTATATTGTGTAAGATATTTAGATAGTTACATTGCCTTAGACAACGTTCTACCGCCGATACTGTGACATAGGCTGGATGTACCCACGTATATGTACCCTTACACCGGGTGCAGGTCATGACAAGGAGGCCGAACCAGTCAGAGATGTCATATCAGGTACAGTTCTTCTTAATTCTTTTCCAGCTTATACTTTATTTGATTCTGGTGCTTCCTATAGTTTTGTATCTGTATCTTTTGCTCTTAAGCATCGTTTAGAGGCTGAACCTTTGGCTAGGACTTGCAAGATCAAGACTGGGGATGGCATTATCCTAGTCAGTGATGTTTGAATGGATCAAAGAGTTACACTGGGAGGCCGAGAGTTTAGTGCGTACATACTTGTAATGCCACTTCCGGGCTATGATATTGTACTCGGGATTGATTGGTTGAGTAGACACCATGCTAGCATAGATTATCGTAGAGGAAGGGTGTTGTTTCAACCACTAGAAGAGCCAGAATTTGAGATCTTTAGAGGAGCACCAGAGCAGAGCGAGGGTGCTATATATAGAGCTTTGGTGGAAAAGAAAGAACTGTTACATCCTTTGATAGCAGAGTTCATGGATATTTTTTTGGAGGAGTTGTCGGGTTTACAGCCAGAAAGAGATATGGAGTTCTCTATAGACTTGGTGCCAGGCACAGAGCCAATATCATAGCACATCTATAGGTTGAACAACAGCGAACGGGAGGAACTG
The DNA here is from genome assembly GCA_036927795.1 of Iris macrosiphon. Lineage (NCBI taxonomy): Eukaryota > Viridiplantae > Streptophyta > Magnoliopsida > Asparagales > Iridaceae > Iris > Iris macrosiphon. The sequence continues at coordinate 80,565,149 of JAYESA010000014.1, read as the reverse complement.
AAGAAGCATGTGGATGAGTTACAGGACAAAGGTTTTATCTGCTCTAGTTCATCACCGTGGGGTAATCCGATATTATTTGTACCGAAAAAGGATGGATCAATACATATGTGTATCGACTACAGAGCTTTGAACAACCTCACTATCAAGAACAAATACCCGTTGCCCCGGGTTAACGATCTGTTTGATCAGTTGAACGGAGTGAAGGTATTCTCCAAGATAGACTTGAGGACGGGGTACCACCAGGTAAAAGTGAAGAAGGAAGATATTCTGAAGACAACTTTCAGGACTTGATATGGGCAATTTGAGTTCTTGGTGATACCGTTTGGGTTGACCAATGCCCCAACAGTATTCATGAACCTGATGATAAGGTGTTTCATCAGTACCTAGATCAGTTTGTTGTGGTTTTCATTGATGATATATTGATATATTCGAAGACCCCGGAGGAGCATGAGAAGCAACTGAGGATAGTTATGGAGACCCTCATGAAGGAGAAGCTGTTTGGTAAGCTTTTGAAGTGTGAGTTCTTCCTTGATAAGGTTGAATTCCTCGGCCATGTGATTATAGGAGATGGGATCTCAGTGGACCAAAAAAAGATTTCAGTAGTTGAGTAGTGGTCTACCCCGAGTTCAGTAGTAGAGATCAGGAGCTTTCATGGATTGGCAGGCTATTATCAGAGATTTGTTCAGGACATCTCCAGGATTGCAGAGCCGATGACTAGGCTGACCCGGAAGGACGTAGAGTTCTTTTGGACAGAGGAGTGTCAGGTCGCCTTTGAGGAGCTGAAGAAAAGGTTGACTACTGCTCTAGAATTGATATTACCATCAGGGGCAGGAGGATTTTCCATATATAGTGATGCTTCAGGTAAGGGTTTAGGATATGTGTTGCAGTAGAATGGGAAGGTGATTGCCTATGCTTCCAGGCAATTACGCCCGCATGAGAAGAATTACCCTACCTATGACTTGGAGTTGGCAACAGTCATCTTTGATTTAAAGCTGTGGAAATACTACTTTTACAAAGAGCGTGTGGAGATATCTACAGACTACAAGATCTTAAAGTATGTGTTTACACAGAAAGAGCTCAACATGAGGCAGCGGCGATGGTTGGAGTTGATGAAGGGCTTCAATATTTTCTTGCAGTGCCATCGAGGAAAGGCCAACGTAGTCGTTGATGCCTCGAGTAGGTATCTAGTAGCTATATAATTGACGAGGGACATACACTTATTGGCCGATCTTGATAGCTTGGGTATTGAGATGTTAGTTCCTGGAGTTACGACACATATATGGGGATTGTTGATACAGTCAGAATTGATGGACTGGATCAGAGCCGCACAGTTTGATGATGAGTCTCTGAGGAGTATTAGAGCACAGGCTTAGATGGAATTGGTAGAGGACTTCAGTATTGTAGAGGATGGTTCATTGCGGCATGGTACCAGATTATGTGTACAGAGTGGAGCATTGCATGGAGAGGTTCTTCAGGAGGAGCATCGATATATGTACTCTATGCATCCAGGTGTCAAAAAGATGTATAGAGACATAAGAGAGCATATTTGGTGGTATGGTATAAAGCGGGTGGTAGCGAGCTTCGTATCCAGATGCTTGGTTTGCCAGCAGGTAAAGGTAGAGAGACAGAGGCCAGGTGGATTGCTTCAGCCTTTACCCATTCCAGAGTGGAAGTGGGAGCATGTGACGATAGATTTTGTTTCAAGGCTTTCGGGTTCTCCGTAAGGTAAAGACTCGATTTGGGTTATTACTGACAAGTTGACCAAATCGGCCCGCTTCTTACCATTTAAAGTGAGTACATTAACAGAGAAGCTCGCAGAGATATACGTGCATCAGATAGTCATATTACATAGAGTTCCTGTAAGCATAGTCTTGGATTAGGATAGTCACTTCACATCCCACTTATGGAGGAGTTTGTAGGCTAGCTTGGGCACCCAGCTCAAGTTTAGTACCACATATCACCCCCAAATAGACCGACAATCGGAGAAGACTATTCAGACTCTCGAGGATATGCTTCGCACCTGTATTTTGGATTTTAGAGGCACTTGGGAGGATCATCTTTACCTGGTAGAGTTTGTTTACAACAACAACTACCAGGCCAGCATTGAGATATCACCATTTAAGGTGTTATATAGATGGAGATGTCGTACTCCGTTGTCATAGGATAATATTGGTGAGAGAGCCTTATTGGGACCAGAGATGGTCGTGAATGCAGCTGAGAAGGTGAAGCTTATCAAGGATAGACTTTGAATGGCATGGGACAGACAATGACATTGGGCCGATAGCCATAAGAGATTATTGGAGTTTGAGATATAGGTTTTGTTTTGTTTTGCTTATGCTTGCTTGTTTTGGGCAGAGTGCTAAGGTAGTATTTTGTTCTCGGTTGGCTATTGGGTGTTCTTATAAATTTCTTCGATACGGGACACGATTCATTTTGGTGGAGGCGAAAAGCTTAGTCCATGGTACATCAGACCCTTCGGTGTTCTTGCGAGGGTCGGTATAGTGGGTGACAAACCAGACTTGCCGCCTGCACTAGAGGGAGTGCACAATATTTTCCACATGTCACAGCTTAGACGGTACGTGGCAGACCCTATTCATGTATTGGATCACTCGGAGAACGAGGTGAGTCCGACTCTCAGCTACCCAGAGCAGCCTGTGGAGATTCTGGATCACAGGAAAAAAGTTATGCAGAACAAGACGATTCTCTTGGTATGCGTCGCGTGAAGGCATCACTCTCCGGGAGAGTCTACCGGGTAGATGGAATCCGAGATGCACGAGCGTTACCCTTATCTGTTCGAGCCGTCAGATATAATTCTTTCTTGCTTGTTGTGATTGCCTTTTATAGTTAGTTCCTTTCTTAAATTTCGAGAACAAAATTTTCTAAGGAGGGTAGGTTTGTCACCCCCACTTTTCCAAATGAGGGTAATTTAGTCATTTGACATAGTTATTTTATTTTTAGTAATTTAATAATAATTGGTGTGCTATTTATTAAATTTGTGCTTTGTATTAATTATTTATAGTTAGTGGGCTAGACTATTATTTAGATTTGATACTAGTGAACCCAATCAAGTCATGACAACTTTTGAGCCCACCATGGACTACGCCCATTAGACCCATTCCCTCTAATTAATTAGGAGGATTAGACTAATTTGTATTAGTGTAGATATTTCCCAAAATAGCCATCCATAATTACCCTTCATAATTTACTATGTAGGGGCATTGTAGACAATTGTTGGTGACTTGGAGAAGGAAAAAGGAGGCCAGCCACATATAGCCTCTCATCTCTCTCCTCTCTCCATTTGTTCATTTAATTTGAGATCCCCAATTCTCTAGATCCCCAATTCTCTCATCCCTCCACCAATTCACCCTCATTTTTCTCTCAATTTCATTAACAAGGAGAATTGGAGCTTAGATTTGCAAGGAACACTTGGAAGAGGAGATTATGGCAAGGAGAACGTATCCGAATTGAGTCTATTGTATATTTCATTGATAATCCATATCTTAATAGATAAATTCTGAATTAACCATTAGGAATCATTCCTTGGCTTAGGACTATCCATAGGATCAAGAATTTGGTCCATATGACTTATATTATGAAAGTTACATGGTGATTTGTGTCCAAATAGGGAGAATTAAGAGATTGATACATCAATTGTGTGTCATGAGACTAATTTAGTCTAATAAAACTTATATCAGGGTTGTGGGACTAGCTATGTGTCCACAATTGGATACAGTGTGATACTTCGTGATACTTCCTAATACGGGGTTCATTTTGGTTGAATTGTGCAATTTCTTTCAATTCCTATTGTAACTAGTTATAATAGTTATTATTATATGTAATTAATGTGTGGGAATATGAATCATGGAGAATTGGGACTTTTGATGTTTTATTTGGGCAATAATCATAGTATATTACATCATTGCTCATTAAGTATTTATTTTAATCTTCTAGAGTGTGTGTCATATATATATATATATATATATATATATATATATATATATATATATATATATATATATATATATATATATATATATATATAGTTAGGTACTTATATAATTGTGTGATTGTGTGCGTATTTGGTTGGTTGTGTGTTAGTAATAGGGGTGGGGGTTGTAGCAGTTGCTACTATTACTGTCTTTGTTGTGTTCGTGTGTGATTGTGCATTGTGTGTATGTGGAGCTAAGTAAAGGGTAGTGGTGTGACTGTTAGGTGCAGTCAAGTGAGAGAAGCTCGGGTTTGGAGAATGTTGGTTAGACTGTTGGGGTGTTGATAATGTGTTGATGAGTGGGATGCTCGGGCAATGAGGTAAGCAGTAACAGATGTGAAGTCAGGTGCATCAGCATATGCATAGCAACTGTGGGTGCTATATTGCATCAAATGCAGCAGTAGCAGTATGCAGAGGAGTGGAGGTTCAATCATTGCAACAACAAGGTAATAGTAGCAAAAATTAGAGTGTAAGGGGCTTGTATTAGCATAATACATTATGCTTGAGTGAAACAAGCAACTTGTTGTATCTGCAGGGTCTGTACTGTGCAATTGAGTGCACATGTGGACTGTGCAGTTGTTAAGATAGCCAGGTTGGAGTGTTAGTGTTTAGTATTATGTATTAGTGTTTAGCCTTAGTGTTTAGCATTATGTTAGTCTCAAGATGTAAGTATTATGTTAGTGTTAGAGTAAGATATAAAGAGTAGATGTAATTTAGTATCAGTTATTTAGTATTATAGATAAGTTAGTGTCTATATATGATATCAGTTTGTGATGCTATTTAACTAGAGTATTATAATAGCTAGTTAATTAGAGTACCAGTTAGCATACCTCTAAGTAGAGTATCAGGCAGTGTATTGGTTCATATTACAGTGACTGATGTATATTTAGGCAGTTGTGTAGTTCATTATACCAGTAAACATATTGAATAGGTATCAGTGATACACACAGGCATGTGTATCAGGTAATATACCTTGATATGTTTTGTGTGGCACCCATGTTCAGTAGTAGCAGTTTTATCTAGTTTCTTAGACAACCAGTTACCTAGTTGATCAACTGAGATCAGTAGCAGTTATTGTCAGTCAGTGGGTTTTAGCTAGAATTATTTATAAGATAGATAATTAGTGATTAGTTAGTATAACTAGTGTTGTTAGAATTAAACTAGATAATTAGTTTTAACCTTAGTACAACCTAGTGTAAGTAAGTTAAGCTAGTAGTAGCTTATTAAATGACCAAGATAGACCCATTAGCTAGTATTGAACCTAGAGTGGACCTAGAAGCATATTAATGCATTCTTAACTTGTTTTCTCTTCATTATACCATATTGATATAATATTTCCTAAATAGGTGTGTGGCACCAGTTCGGACACCGGGTTACCTCTTTTGTTCAGGACCAGAGGTGAGTACCTCTCTCTGTTAGTTTTTATTTCATGATAGTGTATATATTATTTGTTCTAGAACTGAGATACTTGATGTGTCATACGGTCTGGTACTATATGGATCCTATCAGGAGATGTTATCCCCTACCATGTTCAACGGATACTTTTTACACATGTATTTTATCGTGTGCATCGGGTATTGTTTTATGTGCTTCATGTACAACCACTATTTCGTGTGCTAGTGTGACTATATCATATTCATGTGTGTAATGTGTCATGATTGGATCCATGAGTATTGGGCGGGGAGGGGGAGTATAAGTTGGTTATATGAGCAAGCCCTATTTACCTCATGTGTATGTCGATTGTATACCTCACATATAATCGAGTTCCCCTATTTATCTCATGTGCAACCTAAGTCGATCACATAACAATCTTGCGTTCTAAACTACATAGCTAGTATTCCAGTTTCTCTACTTGCAGTTATTTTCATATTGTTTGTATTAATCTTTCCAGTTCATATTGTACTTATCTGCCTGTTCCAATTATATTTCCATTTCTAGTTACTTGTGCATCTTGTATTTTTCTATTGCTTGTCATATATTCTCTACCATGTATTTGGAATTGCTTTCAAAGTTTTGTACTTAACTCCAATCCTGATTGGAAATATTTTTTAGATGATTGGCTAGAGGACCTGTGTCCCGCTCATTACGGGCCATAAGACGACGAGATACTAGAGGGTACTTCTCTAGAGCAGGAGGACTTTAGTGCCAGTGACCGAGGAGGCTTAGGCATTTATTTTTGGACCTTGTATTAGTCTCATTATGAGAATTTTAACTTGTATATATATTATTTGAGACTTATATGGTGCTTACACTTGTGGTTTTGGACGTGTGATATATTGTGACTCCTTATTTCTCTCTTCTATTCCATATCGTGCTTTTATCCCCCTCTGGTTTTATATTGTGATTGAGTATTGGTTAGCATTTATTATATTTTAGATTATTCCTCCATTCGGGGTTGAGATATCATTGACAGGTACATTATATTTATTGTGTGAGATATTTAGATAGTATTAATGATCTAGAGAATATTCAACCATCGATGCTGCGGCGTAGGCTGAACGTACCCACGTACTTGTACCCTTACACCGGGTGTGGGTTAGGACAAGCCTAGGCATCGGCTCTATAATCCTGGAGAAGTCATGTACAAACTTTCTATAATAATCTTCTAGCCCCAGAAAACTCTTGAACTCTGCCACTGAACTTAGAGTAGCCCAAGGACTCTACTGCTAAAATCTTCTTCGGGTCAATTGAGATCCCATCACCTGTAATAACATTCCTCAGGAATTCAACCTTGTTAAGTAAGAACTCATATTTTGAAAGCTTGTCATAAATCTTCTCCTTTCTGAGAGTCTCCAGAACTATTCTCTAATGCTTCCCATGATCCTCCGGGGTTCTTCGAATATATCATAATATCATTAATAAATACCACTACAAACTTATCCAGATACTGGTGGAATACCTTGTTCATTAGATTTATGAATATCGTTGGGGCATTGGTCAACCCAAACAGAATTATCATAAACTCAAACTGGCCATACCGAGTCCAAAAAGCTGTCTTTGGTATATCTTCCTTCTTTACTTTCACCTGGTGGTAACCTGACCTCAAGTCTATTTTCAAAATACCTTCGCTCCGCTCAACTGATAAAATATATCATCAATCCTTGGCAGCGGATGTTTGTTCTTGATAGTGAGATTGTTCAAAGCCCTGTAATTAATACACATGCATACTGACCCATCCTTCTTCGGTACAAAAAAATACCAGAGAACCCCATGGTGTTGAACTGGATCGAATAAAGCCTTTGTCCTGCAACTTATCTACCTTCTTTTTTAACTCTACCAGTTCTCTGTTGTTGACTCTATAGACGTGCTGAGATATCGGCTCTTCGCCTGGCACCAAATCTATAGAGAACTCAATATCTCGGTCTGGCGGCAAACCAAGCAATTCGTCTAAAAAACATCCATAAACTCTGCTATAAATAGATATGCCAACTCCTTCTCTTCCACCATGACTCCACAGATGGCATCCTCACTCTGCTCTGCTGCTCCTCTTACAATCTCAAACTCTGGATCTCTGACGGTCGAAACAAAACTCTGCCTCCAAAATAATCTATACTAGCATGGTGCCTACTCAACCAATCCATCCCGAGTACAATGTCGTAGCTTAGAAGTGGCATTATGAGTAAGCACACGCTCAACTCCCGACCTCCCAGTATAACTCTTCGATCCTTGCAAACATCACTAACCAGGATAATGCCTCCCCTAGTCGTGATCTTGTAAGTCCTAGCCAAAGGTTCAGACTCTAATCGATGCTTAAGAACAAAGGATACAGATACAAAATAATAGGAAAAACATGAATCAAATAAAGTATAAGCTGGAATGGAATCAAGAAAAACTAAACCTGATATTAAATCTCTGACTAGCTCCCCCTCCTCAACTTCTATAGAGAAACCTCGCCCTCGTGGTGGACCTCTCTGCTACTGCTGGTGTTGGACAAAATGATGCTACTGAGTCTGTAAAGGAGGTCCCCTCTATTATCCTGCAGGTGGTCTCACTGGTACTCTCTCTGTCGGTGCTGCTTCCTGGCCTGCTCGAACTGGAGCCACTAGATACTCCCTCAATTGGTGGCCTGGCTCTCCATAATAGAGGTACACTCCAAGCCTCTTCCTGTAGACCTTTCGTATATGTCCAATCTTCCCAGAATTAGTACACTACGGGGCCAGCTGTGCTGGTCTCGGGGCCTGGTATGCCTGGTGTATCAGTGCTCAAAATGGTGTAAAAAATGATGTCTCTACTGCTAAAAGGTCCTCAGTTGTGAAGAGGCCAATGATCATTACACACAAAAATAAGGGTAAATTCCAGCCCAAATGGGAGGGCCCTTATGTGATTGAAACGACATTTTCAAATGGCGCATACAGATTAGCCAAGCCTAACGGAGATCTGACAATGGCTCTAATCAACGGCAAATTCCTGAAGAATTACTACGCTTAGTCTCCCTTGCTTAAACGGAGTATGGTGAAGATCTTATTCTGACGATACTACATACAAAGATTGGTTGGACCATATTCTATCATGTTATTATGACCTCTGAATAGATATGTTTAACTAATTTAAAACTTTAAAACCTATCACGTCCATATTACCTCTGATAGTGTTTTGTATACAAATTTACTTGGATCATATTCTATCATGTCCACATAACCTCTGAATAGATATATCCAACTGAAGCTTACCGAAAGTATATCACATCCATATTACCTCTGATATCACTTTCACCCTAACCTATCATTTATATTCAAAAATAATGGGTCCACAAAGTCAGATAAAGTCTCTTTATTATCTCCGAAAAAAGCAAATTACATAGAGAAGCAAAAAGTACATCATTGGGGAGGAGCAGTCAAATCACGAATCTGCTGTGCCAAAGCGGTCATTCTTTCATTCCTGGAGTCGAAGATGTTAGCGCGAGCCCGTTCCAGTCGTGCCTCGTCATCACTCAGGAGGGATAGTTCGGACCGAGCATGTATATAATCGGTACGAATGACACCCACATATGCCAAGCTTCGCTGAGCTGTATCCATTCGACCCTTCAACTTATCTCGAGCTGCCAAGGACTAGAGAGCCCACTCCTTTGCCTGAGCGAGTTTAGCTTCCAATTTACGGACCCTCGCTTTATTTCCCTCATGTTCGGCCTCGCACTGGGTTAGCTGAGGAATAACCTCCTCCAAGACGGCCTACTCTTTATCCATCTCCTGCTGTTGTGCCTGGATGGATTTGTTAAAGCATTCCATCTGTTCAACAAGCTTCGCAGTCAAGGAGTTGTACTCGGCCTGAATTATCTCATCGACATTGTCTCGAAATAGTTGCAAAGACTCATTAATGGGTTATTCCAAAACATTAACTATTTGCTCCAGCACATCAGCTCTTCCAGCATTATTGAAATTTCTGATCAGCGCTATCGCAAGCTGGGAGGATGTCAGCAGATTATCAAAGCTTATGTTCTTCTCTAGCACCATGGAAATCAACTCCTTCAAACTGAGATAGAATAGGCTGGTATATTTTTCAATCAGCATATCGAAGACCGGATGCACGCTAAAAGTGGCTGCGATACCGAGAAATCTCCTTCCAGGAATGACCGCGGAGGATGTTGCCACGGTCGTTGCCTCTACAGATGGTGCTACAAAAGAATGAACACCAGCAACGGTTAAAGTTGCTGGCGTACTCAACGAAGGAGGCACAGTCACGATGATGGGCTCATCCTCCTCTGAAGATATCTGAACTGCAGTGGGCGAGGCGACACCCGAAAATATTGCGGAGGAAGGATCGACAGCTTCAAAGCATGCCCCTTCAAAGTCGAGTGCCGCCATTTCATCGACAGGATCCGTAACAAAGTCAAAGGTTGCGTCAACTTTGCCCTCCCCTGAGATGTCTTCACCTGAAAAGAAGACAAGAGAAAGTTAATATCAACCTGATGTTAATTTTCCTATAAGAGGCGTAAAGATAATATTTACCCATAGTCGATGGTATATATGTCGCGTCCGCAGCCAGTACAGCTAAATCATTTCTTAATGATGCTAAGCGAGTTGTCATACCTGGAGAAGAGGGTGCACCAAATGACACTGACGGATAGTCTTCCCAGTTTTCACCAAGATCCACTCGAGGCTCATATGGTGGAATCTTGCTAAAAATACTTACAGACGAAGTAGGGGTTACTCCCATTATTGGTCTGGATAAAGGTATATGGAATCTTATTATGCTCGGCCTTGGAGGCGATCTCATAGCACTACCAGAAGCAGTAGTAGCAGCGATCTCGAGCAAAGAATCTCCGACACTGCCAGCCGGAGCTATGGAGGTTCCCTCTCTAAAAGACGAAGGACCTCTAATCAAATAATTATCCCCAACAGGAGAAACGACAGGCTCGCTCCTAGAAGCCCCCCTGATGGAAGCCCTTTTCGGGCCTCTGGCAATCTTCTTCTTGCGGGGGGAAGGCTCTTTCAGAGTCGAAGCCTTCCATTTCTGGAGGATAATGAGAGGCTCTGCTGGCGGAGCTATTACGCCTCTCGGTATTGTCGTCAAGAACTCGTCTGCTCCGGCGGTGTCTTCATTCTCATCCGAGGAAACAGACGGAACCTCCTCCCTTCCAGTAGACCTATGAGAGGGTATCCTAAAACTTTCATGCACATCAAAATCACGATGGAAGGTATTTATGGACGCATAGAACTGCACATATGAGTGAAGGATGCACAACTCCATAGAGAGAGAGAAGTTGCAGGCACAGCAAAAGTGGCACCAGTACAGCCCGTGATGAAGTACCGCCATCCTCTGGCTCCATCAATAAGTTCACCTTTGGACTTGAAGCTGGTAACGGCATTCCCCACATACAACTGGTCGTACCCAAACTGCCTGGCGAACCGACTGGGCAAATAAGGCTCCAGGTAGCAGTGGTCGTCGCTTCTGTATAGAAAATAGGAAGGTCTAATATAGACCAACTAGTAGAAGGCTTCAGGAGAAAGAATGGTCCTTCCATGGCCCCCATCCTTAAGTTTCGTCCCCTATTGATTGATATGTACAGGGGGGACGATACAGAAAAGCTTCCAACAGTGGGCAACATGTAACGCCCGTCGGCAATCTATAACGGTCGCCATATTCCAAGAGAAATTCTTGTAATTCAACAAGAAGTTATTTCCAGAACCGCTGACAGAACCGGGAGACATCACCCTGGTGTTGTGAAGGATTAACCATACCATCCCATCAGATATAGGAAGGGTAATTCCACTCTGGGAAATCCTTTACGCTGCGTCTTATCTGCGATCAGCCCATCAGTAAGGGCCCTCAGGCCTGCTTGTATTCTACATACCATAGCAGGAAGCAGGCCCAGTCTTGCCCCGAACACTAAATGCACTGCAGGCCATAAGGTGTTGCGATGGATGCGATCTGCAGACGCGATGCCAGGCACTACCCAGCGACGAAACCAGACAGAAAGGAATCCATCCAATTGAGCTTCCCTTGACAGAGGCTTACGACAATGCCTCATATAACTGAAGGCTTTTGTGCCTGCAGAGTAACCCCCTATCTCCTCGTCAAAAATATGATCTGAAGCCCCTGCGTCTTCAATAAGGTCATCGATCGTGTCAGCATTGAGCATGTTCAGGAGGTTTAAGGGCCTATCTCGGCTATCTACCACCTTGTCCGGCTTAGTATTTCTGGCCTGGTGGAAGAAGAGATAGGTTGCCCACTTGTTAATATGAGCCAAATTAGAGGGCTCCTTGTAGAAAGTGGTACAGGCAAGATAGTGGCACATCAGCTTCTGATATACTGCCACTGCCCGAGGGTTTGTATCCCTCAACTCCCTGTTTGTAGGGACATACTATTCATAAGGAGCGTCCCCCATTGGCAGCTTTAAAACTTCTGCCATCTCATGAAGGGCTAAGCCCAACTCACCCAGCGGAGTGGCAAAAGTCCCAGTGAGCGAGTTGTATCGCTCCATCGGCTAAAAACAAGTTATAGTTAACAGACAACCCAACACTTGTGGCGTTCACAGCCGCGAACAAGCCAATACTTTCCAGCTCCGTCTGGAAGTGTTTCAGGGCCCAGGCAGTCAAACTGGCCCATCGAAGATTCCCCGGGCTAAGCCATCCGCTGGTCCGAGGGTTGACCCTGGGGTACATTCCTCCCTACCCTATAAAGTTATTGCAGAAGGTCGACATCTGAACTGGCTGGATCAGTGACGTATCCTCGCTCGGGACACTACCCGGCAGTAATCCCCTAAAAGGCATAACAGGGCCCGAGGGACGGCTCATATAGCCCCCCCGTCGTATTCCTTGTTGTATAAAATTTTTTTCGGTCGGCCGTAAAGATCGGGAGTCAGGGTCCATGACAACTTCCTAGGATGTGTGGCATGGAGGAACGCAGAAATAGGGTAATCCCTGGGCATCTTGGGCAGATACGTCACCATGCCCTCAGCAGTAAACACCCAATCCTCCTTCTTGGGCTTGGTCTGGGATTGTTTGTCGATAACATCCCCGAATAAGAAATCAGGTTTCTTATACTCCGTCCCGTCTATGTATGTCAGGGGCTCCCCACTAATCATACTCAGCAGCATGTGTTCTCCCTGAGACGCGATCAGGGTTCCCCTTTCTTTAGGATAATTGGCTCCAGAAATGGAGAACGTCACATGGGACAAATCCTCCCGATAATTTGAGCTCAATATCCCGGCAGTAGAGCCCATAACTTCAGCCAAAGGAGAAATCTGCAAGTCTACTACAAAAAGCAAGAGAACAAGTCAATTTCTACACTAGACGCTACAATCTTGCCTTTTACGCCAAAGATTATCAGTCTGAGCTTTTACGCCAAGACTGCAAAAATTTGAGTCTTACGCTGGAAACTATTTTCTATTGCATAAAACTCAAGGTTGGCAGTATCTAACAGTCTGAGCTTTTACGCTAGATTGATAAAATTTGAATTTTTATGCCGATATTCATATCCAGCGCGTAAAATTCAAAGTTTGTAGTATACGCCAAATCTCGACAGTCTGAGTTTTTACGCCAGACTGCAAAAATTTAGAGTTTTTATGCCGACACATTAGGAATGTGCGCGTAATAATAAAATATCTCCATACATCCTCCTCCTCGAAGAGGCTCTCAGCACAAAAGATGACCTTGCGTGTGCACGTACAACGTGTACGAAGGATTTTGTTTTCTCCCGAAGTCTCTACCTGTAATGTCCGAAGCACAGCTCGACGGCGGAGCACTGCGTTCCGATCGAGGCTCGTTCAGCCTAAGGGGAGTTGCTCGTACTTGAGCAGTGGAGCGACAAGAGGAAGCGACCTTCTTTCCCTTAGCAGTGGAAGTCTATTTAGGTGCCATGGCGATTCTGAGTGCTCAAGAAAGAGAAGAAGAAGAAGAAGGGTTCTTGGAAAGCAAGGGTTTCGTAAAAACGGATAAAGAGTTTCTCTCTCAAGATCTTGGGCTATTTATAGAGTTCGGATAACTCTTCGAATCCCTAACCAAATCGGATATTTAACATTCTGTTATGATTTGGGACCATGTCAGCCTATTATTTAGGGAAGACGGACAGTCAGTGGATCCAGAATTTACGTGCAGAATAGATCTATGATTTTACGCTAAGGAGCTTTTTTCGCTCAGAGGCTACAAATCTACGATTTTACGCTCAGAGGCTATAAGTCTATGGTTTTATGCTCAGATGCTTTTACGCTCAGGAGCTTTTACGCTCGAGAGGCTACAAACCTACGATTTTATGCTCAGAGGCTATAAATCTATGATTTCACGCTCGGAAGCTTTTTACGCTCAGAGGCTACAAATCTACGATTCTACGCTCGAAAGCTACAAACGGCCAATTACAAGGGTTTATGCAGAAGGTTCTTTTTTTTTTGGCTATAAAACATTCCAAGTGCCTGAAATACACAGAGTTCAGCATTAAAGAGGACTCTTCTTCTTGGGCCATTTGGAAGTTAATCCAAAGTCCAGTCAGAATATTTTACAAAAGTTCAAGTATGGCCTGTTCGACAAACATTTCTCGCCCTATCTCAAGGGAGTTTCGGGAAATCATTCTTGAAGATAATGGTCTGAACAAGAATCCTTCGTATCAAAGAAGTGACAGTTCAAAAATTATACGCGACTCCTTGTCCATAATAGCATGACACTTTGGATCTGCAAAACAACTTGATACTAAGCAACTTTCTACGCGTCTTCTGTTACGTGTAAAAGACGAGACGAGATCAGATATTCTTTTATCAGAGTCGGCGTAAAAATTATTCAGATGTGCCAAAGCTGCGCACTATTCAGACTATATCACAACAAATATGGCAAATCATCAAATGCGTAAAAGAAGATAATTCTATTAATCATGATTACATATGATGGAAATCCAGTCTACAAAGGGTTTTTCATCTTCATGATTACATATGATGGAAATTCTTTTTCCTACAAAGGGTTTTCTCATTTGCATTTAAGATCACACCAAGAATCTGCTGCGCCAGGTTCTCATATTGGTGTAAATCTTTTTTCAGTCTTCGACAGCAATTAATCGGCTTTCGCAGCCGATTAACAAGAAAATGATTAATGGCGGGAGGATACAGAATTGGGCATGTATTAATTTTGCAAAAGCCCACCCTCCATACGCCATGGCAGGCATGCCCTAGATTTGTGTTGGGGGTTCAGACCCAACTCAATACTGGAAGACAGGGCCAAGTTGTCTGCCTTCGTCCAGCGCCATGATGGGAGAAAATATAGCTTGTAAGTTGTATGGTCAAATGAGACCCTTCCTCTCTCCTGGACGAATCGCCATATAAAATTGTTGATCATCCCGAGCAAAGGAAGCTATGATATCCTTCCATGATCCATCGTTACAGAGGATATTTGCTCGAAGACGCCTCCTTTTACGGCTCCTTACATGCTGGAAGAACATGATCTTCTTCTTCCTCAAGTCAACCCGACGAAGCTCGGCAACCATCTCTCTCTTTGTGGTGAAGGAGGTATGGAAAAAATAGGTTAACTCGCATGCCTTTATTTAGGCAAAGGAGAACACACTAAATCCCAATAAATTCCTAAAAATTTGTCGAGAAATCAGCCTCGCAGAACGAGTCAAACTTGACTGTTTCATGCTTCATTCAAAGTATTTCAAATTATGAGGAATTTGAAAATTTTGAAGGGGGTCTTGTAGAAGCATGAAAAATACGCTGGAGAATCACACGCGTAAAATCCTCAACACGCAGGAAGTCCGCGTAAAACTGAGCTCCAGCACTGGGTGGCGTAAAATATGACTTCAGAGTCATTGGCGTACAGCAGAGCTTCAACGCTATTCAACATAAAACATAGCTCCAGAACTACCCGCATAATGCAGTATTTCCAGACTGCTTTGACGTAAAAAGGTTGCTATATTGCCATTTCGGCGTAAAACCTGTCTGCTTTTAATGCAACGGGAAGTTGTACGAGGAACTCTTCGTATTCCTCGAATGAACCTGCCAGTGAAGCAGTGAACCTGACTCCTGATAAAGAGTACTGCTCGGCGATCGAGAGGACGGCTATAATGATGATTCTGCACAGAGCCCCAGACTGTCGTCTAGTGACATAACCCTTGATATAAGACATCGTTTACGTATTCAAGGAATACGCTGTCTATTTTATATAGCCAAAGATGAGCTTTTACGCTCAAGAAGAGACGAAACCAACCGCCACGTCAAAAGCTGTTCTTCGTACAGAACTCGAGGCACGTCTCTACAGTTAATGCGCGAGATGGGGGCAGATCTCTGCATTTAATACACGAGATTTGGTTATACTTTTAATGACTGGGTGAGCTATAATTAGGTCTAATACGTCCACATCACCATCCCCGCACATTACGCCCACCGGGCTATTTTCAGCTATAGGAGCACGCCGTACGCTATCTCCTTGAAATACATCAATCTGGCTTTTTTCAAATATAGGAGTACGCTGGTTACCTATCCATGCAACATTAAGCTTTACACAGCTACTTGGCTTCTACGCCAACAGAATATCTACTTGGCTTCTATGCCAACATGACAGATACTTAGCTTTTACGCCATCAGAACAGCTATTTGGCTTTTACACCTATGAGACAGCTATTTGGCTTTTATGCCAACCATCTCTACGCAAGGGTCAGTTATCTACGTGGCTTGCATGCCGTGATCTTCGATAAGCGATTATACGCATTACCATATAATGGGACACGCATCACACGCCAATTCAGGAGATCATTCATACGTGGGTAGCAGTTATTATAACCGCCGCATAAAATGTGCAGCTCTCTCCGCTGTTCGGTTTCTACGCCGACTGTAGCTGAACTCTATAAATAGAGACCTCCGGCCACGGAGGTCCAGGGTCGAAAAGAGGTCGAAAAGAGGTCAAAAAGGGTCGAAAAGAGGTCGAAAAGGGTCGAAGATTTTTTTAAGGAAAGAGAGTATATCCAGAGAGTGTTGATTGACTACTTTGGCAACGAGAGTTCAATCCCTCCTGCAGTCTGTAAAGCAACTTTTTCGTCTTCTACAGCACTTTTTCGTCATCGTGTGGTCCAAGGGACAAAGTGATCGACCGCAGATCAGACTCTTATAGCAATATTTCCCCAGAATCAAATTTTGTACTTAACATCCTCGTATAGGATTAATTGTGCTTCTTTTTCTTGTTTGTAAACAAAGAAAGGGTTTCGTATAAACCTAGTTTCAATTTCTTTCGTTTATTATCTAACAACGAGGTCACATTCTTGGTAAGTCCTCTTCTTGACCCATTTGTTGAAGGCTCCCGAGAGGCGCGCTTGGTACAGCTCAATGCGTTGTTGAGCTAAGAGTCGCTTCTCGTCGAGTGCTTCTAACTCTTGTAGCCGCCGGTGGTAATTATCGACGACAGTTAACCAGTTGGAGAGAGACACTCGAAGCAAGGAATTTGGACATCGAGAGGGAGGACCACTTCGCTCCCGTAGACCAAGGAGAATGACGTGCTTCCAGTAGGTGTCCGGACCTTTGTGAGGTAGGCCCAAAGATATTCACCCAGTTTCTCATTCCAGTCATGCTTGTTGGATGATACGAACTTCTTGAGTAGCTTTATGATGGTCTTGTTGAATGTTTCCACCAGACCATTTGCTGCTGGGTTGTAGGAAGTTGAGGTCACATTCTAGATTCGGTTTTTGTCACAAAACCGATAAAAAAATATGACTTACAAACTTTGGACCATTCTCATGGATGATCCTTTATGGAAAGCCAAAGTGGTATATGACGTGATACTTGACGAAGATGATCATGTTTGACGTTTTGACTTTAATGAGTGGTACGGCTTCTGCCCACTTGGAGAAATAGTCGGTAATGGCGAGGATGAACCGATGTCCTTTAGACGAAGGTGGACTAATCGGTCCTACGATATCCATGCCCCAGACTTCGAACGTCCAAGACGCAATGGTCGGGTATAGGAAAACCGAGGGTTGGTGGATAAAGTGAGCATGAATTTGGCACGCTTGGTACTTTCTTGCGTAGTTGACAGCATCCACGACCATTGTCGGCTAATAGTAACCCATTCTCCGGAGAAGGTCCTGTAGCTTGGGTACGGGTTAATGGGCACCATAAACCCTATTGTGAGCCTCCCAAAGAGCATGTTTCTCTTCTGCATTTAATAGACATCATAGCAGAAGACCATCGTAGGAACAATGATACAACATTTTGGTAGTCGTATCATAATAGAACCAGAGGGAACGTCTTCTGATGGAATTGGCTTCTTTTGGGTTCTCGAAAAGAATTCCATAGACTGCATAGTCGATGAATGGAAGTCTCCAGTCTTATAAGTCAGTGCTCGTCTCTACTGAGTAGCTTTGGCACAAACAAAGGTTATTTTTTGGGCAGACCAGCTCTTGACCGATCAGGGTGATCAGTTCATGAGTGTTGACTAGGACAGTTAGAGAGGCTGCAAGACCGGCCAGGATGCCAGCCTTGATGTTTTATAGTCGAGGAACATGCTCTATGAAGAAACCCTCAAGGGTGGAGATTATTCCAAGCGCGGCTTGGTGGTAGGAAATCAAGTCTTCATTCCAGACTTCGTACTCACCTCGGACTTAAATGACTATCAGCTTGGTATCGTCGTAGGCTTCCAAGTAGTCAACTCCACTTATTTAGCGAGTTGGAGCCCGATTACGAGGACGTTGTACTCTGCCACATTCTTGGAGCATAGCTCTGTGAGGGAATAAGCTCGGCTAATTACCAAATTATGTGGGAAGATCAGTACTATTCTGACGCCAGTGACAATATCGCCTTTAGGCCCTCTTCTTAAAGCACCATCGAAGAACATTCGCCAAATGACTTATGTGCTTGTAGTCATGTTTGAGTCTGCTACCTCGTTTGGGATCTCCTCACTAAGCTTCAAAATTTTTGGTATAGGGTGGGCTGCAAGCAAATCTGCCAATGCTTGGCCTTTGACCGCTTTTTGGGGGACAAATACTATGTCGTATGGTGACAGCAGTATAGCCCATGTAGCTAGGCGGGAATTGAGTACTAGGGGTTTAGTCATGAGGATTCTGAGAGGATTAACTCGTGAGATTACATGGATGATTTTTCCTGCAACATAATATTGGTGTAGAAGCATAAAATATGCTGGAGAATTATACGCGTATTATACAGTCAAAACCCCCAAAATACATGAAGTCCCTCTCCGCGTAAAATAGAGCTTCAAGACTGTGTGGCATAAAATATGGCTTCAGACCTCCCCGCGTTAAACAAAGCTTCAAAGTTGTTTGGCGTAAAATAGGGCTTCAGAGCTATCCGCGTAAAGCAGAGCTTCAAGGCTTTTTGGCGTAAAAGGTTGCTATACCTTCCTGCATAAAGTTTAAAATATGTTTGTTTTTAATGCAGCGTAAAGTTGTACGAGGAACTTTTCGTATTCCTCGGATAAATTTTTTAGACAAATCAGTGAACCTGGCACTTGACAAAAGTACTGCACGATGATTGAGAGGACGGCTGTGATGATGATTTTGCACAGAGACCCAAGTTGTCGTTTAGTGACATATTCTTGATACAAATCATTTTTACGCATTCAAAGAATACGCTGCCTATTCTACATTGACAGAAATAGAGTTTTTCGCTCAAGATAAGACGAAATCAGATGCCACGTCAAAAGATATTTCTCGTACAGAGCTCGAGGCATATCTCTGCATTTAATACACGAGAAGGAGGCATATCTATGCATTTAATGCACGAGATTTTGTTCTATTTTTGAACTTTGTCATGACTGGGAAAGCTAAAACTATGACTAATACGCTCACATCACCATTCTTGCATTTTTACGCCAACCGGGCCATTTTTAACTATAGGAGTACGCCGTATGCTATCTCCTCAAAATACGCCAACTCGGCTATATTTGCAAAGGTACGTGATAAGTCTATTTAGCCCAAAATATGCTCAATACCTCAGTCATGATGGATAATTAGCTATTTTATGCTGGTTATCTATTATTTATGAATCATCAAGTTTTATGCCGAGTTCGGCCTTTTACACCAACAAAACAATTTGGCCTTTTATGCCAACCATCTTTACACAGGGACAGTTACCTACGTGGCTTGCATGCCATGATCTTCGAGAAGTACTTATACGCGTTACCTTATAAAGGGACACGTGTCATACGCAGATTCAGAAGATTATTTGAGGGTGGGTATCAGTTATCATAACCGCAGCATAAAGGAAGTCTTCTTCTTCACAGTTTGGCCTTTTATGCCAACAAGATAGTTATTTGGCTTTTTACGCCAACTATTTTATGTAGGGGCAGCTACCTACGTGGCTTGTATGCCATGATCTTCGAGAAGCAGTTATATGCGTTACCTTATAAAGGGACACGTGTCATACGCATATTCAGAAGATTATTGGAACGTGGCTAGTAGTTATCATAACCGCAGCGTAAAGGAAGTCTTCTTCTTCACAGTTTGGCCTTTTACGCCAACAAGACAGTTATTTGGCTTTTTACGCCAACTATTTTACGCAGGGGGAAACTAACTACGTGGCTTGCATGCCATGATCTTCGAGAAGCAGTTATACGTATTACCTTATAAAGGGACACGTGTCATACGCATATTCAGAAGATTATTGGAACGTGGGTAGCAATTATCATAACCGTAGCGTAAAGGAAGCATTCTTCTTTGCAATTTGGGCTTTTACGCCAACAAGTCAGTTACTTGGATTTTATGCCAACCTGGCAGTTATTTGATTATTCTCTATAAATAGAGACCCCTGGTCACATGGTAAAGGCACAAGCACAACGATCAGAGATCAGAGAGAAAAGAGAGCTCAGACAGAGAGTTTTGGCTGACAACTTTGGCAATAGGAATTTGATCCTACTTGCAACTTTTGAAGCTTCTTCTACAGCACTTCTTCATCATCGTGTGGCCCAAGGAACAAAGTGATCGACCGCAGATCAGACTTCTATAGCAATACTTTCCTAAAATCATTTTATTGTACTTAACATCCTCGTATAGGATTAATTATACTCTTTTCTTGTTTGTAAGCAAAAAGGTTTCGTTCAAACCTCTTCTTTGTTTATTATCAAACAAAAATGGTGACTCTGATGGGGACGACTTCCTTCTCTGACGAAAAAGAAATTGCTCAATACGATGTTGTATCCATTGGATCGATGAAGAAGACTTTGGTCGTCCATTTTGACCAATCTGCCTATGAAGATATGCTTTATGCAGGGGGTAGCTCTCTTTCCTCCTCTGTCCAGAACAACAGGAAGCTGCTTAAAGTGTGGATACCTAAGACGTCCTCTACCCTTCCTGCAAGCTCTCACTCATTGATCAACAAGGTTGTGACAACACAGCCAATACGCCCTGTGCATAAAGCTTTGTCTTCCGTATGTGACGTGGTAGACAAAACTTCTGGCAATACCTCAGCACCAATCCAGAAGTCTCATACACGCCCTGTGCGTAAAACATTATCTCCCGTTTGTAACGTGGTAGACAAGACTTCTGGCAATGCCTCAGTGCCATTCCAGAAGTCTCAAACATGCCCTGTGCGTAAAACTTTGTCTCCCATTTGTAATATGGTAGACAAGACTTCTGGCAATGCCCCAGTGCCAATCCAGAAGTCTCAGACGCGCCTTGCGCATAAACCTTCGTCTCCCGTCTGTGACATGGTAGACAAAATTTTTAGCAAGGCCTCAGTGCCAATTTAGAAATTTCAAACGCGACCTGCGCGTAAAAATACATCTTCCGTCTATGATGAGGCAGATGTACCCTTTGATCACATCAAAGGAAAATAAGTGGCGAATCTTTCAACCTCTAAGATTTTGTGCCCACAAGAGAAAAAAAGTTTCCACTTTACAGATTACGCGTGACGCTGAAGGCCGCTTGAGGACTTTGCCTGTTTTACACGAACCAGTACAAAAATCCAAATTATGCCAGGATAGGTCTGTCCGCGTAAAGAAGACTAGTTTCACGGGAAGATACGCTCCTCAGACAGATGATGGATCATATGCTACTCATATGGGTGAACTGCTGTATTCCTATGGCAGAGAAAGGGTTATGGTTCCTAATCTACACATTTCTACTAATATAAAAAGGCAGAATAAGCCTTCTTCTTCTTCTGATAATCTCCCTGATTTACGTGATTTCTTGATCCAAAAACACAACGATAGGAGATCTCCTAATATGTCTATTACACCCCCTAGAGAACATTGTTGTAATAGTCATCAGGTTGTGATTAACTATTACTGTTCTAAAGTAAAATGGTCAGTTTTTGACCGATTGAACTATACTTTGTCATTACAGGAAGAAGAACCAACATTTGCTTCAGTAAATATGGCTTCGCATATTCCTAGAGGAAGGTTGAGTTCAAGACGTCATCCCTCTAGAACTCCAAGTCAAAGAAGATTTGATAGACTCGCCGAGACTTTCAAAGAAGGTGTTTTTCGAAACACTCGCTCGAGGTCACGATAATCAGCTTCATATTCTTCAGATTCCGACACTGGGGGTCGCCAGTTTTCTGAATTTGATGCTAAAATTATAGATTCAATCTCTACAGAGATCTATACTAATCCCTTAGTGGCATCTAGAGAAATAGGAGTTTATGCTGTTGGAGATGAACATGAAGAAGCTTCCCCGTCAGGAAGTACTGAACAACGTATCACTGCATTGGAAACATCACTTAAAGAAATGTATACCATGATAGAGAGTATACACCAAATGATGGTGACTCAACATACAGCTACAATAGCTCAAACACCAGTTTCTCCGACTCAACAACGTATGGGGGTAGACATACCACCAGCCAATGCAAGCCAAGAGCATGTTCAGAATCAAGAATCAACTGCTCCTCAACCTCTTAATCCGGAGAATGTATTACCTCCTATTGGAGTTACAATACATCCAATTTCTCACCTTTCTGTTGTCCCTTTCCCAACTGAAGACCCAATACAAGCAGTTCAGGAATTGAAAGCCCAATTTGATTCTTTAAAACATAAAGATCAGCTCAACAAGTTAGGAATTAACCAGCCATATCCAGCTGTCTAGGATGAGATCCCTTTCCCACCAAAATATAAACCAAAAGCTATGGTTTTATTTGAGGGAAAGACGTCGCCAAGCAAGTATATGAACTACTTCAGCATGATGACGATATTGTTGCAAGAAAATGATGCCCTTCTCACGCGAGTGTTTAAAGGCTATCTGTCTAGAGTAGCTTATCAATGGTATCGTAGTCTATCTGACAACTGCATTACTTTTTTTGAAGATTTCAAGACTCTATTCTTCGCTCGATTCTACGAGGGAGGAATGGACATGTCTATGTTATCACTCATTGAAGTAAAGCAGAAGGAAAAAGAAAACGTTCATACTTTTATTGAACGCTTTCGTCAGGCTACTTTACAGATGCCTCCTGGAGTTTCAGATTCAGCCTTAGTGGATATTTGCAGAAAGAACCTACTTCCACTGATCTCAGTATTCACGGGACCATATCAGTTCCATGATTGGCCCTTATTTAACATATCGGCAGTAGCCGCTGAAGATAATAGTCGGAAGGCTCGTGACAACGGAATCATGATATCTACCTCTGATAGAGGAAAGCATTCATCCTCCAATAATGACCATACTCGTAGTTCAAAAGGAAAGGAAGCCCTGGCAATCAACACGTCCAGGCAAAATACTCAGGTAACTACGCAGAAGAATACTGGAACTTTCAGACCTAAAGAAGAATATTCTTTTGACGATGACGATATTCCAAGCATATTTGATTGTCAAGTCAAAAGTGGTTAGCTTACTCTACCAGAGATAAAGCGTCCAAATAAAGTCGGCAGTACAGATAATCCTAAGTACTGTATTTTCTACAGATACATACATAACCCCACAAAGGCATGCTATGTACTGAAAAAGAAAATCCAGGAGTTGATCGATGCCAAAGCCATCACTTTACGTAATAACGAGAAGACGGTCACTACAAATATGATCTCACTCCAATTTGGCAATTTTCCCCTCAAGAAGTACCGGATGGTGTGGTACCTATTCCATGAGCAATGATCAATATTGTTAATCTCCCTCCTACCAAGGGTCAGAATCAAGATTTAGTGCCCCTAACTACCAAGCGTGGGGAGATCATGTGGGTCCACCCTGATCTAGTGTCAGAAATAGAGGAAGAGACTAAAGCTGCTAAAGCTAAGTCTAAAAAGAATTCAAGATGTAAACCATGTCATATGGTTGGAACATCCCCAGTATCGAAAAAATAGTCTTTAGCAACCGGAACATGGTCAGGGAAAGCCTACCTCAAAGAATATGGAGGAAATCAGGAAGAAGCAACGATAGATACTTCAGCTACCAAACCTCCAGAGTCTGAACCTATAATACCAGAGGCAGGTCCTTCCAAACCAAATTTTGTGGACAAAGGCAAATAAAAAGAAGTTTGTTTCGATAAACCTCTGAAAAATATTCAAAACAAAGGTTTAAAGAAACCATATAACTTCGACATCTTGGCTCAGTTGGCTAATACTCCAGCCAGATTGTCCATTTTTGAGCTACTTTGGTTATCCAAAGACACTCGTCAAGCCTTGAGTAAAGCATTAATGCAAGCAGATGTATGCTTGACTCAGCTCAAGTCTCCTGATAGAGAGCCTGTGGCATGTCCTCAATGCCATAGTATGATGGAAGTAATCCCTAACATCACTTTCACTCCAGAGGATATGTTGTTGAAGCATAACAAACATGACAGGCCTCTTTATTACACAGGATACGTCGGCTCTATTGAGGTAGACCAGATTCACATATACCCAGGATCGTCAATCAGTATTATCCCTCATAGTCTGCTAAGACCATTAAGAATTCCTACTATTAAGAATTCCTACCAAATATATAGATACTCAAGGAACAGTGAAAACAGAATTCGCCGATCTCAATCCGTTCAAAGGAGTTGAATCCTACTATTCTGATGCCATGTTGTACACGCTAGACTATATGAAAGAGGTGTCAGGCAAAATAGAGGAAGAATTCTACCATGAGCTAGGAGAACCATCTGCAGAGCAACCTTTGTCGATCCAAGTGAAAGGGCGGATTACCCGTCCAAAAGTCTCGGAACCTATGACTATTCACTTGGGCAAAACAAAATCGGGAGGAGGAAATGATCCTCTAGTGATCAATCTAAAAAAGCAACCTCCACCTTTGGTCATTGACCTTAGGCGCAACAAGCAGTTAGCTGATGTAAATATAATCGAGGACGTGTTTTCTGGTGATAATAAAGATTCTCTTTTCCAGTATAATGATGCCCAATTTCCTAATCAGGAATCTTCTCCTCATGAAGATATAGAACCCATAGCACAAAAATTCTTGGAAGCTATATACTTCTGTCATCCATATGCGTGGGAAGTAGCGTCAACATCTAATATCGTCATGACACATGGGCCACATAAAGATTCTATCTTTATTGTTCCACCTACTCGCAACGATCAGCATCCAATAGTCTTCGGTCGAATACAGAATAGACCAATTGTACAAGAAGAATCTTACGAGTCTGATGTTAGGAAAATACAAATCCACAGATATAGCCCATAGGCTTTAAAGATTATGCAAAACATGGGTTATGACTTGAAGATGAAGCAAGGCCTCAATTATGGAAAAGATAGACGAATACAGTTGCATAGTGATCCTTACTGTCAACGAACTCATTTTGGGTTAGGGTATACCATATCTCTTGCAACTCCAAACAACTCTGAGTCAAGTTATGAGACAATTTCCTCTTCTCAAGATGATTTGTCATCCTCTGACTCAGATGATAAATTCGAACTGGCATTATCAGTAAATATGGTGTTAACAGATTCCCTAGAAATAGAGGAACAAGAATATAAACCATCTAAAAATGAATCTTAGGCACAGCAAATGGATACACAATGGGAACTCCGGTTCGAACAAAAAGAACCACCTACTGAAGATAAATTTATCCAAGTTAATGTTGGGGATGAATTTTCACCAAAGCCGATATTTATCAGTAATAATATTTCTGAAGAAGAAAGAGAAGAAATGATCCAGCTGATAAAAGAATATATCGATGTCTTTGCTTGAAATTATGAGGATATGCCAGGTCTTGATCCAAAAGTGGCTACCCATAAACTCAATATATTGTCTAATTCAAAGCCTGTAAAGCAACAACAACACCGGTTCTGCCCGAATATGATGGATGCCATTGAAGCTAAAATTAAGAAATTAATAGCCTGTAGGTTTATCCGGGAAGAACAACATCCTGATTGGGTCGCTAATGTTGTCCCAGTTATGAAAAAAATAGAAAATTTCATGTTTGCATCGACTTCCGAGATCTAAATACGGCCTGCCCTAAAGATGAATTCCCTCTTCCCATTACAGACGTCATAATCGATAATACGTATGGTTTTAAGCGCATGTCTTTCATGGACGAATTTTTAGGATATAATCAAATTAAGATGAATCCTGAAGATGAGAAGCATATTGCTTTTCGTACACCATTGGGAGTATATTGCTATACAGTCATGCCTTTTGGATTGAAGAATGCCGGGGCAACATATCAACGAGCTATGAGTATCATATTCCATGAACATTTATGCTAAACAGTAGAATATTATGTAGATGATATTGCTGTCAAAAGTCGCCTCAAGGATAATCACATTCAAGACTTGAACACAATATTTGATTTGATGCGCCAACATTAACTCAAAATGAACCCTACAAAGTCCTTTCTTGGTGTATCCAGTGGCAAATTTCTGGAATTTGTCATTACTGCTAAAGGCATTCAAGTTGACCCTGATAAAGTAAAAGCTATCCTAGAAATGCGATCGTCCCGTAATCTCAGAGAACTTAGGAGATTTCAGGGTCGTCTAGCTTATATCAGGAGATTCATATCCAACCTCTCTGGAAGATGTCAACCTTTTTCTCATCTAATAAAGAAATGTGTGTCATTTGTATGGGACAAAACCTGTCAACAAGCGTTTAATGACATCAAACGCTATCTTACTAATCCTCCAATTCTGGTGCCTCCTGTCATAGGAAGACCATTTTTGCTGTATATTCGAGCAATGGATCATTCTTTAGGGGCTCTCCTCGCACAAAAAAATAATGAGGGTCATGAACAGGCTATTTACTATCTAAGCAGGATGATGGTCGGAGCAGAACACAGGTATAACCCAGTGGAAAAAGAATGCTTGGCCCTAATATTTGCCATTCAGAAGACGCGACATTATATGACAGGCCAAACTATTTATATCATCTCCAGAGTCAATCCACTTCAGGTATTGATGAATAAGCCAAGTATTCTTAATTCCTGCCTCGCGACTTGGGCAATGCTATTGACACCGTATGATATGGTGTACGTCCCTCAGAAGTCCATGAAAGGTCAAGTCTTGGCTGATTTCTTAGCTGCCCATCCAATTCCAGAAACCTCCAAATTATACGAGGACATTCCCGACGAAGTTGTAGAATGTAATTCAGCAATGGAAGGTGATATATGGCAGCTATTCTTTGATGGTGCTTCTAGAACTGGTTCTAAGAGATATGTGGTTTCAAGAGTAGGGATTGTCCTGGTGACTCCTGATAAACTCGTCATTTATCGAGCATATTCTCTTAGTGAACCATGCTCTAATAATATGGCAGAGTATAATGCTCTATTAATTGGGCTTCAAGTTGCTAAAGAATTGGATGTTGAATACTCGGAAGATTTTGGTGATTCTCGACTGATCGTCAATCAGGTCAGAGGAATATATGAAGTCCGCAATCCAGATCTCATTCCTTATCACTGAATAACAATCGAGATAGCAATGTCTTTTAAAGGATTCTTCTTAGAACATGTTTCTCGATCTCAAAATTTGGAAGCTGATGCTCTGGCCAGTCTAGCTGCAGATCTAGCTATTCCTATAAGAAGGCAGAATTCGGTGATCCTTCTTAACAAAGATTTGTTTTGTGTAAAAAATAATTTTTACATAGAACGCAGCTATGTTATAAACACGGTTACTCCTAAGAGAGATTGGAGAAGTCCCTTTATAGACTTTGTGTCATATGAAATCTTACCAGAGGATCCTAAAGAAGCAGCATCTATCAAAAGATGATCGCTACGTTTCTATTTTGATGCTTCTTCACAAACTTTGTATCTCCGAACATATGATGGACTATTGTTATGATGTCTCTCTGATGATGATGTAAGGCGGGTTATCCGTGAAGCTCATGATGGAGTCTGTGGAGCACATCAACCCGGTCCTAAGTTACAGGATCGTATCAGGAGGATGGGATACTGCTAGCCTACTATGATTGCCGATGCCGTGGAATATGCAAGAAAATGCAAAGCCTGTCAGGTTCATGCAGATTTTATACATCAACCTTCTAAATATTTACATCCTACTATTTCATCATGGCCCTTTGAAGCATGGGGTATGGATATCATTGGTCCTATTCATCCTTCATCTTCTAGAGGACATCGGTTTATATTAACTATCACTGATTATTTCTCCAAATGGGCGGAAGCAATTCCTCTTGCTGAGGTAAAGACATCCAATATGATCAGCTTTATTAAGCATCATGTAATTTATCGCTTTGGGATTCCCCGAAAGATAATTTATGACAATGGGCCTCAATTTATCAGTCAAGCGTTTCACCGATTTTGCAATAAGAATCGGATACAAAATATGGCCTCAACGACATATAATCCTGCTACTAATGGTTTGGCAGAAGCCTTCAACAAAACCATTATCAAACTCTTGAAGAAATTTGTCTCTTCGAACAAAAAAGATTGGAACAAGAAATTAGGGGAATGTCTGTGGGCATACCGCACAACGGTACGAACACCAACGGGTTGTACTCTATTTTTATTAGTTTATGGGTGTGAAGCAGTTCTCCCCATTGAAATTCAAATTCCATCACTCAGAATAGCAGTAGCTAATAAGCTGACTAAGAAAAATAATGATCGTTTAAGACTTCAAGAGCTAGAAGGGTTAGACGAGAAACGCTTTCAAGCTCAACAGCGCATTGAGTTCTACCATGCACGCATCTCTAGAGCTTTTAATCAAAAAGTGAAGGAAAGAGTGTTCAAAGTTGGTGAGCTAGTTTTAGCTGTGAAGAGGCCAATGATCATTACACATAAAAGTAAGGGGAAATTCCAGCCCAAATGGGAGGGCCCTTATGTGATTGAAACAACGTTTTCAAATCGCGCTTACAGATTAGCCAAGCCTAATAGAGATTTGATAATGGCTCCTATCAACAGCAAATTCCTGAAGAAGTATTATTCTTGATCTTCTTTGCTTAATGGAGTATGATAAAGATTTTATTCTGATGATACTACATACAAAGATTAGTTGAATCATATTCTATCATGTTCTTATGACCTCTGAATAGATATATTTAACTAATTTGAAACTTCAAAACCTATCATGTCCATATTACCTCTGATAGTGTTTTGTATACAAATTTAGTTGGATCATATTCTATCATGTTCATATTACCTCTGAATAGATACATTCAGCTAAATCTTACCGAAAGTATATCATGTCCATATTACCTTTGATATCACTTTCATCTTAGCCTATAATTTATATTCTAAAGTGATGGGTCCACAAAGTCAGAAAATGTATCTTTATTATCACTGAGAATAAAAATTACATAAGAAGAAAAAAAGTACATAATCCATCATTAGGGAGGAGCAAATAAATTGCGGATCTGTTGTGCCAAAGCAGCCATCCTTTAATTCCTGGAGTTTAAAATGTTGGTGCGAGCCAGTTCCAGTCTTGCTTCATCATTGCTCAAGAGAGATAGTTCAGATAGAGAATCAACAAAACTTGCGTGGATGACACCCACATGTGTCAAGTTCTGTTGAGCTGTATTCACTTAGCCCTTCAATACATCACGAACTAGCGATGCTTTAAGAAGCCTCTCCCTTGTTTGAGCAAGTTCAGCTTCCAGTTCTTGAATCCTCACTTCATATCCCTCACATTCAGTATGGCACTGAGCTAACTAAGGAATACTCTCCACCAATATTGCTTGCTCTTTCTCCATCTCTTGTTGTTGTTCCTAGATGGATTTAAGTTTCTGCCTTCTGAGCAAAATCTGAAGTTAGGAAGTCATACTCAACCTGAACCAAGTCATTGATGCTGCCTCTGGATAATTGCAAATATTCGTTAATGGGTTGTTCTAAACCATTAACCATTTGCTCTAGCGCATTAGCTCTCTCAACGTCATTAAAATTTCATATTTACGCTATAGTGAACTTGGAGAACGTCTTTAAAGCATCAAAGCCTATATTCTTCTCCAGCACCATGGATATTAATTCTTTAAAAGTGAGGTAGAATATGCTAGTGTATTATTCAACTAGCATAGCAAAGCTCGAATGGACGCTGGGAGTGGCCGCAATATCAGTGAATCTCCTTTCTCGACTGACTGCA
Source organism: Iris macrosiphon (assembly GCA_036927795.1). Classification (NCBI taxonomy): domain Eukaryota; kingdom Viridiplantae; phylum Streptophyta; class Magnoliopsida; order Asparagales; family Iridaceae; genus Iris; species Iris macrosiphon. Next base: position 80,535,359 of record JAYESA010000014.1, on the reverse strand, counting down.
GAGGATGTTGCCACAGTCATTGCTTTAACAGATGGTATGACAAAAGAAGAGACACCAACAACAGTTGAAGTTGCTGGCATGCTCGACGAAGGAGGCACAGACGAAATGGTTGGTTCATCCACCTCAGATTCTATTTGAACCGCCGCTGGTGGGACTATATCTGAGAATATTGCGGATGAATGATCAACAGTGTCAAGGTACACTTCTTCAACAATGGTCGCAGCTATTTCAGTAGCTGGATACACAACAAAATCAGAGGTTATTTCAGCTCCGCCCTCCCCAGAAATGTCTTCGCCTGAAAATAAGATAAGAGAAAGTTAATATCAATTTGATGTTAAATTTTTCTGAGAAAAGCGTAAAGATAACATTTACCCACGGCCGATGGTATGTATATTGCATCTGCAGCCTGTATAACTAAATTATTTCTTAATGATGCTAAACAAGCTATCATACCTGGCGAGGAGGGTACACCAACTGACGCTTGAGGGTAGTCATCCCAGTCATCACCCAGATCTACTCGAGGTTCATTAGGTGGAATCTTGCCCGAAATACTTACAAATGAAGGAGGGGCTAGTCCCATTATTTGTCTTGTAAAAGGTATATAGATTATTAGCGAGCTCGGCCTCGAAGGCGATATAGAAGCATCACCAGTAACGGTGGTAGCGGCAGCAGTCGCGGGCAAAGAATCTCTAACACTTTCAGCTGGGACTGTGGAGTCTCCTTCTTTAATAGGCGAAGGATCCCTAATCAAAGAATCATCCCTAACAGGGGCAACAATATGTTCACTCTTGGAAGAGGCCCCCTTGGTGGAAGTCCTTTTAGGACCTTTGGTAGTCTGCTTCTTCTTACGAGGGGAAGGCTCTTTCTGAGTAGAAGCCTTTCGTTTATTAGAAATTATGAGAGGCTCTGCTGGCGGAGCTATTATGCCTCTCGGTAATATCAACAAATAATCTTCTGCACCAGTAGTTTCATCACCTTCATCGGAGGAGACAGATGGTATCTCCTCTCTTCCAGTGGACTTATGGGAGGACATTCTGAAACTTTTATATAAATCAAAATCACCATGGAAGGTATTGATGGACACATAAAACTGTGCGTATGAATGAAGAATGCACAATTCTATGGAGAGAGAAGTCGCGGGTACAGCAAAGGTTGCTCCAGTACAACCCATGATGAAATAACGTCATCCTCTAGCTCCATCAATAATCCCACCTTTGAATTTAAAGCTGGTGATGGGATTTTCCACGTGCAACTGATTATATCCAAATTGCCTGGCGAAACGGCTAGGCAGATATGGTTCTAGGTAGCAGTGATCCTCACTTTTGTACAGCAGGTGTGAAGGTCTAATACAGACCAACCAGTAAAAGTCTTCAGGAGAAAGAATAGACTTCCCCTGACCTACATCCTAAAGTTTAGTCCCCTGTTGATTGATATGTACGGGGGGAACGGTGTAAAAAAACTTTCCAACTATGGGCAAAATTCAGTGCTAGTCGACAATCTATGACGCTAGTCACATTCCAAGAAGAATTCCTGTAATTCAACAGGAAGTTATTACCTGAACCACTGGCAGATCCGGGAGACATCACTCTGGTGTTATGAAGGATTAAGCAACCCATCAGATATAAGAATGGTAATTCCACTCTGGGATATCCTTCGTGCTGAGTGGTATCGGCCAGCAGTCCATCAGTAATAGCCCTCAGGTCGGCTTGTATGCTGCATACCATGGCAGGGAGTAGGCCCAATCTTGCTCTAAATACCAAATGCACTGCGGGCCATAGGGTGTTGCGATAAATACGATCCGTAGATGCAATGCCAGGTACCACCCATCGGCGTAGCCAAATAGATAGGAAGCCAGCCAGTTGAGCTTCTTTTGACAGAGGCCTTTGGCAATGCCACATATAACTGTAGGCTTTGGTCCCTACAGGATAACTACCTATCTCTTCATTAAGAACATAATCTGGAGCCTCTGCATCTTCAATAAGGTCATCGATTGTGTTGGCATTAAGAATGCTAAGAGGGTTCAAAGGTTTGTCTTTGCTATCTATAACCTTGTCCTGCTTGGCATTTCTAGCCTGATGGAAGAAGAGGTAAGATACCCATTTGTTAATATGGGCTAAATCAGAAGGCTCTTTATAGAAAGTGGTGCATGCAAGATAGTGGCTCATCAGTTCTTGGTATACAGCCACTACCCGAGGGTTGGTATCTTTCAACTCTCTGTTAGTGGGGACGTATTCTTCATAGGGAATGTCTCCCATCGGTAGTTTTGAGATGTCTGCCATCTCATGAAGTGCCAGGCCCAACTCACCTATTGGAGTGGCGAAAGTCCCAGTGAACGAGTTATATCGGTCCATCAAAGCTAAGAACAAATTGGTGTTGATAGGCAGTCCAACACTAGTAGCACTGACAGCCTGAAATAAGTTAATACTTTCTAGCTCCACTTGAAAGTGCTTCAGGGCCCATGCAGTTAAACTGGCCCATCAAAGATTGTGGGGGTTAAGCCATCCACTGGTGCGAGGGTTAACCCTGGAATATAATCCTCCCGGCTCCATGAATTCATTATAGAAAGTTGCCATTTGAAATGGCTGGATCAAAGAAGAGTCTTCACTAGGGACGCTGCCTGGTAGTAAACCTTTGAAGGGCATAATAGGACCTGAGGGACTACTTACAAAGGATCCTCGGTTTAATCTTTTTTTATAGAAGATCTTCCCTGGATGGCCATGAAGATCAGGGGTCAGAGTCCATGCCATCCTTCTGGGATGAGTGGCATGGAAGAATACAGAAATGGGGTAATCTCTGGACATCTTTGGCAGATACATAGTAGTGCCCTCAACAGAAAATACCCAATCTTTCTTCTTGGGCTTTGTTTGGGATTGCCTATCAATAATATCCCCAAATAAGAAAGCTGGTTTCTTATACTCGGTTCCATCTATGTATTTCAAGGGTTCTCCGCTGATCATACTCAGCAACATTCTTTCTCCTTGGGCCGAGATCAGAGTTTCCCTTTCTTGAGGATACTCGTTTCCAGAGATGGAAAAAGTTACATGGGACAAATCCTCCAAGTAGTTGGAATTTAACATTCCAGCAGCAGAACCCATTACTTCAGCCAGAGGGGGGATCTGTAGGTCCACTGCAAAAAAAGCAAGAGAATAAGTCAGTTTTGACGAAATTAACTTTCAGTGCGTAAAATACAAGGTTTGCAGTATACGCCAAAATCTAACAGTCTGAGTTTTTATGCCAGACTGCAAGATATGGAGTTTTATGCTGGAATTTACTTTCAGTGCGTAAAATGCAAGGCTTGTAGTATACGCCAAAATCTAACAGTCTAAGTTTTTATGCCATACTGCAAGATATGGAGTTTTACACTGGAATTTACTTTCAGTGCATAAAACGCAAGGCTTGTAGTATACGCCAAAATCTAACAGTCTGAGTTTTTACGCCAGACTGCAAGATATGGAGTTTTACGCTGGAATTTACTTTCAGTGCGTAAAATGCAAGGCTTGCAGTATACGCCAAAATCTAACAATTTGAGTTTTTACGCCAGACTGCAAGATATGGAGTTTTACGCTAGAATTTACTTTCAGTGCGTAAAACGCAAGGCTTGCAGTATACGCCAAAATTTAACGGTCTGAGTTTCTACGCCAGTTTACAAAATATGAAGTTTTACGCTGACACATTAAAATGTGGGCGTATTTGCGCATACACGTATAACGTGTACGAAGGGATTTTATTTCCCTCGAAGTTTTACCTGTGATGCCCGGTACACAGCTAGACGGCGGAGCACTTCGTTCAGAACGAGGCTCGCTTGGCCTAGTAAGAGTCGCTCGTGCTTGAGCAGAGGAGCAAGATGATGAAGTGGCTTTCTTTTCTTTAGCGGCGGAGGTCTATTTTGGTGCCATGGCAAATCTGAGTTTTTTTCAGAAAGAGACGAAGGGTTTTTTAGAAAAAGACGAAGGGTTTTTCTCTCTCATGACCTAGGCCTATTTATATAGTTCAAATGACTCTCCGAATCCTTAACCAAATCTAATTTTTTATCATAGTCGGTTAGGATTTGGGACCACGTCAGCCGATCATTTGAAAAGGAAGACAGATAGTCATGCTGCGTAAAGGATCCATCAGATACTACAGATCTATGATTTTACGCGCAGAGCAAGGATCTATAATTTTATGCTCAGAAGCTACAGATCTACGATTTTACGCTCAGAAGCTACAGATATACGATTTTACGCTCAGAAGCTACGGATCTATGATTTTACGCTCAGAAGCTACAAATCTACTATTTTACGCTCAGAAACTACGGTTCTACGATTTTATGCTCAGAAGCTACGGATCTATGATTTTACGCTCAGAAGCTACGGATCTATAATTTTATGCTCAGAAGCTACGGATCTATGATTTTATGCTCAGAAGCTACAGATCTACGATTTTACGCTCAGAAGCTATGGATCTATGATTTTAACCTCAGAAGCTACGGATCTATGATTTTACGCTCAGAAGCTACGGATCTATGATTTTACGCTCAGAAGCTACAGATCTACGATTTTACGCTCAGAAGCTACGGATCTACGATTTTACACTCAGAAGCTACAGATCTATGATTTTACGCTCACATGCTATGGATCTATTATTTTACGCTCAGATGCTACGGATCTATGATAGCGGGATAGATCAGTTAGCAGAATACGTGTATATCTTGATAATTTGAGTTTTACTCTCGAAAAAGCCAGTTACAAGAGTTTACGCAGAGAATGCTCTTTTTTATCAGCATTTGCAAAATAGACGACGAGTATTCAATAACTTCTCTTCTTCTTCAGTCGAGAGGACTTCATCAGAAGAAAGGCCAAGGAGTTCCCTGAAATTGTCGGTCCTCACTGGAGATGACTTTTCTTCCTTGGCCATTGATAGTTCATTCGAAGTTTAGCCAGAATCTTTTACATCTAGTTCAGGGATGGCCTGTTCGACGGACATTTCTTGCCCTGTCTCGAGAATATTTTGAGAAGCCATTTTTTTGAAGATGATATTATGAACAGATATTCATCACATTTATAAAGGAGAAATGACTGTTCAGAATTCTATGTGACTCCTCGTCAAAAATAGCATGACGATTAGATTTTTAAGACAATTTGATGCTAAAGAGTTTTTACGCATCTCCCTTTATGCGTAAAAGTTGGAACATGACTGGATGCATAGTTATCAGAGTCTGTGTAAAAATTACTTAAGCGTATTGAAGCTGCGTATTACTAGACTTCCTCACAGCAACATGGGAAATCAATAATGCATAAAAGAAGACAAGTTTATTAATCATGATTACATATGATGGAAATCCATTTTTTACAAAGGATTTTTCATTAATATTCAAGATCACGATTATATATGACAGAAATCTATTATGCTAGGTTCTCGTCTTACGGAGATCTTCATTTCTTCTTCTACAGCACTTCTTCAGCTCCTACACACCGGGTGCCAAGAAAATGATTAATGACGGGAGGATACAGAACTGGGCCTATTTTATTCAAGCCCACCCCCCATACGTCATCGGCGGCCATGCTTAGAATTATGATTGGAATTCAGATCCAACATAATACTGGAAGATACGGCCAAGTTGTACCCCAAGATCCAGCTTCATAATAGGGAAAAATACAACTAGCAAGCTGTGTGGTCTAATGCGACCCTTCCTCTCTCTTTGACAAATTGCCATATAAAATTGCTGATTATCTCGAGCAAAGGAAGATATGACATCCTTCCATGGTCCATCATTACAGAGAATATTTGCTCGAAGACGTCTCTTTTTACGGCTCCTTACATGCTAGAAGAGCATAATCTTCGTCTTTCTCGGTTCAGCCCAATGAATCTCAGCAGTCATCTTTGTGGTGAAGGAAGTATGAAAAACCAAGTTTACTTGCTTTCCCTTATATAGGCAGAAGAGAACATACAAATCCCAACAACTTCTTAAATGTAGCCAAAAAAGTAGCCTTGAAGAACGGGTCAAACTTGACCATTTCATGCTTCATTCAAAGTATTTCAAATTACGAGAAATTTGAAAAATTTGAAGGGGGTCTTGTAGAAGCATGAAATATACTGGAGAATTGTACGCGTATTATACAGTCAAAACCCCCAAAATACATGAAGTCCCTCTCCGCGTAAAACAGAGCTTGAAGGCTGTGTGGCATAAAATATGGCTTCGGACCTCCCCGTGTAAAATATAGCTTTAAAGTTGTTTGGCGTAAAATAGGGCTTCAGAGCTGTCCGCGTAAAGCAGAGCTTCAAGGCTGTTTAGCGTAAAAGGTTGCTATACCTTCCTGCGTAAATTTTAGAATACGTTTGTTTTTAATGTAGCATAAAGTTGTACGAGGAACTCTTCATATTCCTCAGATGAATTTGTCAGACAAATCAGTGAACCTGGCACCTGACAAAAGTACTGCACGATGATCGAGAGGACGACTGTGATGATGATTTTGCACAGAGACCCAGGTTGTCGTTTAGTGACATATTCTTGATACAAATCATTTTTACGTATTCAAAGAATATGATGCCTATTCTATATTGACAGAAATGGGTTTTTACGCTCAAGATAAGACGAAATCAGATGCCATGTCAAAAGCTATTTCTCGCACAGAGCTCGAGGTATATCTCTGTATTTAATGCACGAGATGGAGGCATATCTCTGTATTTAATGCACGAGATTTTGTTCTATTTTTGAACTTTGTCATGACTGGAAAAGCTAAAACTATAACTAATACGCTCACATCTCCATCCTTGCATTTTTACGCCAACTAGGTTATTTTCAACTATAGGAGTACGCCGTATGCTATCTCCTTGAAATACGTCAACTCGACTATATTTGCAAAGGTCCATGATAAGGCTATTTAGCCCAGAATATGCTCAAGACCTCAGTCGTGATGGATAATTGGCTATTTTACGCTGGTTATCTATTATTTATGAATCATCAAGTTTTACGCAGAGTTTAGCCTTTTACGCTAACAAAATAGTTTGGCCTTTTACGCCAACCATCTTTACACAGGGGCGGTTACCTACGTGGCTTGCATGCCATGATCTTCGAAAAGCAGTTATACGCGTTACCTTATAAAGGGACACGTGTCATACGTAGATTCAGAAGATTATTTGAACGTAGGTAGCAGTTATCATAACTGCAGCGTAAAGGAAGTCTTCTTCTTCACAGTTTGGCCTTTTACGCCAACAAGACAGTTATTTGGCTTTTTATGCCAACTATTTTACGCAGGGGCAGCTACCTACGTGGCTTGCATGCCATGATCTTTGAGAAGCAGTTATACGCGTTACCTTATAAAGGGATACGTGTCATACGCATATTCAGAAGATTATTGGAACGTGGGTAGCAGTTATCATAACCGCAGCGTAAAGGAAGTCTTCTTCTTCACAGTTTGGCCTTTTACGCTAACAAGATAGTTATTTGGCCTTTTACGCCAACTATTTTACGCAGGGGCAGCTACCTACATGGCTTGTATGCCATGATCTTCGAGAAGCAGTTATACGCGTTACCTTATAAAGGGACACGTGTCATACGCATATTCAGAAGATTATTGGAACGTGGGTAGCAGTTATCATAACCGCAGCGTAAAGGAAGCATTCTTCTTCATAATTTGGTCTTTTACGCCAACAAGTCAGTTACTTGGCTTTTACACCAACCTGGCAGTTATTTGATTGATCTCTATAAATAGAGACCCCTGGTCACAGGGTAAAGGCACAAGCACAATGATCAGAGATCAGAGAGAAAAGAGAGCTCAGACAGAGAGTTTTGGCTGAGAACTTTGGCAACAGGAATTCGATCCTACTTGCAACTTTTGAAGCTTCTTCTACAGTACTTTTTCATCATCGTGTGGTCCAAGGAACAAAGTGATCGATCGCAGATCAGACTTCTATAGCAATACTTCCCCAGAATTATTTTATTGTACTTAACATCCTCGTATAGGATTAATTGTACTCTTTTCTTGTTTGTAAACAAAAAGGTTTTGTTCAAACCTCTTCTTTGTTTATCATCAAATAATCGGGTCTTCTGAATGGCAAAGACCAGAGCGAGGCACTCCTTCTTGATAGAGTTGTATCTGTGCTCTGTGTCGGCCATCATCCTACTGAGCTATTATATGGCCTGTTCGTGACCTGCATTGCTTGTCTGGGATAGCAAAGCCCCGAAGGAGTGATCCATTGCCCGCACATATATCAAGAAGGGTCTTTCTACCATGGGGGCTACCAATATTGGGGGATTCATAAGATACTCCTTGATGTCGTTGAAAGCGCGTTAGCACTCTTCGTTCCATACAAAGGCGACCCCCTTTTTTATGAGCTGGTGCGCACGCATCAGGTCAAACACAGTCTTCAAGTCTCTGAGGTGACCATTTTTAAAGCAACTCTTGACAGCGATGTCATCAACGTAACACTCTACTGTCTTGCATAGATATTCACGGAAGATGGTGCTCATAGCTCGCTGGTATTTAGCACTTGCGTTCTTTAGACCGAAGGAAATGACTGTGTAGCAGTATATTCCTATCGACATTCGAAATGATGTATGCTTCTCATTGTTAGAAAATATCTTAATTTAATTATAGCCTGATAATCAGTCTATGAAGGACATGCGCTCGAAGCCACTAGTATTATCGATCATTATATCTGTGATCGAAAGGAGAAAGTCGTCCTTAGGGCATGCCGTAATTAGATCACATAATTCAATAAAGATCCGAATCTTTTTATTCTTTTTAACAACGGACACAATATTAGCTACCTAATCCGGATGTTATTCTTCGTAAATAAAGCTATTAGCTATCAGTTTGTTGACTTCAGCTTCGATGGCATTCATGATATCCGGCCAGAACCGCCATTATTGTTGCTTGACTGGATTAGCGTTCGACAAGTTATTGAATTTGTGGACCAAAATTTGGGGGTCCAATCCCGGCATATCTTCGTAACTCCAAGCAACGATATTAATGTATTCCCTGACGAGATTTAGCAGGGATTTTTGATCCTCATTAGACAGACTCTTGCTGATAAAGATAGGTTTAGGGGAGGATTCATCGCCCAGATTGACTTGTACAAATTTGTCCTCAATAGGAGGTTCTCGTTGTTCGAACCGTATCTCCTATCGTGCGTCTAGGTGTTGGTCCCATGGTTCTACTTTAAAAAGTTTAGATGGATCCTCGCCATCTTTCTCAGGGTTAGCTGACACCGTATTGGCCGATAATATTTGTTTGAGGATCTCTCCGATACTGATACCGGAGTTCCGAGAGAAAGATTATGAAGAGTTAGAGTGTAACTCATCTTCTTCATCTGAGCCTTCGGGGGTTATGGAAGGCATAACGTTTCCTAAGCCATGCTTGGTCTTTTGGTAGTAATCCTTGGACTTGCCTCTAGGAGCCTGCAGACGCAGAGGTAGCCGTCGTCCTTTGCCGTAGTCCAAGCCCCTAGCTGCTTTCAGATTGTACCCCATCTTATGGATAAGGTGGTTGGTTCGAGAACTGTATCGGTGAAATGATATATTTTCGGTATCAAGCTCTGGTTCTAGTTCCTCTGGGATAAAGGATTGGGGACTTTCTACTCTGCCGAAGATGATAATTTTGTCTTCCCTCTTTCTTGCTAGAACTATAAAGTAGGAGTTCTGACTGGCAAGAATCTGGTGACTGCATAGGTGGTAGTCACCTGTTTATGTAGGTGTAGGCCCAGACCGTGCTAAAGGGAATATAGTGCACTGACATGTAAAATATTCGAGTAGTTCAAAGATAGCCCTTTATTGATAAAATAAGATTTCTCGTCTTCCAAAATTATATCGTCGAGAGAAGGGAGGTTAGCATGAGCGGCTACGTACTCCTCCAGTTTGCCTTCCCCAAGCTCTACCCCCAGTACGAACGATGGCTTCGGAGGTTTCTTGAGCAGCTTTACCATAAGAGGTTCGAAAGTCATAGTAGGTGCCAAATTTTTCTTCAGTGATCTACTCGGTCTACAGAGGCAAATGACCAGAGGCTCAAGTGCTTTCCTGGGCAGTTTTAACCTAAGGGGGGGAGTTATGTCGGAAGCGCGTGCTTTGAGATGGACTATCAAGGGCTCATCGGATGTTGTCCCAGTATCTGCCTTATCGTCAGCATTATTTTTACCTTTATCTTGGTGGACTTGCTTGTAGAGGATCGAGTCAGAGTAATAGGCTTCGACCCCCTTGAATGGATCAACGTCGACAAATTCAGTTTTGACGAAGCCGTAATTGTCTACGTATTTCAAGCACTGGTGCAAGGTTGATGGTACGATCATGTATTGATTTATCCATGGATGTCCCAACAAGATATTGTATAATACATCTACGTTTATGATGTAGCAGGTGACCTCTATTTTCAGATCGCCGATCTGGCACTTCAGGCAAATCTTGCCCAAAGGGTAGCTTCTTCATGCGTTGAAGCCACTGATGGTAGTATTGGTTGCTATAAGGTGATGCATTGGGATGCCCAAGGTCCGAAGCAGACTCAGCGGGATGATGCTGATTGATGAACCGGGATCAATGTGCATCTGATCCACCTTGATGGTGTCGATGTACCCTATGTAATATAGAGGACGATCATGCCGATTATTCTTTAGCAATATGTCTTATTACGAGAACATGATGTTGGGTATTGCCTCCATCACATTATTGCAGTGGGGGCATAAGGCAGGATCCTAAGCTGGCGGCTTGACCTGCGCTAGGTAGGTGTCGACATTCTATAATGCCTCATTCAGAGCAACCCGAGTGTCTTTGGTGAGTCAAAGAATCTCGAATAGAGACAACTTTACTGGAGTATTGGTGAGCTGGGCCAAGATATTGAATTTGTAGGGCTTCTCTATCCCTTGAATTGAATCTTTGTGCAGCGATTTATCGAAGCGAGTTTCTTTCTGCTTGGACTTATCCGCTATTAAAGACTGGGATGGACCGAATCAGAATTTGAAGGTACGATAATTAGAACACACCATCATCAGGGATGTCATACTCTCGTTGGTACGCTAGGCCTAACCTTGTTGTTCCTGCTATAGCTTCTTCGGGATAGAAATTATATAGCAGAATTTGGGCTTCTTGTCCTTAAACTTGGTGGCAGAAGTTATTGTCTGCTGCATCAATTCTGGAGCAAGATTGGGATGAACCCACATGACCTCCCCACACGACGTAGTGAGAGGTATCAACCCGGCTGTTTGGTAACGAGTCGGCGAAAGATTGATAACCTCCATTGTTGCCCGGGGGATCGGGATTACTCTGTCCTGGGCTTCTATTGCCTGGAAGTCACCGAACTAGAGGGATACCATATTAGCGGCAACTGTTTTGTCATTGAAATTCAAGATGAAGGCCTTGGTGTCGAGCAGACGCTGTATGTATCGCTTTAGGGTATAAAATACCATATTGTATTATGGAAGTAACGATGGTAGTGGCAGTACTTTGGATTATTCATCTCGGCTGTCTCAACTGGGCATTTGATATCTGGGAGCCGAAGCTTATTTTTCTGCATTAATACGTCAAAGATTGCCATGATGTCATCATCTTAGAAGGAATAGTTTTCTTTCGATTTTGGAGCCTCTGCAGGCTTTTGCTCTGGCTTCTTGGTTATATTGGCGACAAGAGCCTGCTTTCCCTTGTCATCCCGGGCATTATTGTCGTTGTTGTTGTTGCCGTTGTAAGGGCATTTTCCCTATCATCAACGACGGGGATCTGTATCCCTAGGAGACGGACGTCCTTCACCTTCTTCTCAGCACCGACAATATTTATGATGAACGTCGTCCAGTCTTTAAACTGAGAGTCGCTCATCCAGATCCTGACAGTGGGCAGAAGATTTCTTTGGCAGGTGTCCATCAGTATAGAATTAGGGTTGTCGGGGGATAACCTTAATGTTGCTTGCCTGTACCGCTCGATGTAGTCTCGTACAGACTCTTTCTCCCTTTGTGTGATGTCCATTAAAGAGGACATCATCATGTTATTTTCTTCGTCGTAGAATTGAGCGAGAAAAAGGCTTTTGAGATCGTTGAATAATGAGATACAATTATCCTGGAGACTTTAGAACCAATCAAAGGCTATTCCAGACAATGTCCCAATAAAGAGCTTAGTTAAAAGAACATCGTTGCGAGGCAGATGCCCCATTATCGTCTCGAAGTAACTCATGAATTAACGGAGGGATGTCTTCCCATCAAATGATGTCAAGTTGAAGGGTTTGTACTTAGGCGGGTATGGTGTATCTCTCCACTCAAGGGGATACGATTGTCGAATCCTGAGCTGCGCAGTGAGTTCCGATTGCCCATTGAGTCTAAGCGGGCCCGAAATTCTCGTACCTCCCGCATTGCTTCCCGAGATTCATCAACTGTGAAAGGAGGAGATAATTTGGGTAGGGGATGATTGTTGCCCACGGGTAGGGCGGTTGTATTTGAATCCCCGTTTGTCCCGGGGTCCAGACTTGCTTGGCCAGAGGCTCTTGCTAGTTGTGAGGCTATGTTTTTCTTGATTTCTAGCATTATCTGGGTCAAGGCCTGCATTGATACACTCATGGTCTGCATCATGGTCTCGAGGGTTTTGAGGCACTGTCGATCGTTGGGTCCCCTGCTATGTATGATCTTCTTACATGGGGATAAATAGATGGGATAGTGGACGTCTCACTTTTTGCCCGGACTC